>CM038675.1:33286171-33363671 GCA_021605145.1 Aegilops bicornis | reverse complement strand
TGGGGCGGCGGCAGCGTCCGGGCGGCGGCGGTGCGGGCCTGGGTGAGTGGGGGCGCGGGGTGGAGAGAGGGGGGAGAGAGAGGGAAGAGAGCAGTGGGGTGGGGCCGGAGAGACAGAGAGAGAGGGCGGTCGTTACTAATTAGTGGGGGCATGTTCTTTGTCGTCCGCTAGCGGACGGCAAAGGGCGCGCATAGCAGAAGGGGGAGACGGCCGTTAGCTGGGCCCTTTCTTTGCCGTCAGCCAGCGGACGGCAAAGGTCCAGCAGGCAGACGGCAAAGATTAGGCTGACGACAAATAGGCTGACCTAGCCACGCCGTGCCCTGTGGGGCCCACCTGGCTCTTTGTCGTCTGCCTTCTAGCTCTTTGCTGTCAGCTGACTGACGGCAAAGAAGCAGTTGATGGCAAATATCCTTTTTGCCATCAGCCCATTCTTTGTCGTCCGCTTTGTGGAAGCTGACGGCAAAGAGGATGCAGCCGGCAAAATGCCAGATTCCAGCAGTGCTAGCTCTTCTTCTTTGTAGTCACTGAACCCTAAAGAGAAGGTCGGTGTGTGGTTTATATAAGTACAGGGGCCCGTGAGGCCTCCCCCTCCCTAGGATCATCTTCTCCTTTTGGGTTGGGCCTTAAGCCTGCCCAACCAACCAGTTCTTCAGCCCATTCTTCTAGAATATGATTTTCAGAGATTTTATTTCCTTGTCTGTCAGTGTAGTCTTCCACCACACAGTCAGAAATATATAAAATATTCTCCTCATGCCCAATTTCTAACCAATAATCTGGTATTTTGGGATTCATACGCATTTTCTCTTTGACTATCCACCCATCTAAATCATCTTTCTTATACTTATTACTATCATTCATCTCATCCTTGCAATTGATTTTTGCAGGCGAGTTATCACCAGTTTTATTAGCTTTTCTAACTTTCTGAGTCTTGCTACCTCTTCTGTTTCTGCTAATTCCACACCTCTCAATCTCCTTGAGTAAATAATAGGAAGATTTACCTTCATATAGAAACTCACCTGAAGCATCTGACGAGTTCCCAGCCTCCTCGTCAGCATCCTCCCCAGCCAGCACCCAGAATCAATTGCCAACGCGCCTATTCTGCCGCCTCGGATCGATAGAGGCTGAGGTGGCACGGTGAGCGAAGAAGAAAGCGTGGGGAGCGACGGGGGGTATAGGTCTTGTGCTTTCTCTTCCCCCCCCCCCCCCTCCACCACTCGCCAGATCTGCCGCCGCCACTTGAACTCTGGTGTCCATCTCCACCTCCTCCTCGCTGTCTTCGATCGGTATCAGCACGCAGCGTGTCCCCGGGGTGGGGATGGCAATCACTGCCCCCACCACAAACTCTTTTGGCCCTGCCGAAAAGCGGCGACGGGAGTGGAATCCCCACCACTTTTGCTTCTGCGTTGGATCCCCAAACTCTGTCTCTCCCATGGCCCACACCAGTGCCGCAAGGGAGCTCACCGGCGCACCCGATGGAGTGGTTATGCCATTGGGCATGAGCCTCTCGTCCTCATCCATCGTGAGGTTTCTGAACACCTCCTTCGTCGCGCGCCTCATTTCCTTCCTGGTGGAGAACCAGGAAACGATCTCTCGCGCCCTCTCGAGCTTCTCGTCGTCGCCGCTCGCAAGTGATACGTCTCCAATGTATCTATAATTTTTTATTGTTCCATGCTATTATATTACCCCTTTTGGATGTTTATGGGCTTTATTTTACACATTAATATCATTTTGGGACTAACCTACTAACCGGAGACCCCGTATTGCTGTTTTTTTTTGCCTATTTCAGTATTTTGAAGAAAAAGAATATCAAACGGAGTCTAAACGGAATGAAACCTTCGGGAGCGTGATTTTTGGAACGAACGTAATCCAGAGTACTTGGAGTGCAAGTCAAGAAGCAGCCGAGGACTCCACGAGATAGGAGGGCGCCCCCCTATAGGGTTGCAAGGCATGTATTGTATTGTTGCCATCGAGGATAACAAGATGGGGTTTATATCATATTGCTTGAGTTTATCCCTCTACATCATGTCATCTTGCTTAATGCGTTACTCTGTTCTTATGAACTTAATACTCTAGATGCAGGCAGGAGTCGGTCGATGTGTGGAGTAATAGTAGTAGATGCGGGAAGGAGTCGGTCTACTTGTTGCGGACGTGATGCCTATATACATGATCATGCCTAGATAATCCCATAATTATTCGCTTTTTTATCAATTGCTCGACAGTAATTTGTTCACCCACCGTAATACTTATGCTATCTTGAGCGAAGCCACTAGTGAAACCTATGGCCCCCGGGTCTATCTCTTATCATATTTGCTTCCAATCTACTTTTATTTGCATCTTTACTTTTTGCATCTATATTATAAAATACCAAAAATATATTTATCTTATCATACTATCTTTATTAGATCTCACTTTCGCAAGTGGCCGTGAAGGGATTGACAACCCCTTTAATGCGTTGGTTGCGAATTCTTTGTGTGTTTGTGTAGGTGCGTGGGACTTTTGAGAAGCCTCCTACTGGATTGATACCTTGGTTCTCAAAAACTGAGGGAAATACTTACGCTACTATTGCTGCATCACCCTTTCCTCTTCAAGGAAAACCAACGCAAGCTCAAGACGTAGCAGCAAGCTCCACCATGGCTAGTTCCATCTTCATCCTCCAGTCGGCCATCGGCGTCAGATTCGACTCTCTCCCTCTCCGGATTTGGTCGTTGGGCGGTGCGGTGGGTCGGGGAAGTCGAATTGAGATGCGTCGCCCTACCACCGAGCGGGGGTGGGGGGGTGAGGGAGTCCTGGATTCGGGGGTCCTCAGGTGTCCGGTCCAAGAGTATGGGCCGGGTTGAATGTGTCGTAAAAGATCTAGTTAAAGACCATCATCCGTGCCCGGGTGGGACTTCTCCATACGTGAACGGCAAGATTAGAGTCCGGGTGTATTGTTTCCTTCCCTGATGAACCGACCTTGTTTAAACCCTAGGTCCATCCGGTGTGTATATAAACTGGAGGGTTTAGTTCGTAGAGGCTATGATCATTACCATCATCGGAATATTCATAGGCTGGATATCTAGGGTTTAGCCACCACGGTCTTGAGGTAGATCAACTCTTGTAACCTCTATACTCTTCGAATATAATCAAGCAGGAGTAGGGTTTTACCTCCTTTAAGAGGGCACGAACCTGGGTAAACATTGTGTCCATTGGTCTACTGTTACCATCGATCCTTAGATGCATAGCTTGGGCCCCCCTACCCGAGATCTACCAGTTTTGACACCGACAGGGAGGATTTATTGTCCTCCTCCCGCTCGCATTCATGGCGGCCGTTCGCCTCGGGCTTCCCCCCGTCTCCTCCGACCTCACACATGATTGTGTACCCAACGTGTACCACGTGACACGGAAACAAAATCTTTGACCGCCATGAAATTCGCTCGCCGTCTCGTAAACCTCGGCTATCCACCACCCATCTCACCTCGTCAAACAGCAGTAACCTGCGGATCGTACCTTGAACGAGAAGGGAACTTTTCTGATAGCAGAGGAGTCCAGCCGCGAGGAGGCCGGAGATGCAAACGACCGGCCATCTCCTATCATCCGCAATCCCCACCTCTACCGGAGTCTCCTCGTCGGCGGGGAGCCCTTCCCCTGAGTTGTCGCCTGAGTTGTTGCCTGAATCCCCTCGAATAGCCCGAATCGCCTGAATCGCCTTGAGCGACATCGCTCCGCTTTAGTCGCTTCAAAGTAATGGCACCCAACACAGGTTGGTTCACCGAAAAAAAGATTTGAGCAACCCAAAAGAACTGGTAGGAGTACAAGAATTTTAGCAAAAAGAGAGAGACACACACAAAGAAGACAAGGAAAGATAAGAAAAAAAAAGTGGCGGCCCAGTGCGAGTCGAGTCCGTGTGGGTGTGGGTGTGGGTGAACGGGCCCGATACGGACTGGGTCCGAAGTGAAGCTGGGTCGGCTCGGCTAGGGTTCCTCTTGCCCTTCTTCTTTAGATATATAGATCGGGACGGCAACGCCGCCTCCTCCAATCCAATCCCCAAACCAGCAGCAACCCAGCATCCAAATCCAACATCCATCGGGAGGAGGCCATGGCGGGTAGGGAGGAGGAGGAGAGGTGGACGATGAGGCCGTGCACCACCGCCAAGTCTAGGATGGATCCACACGGGAAGGCTGCGATGCCGGCCAAGAAGGTTGTGGGCGCGGCGGCAGCACAGGCTGCAAGCAAAGGGAAGCGTCGGCTCAAGAAAAGCGAGATCAGGACCATAATCGCGCTGAAGCCGGAGCCTTTTCGAAGACGACTACCTGGATGACATGGCCAAGTACTACCCGCCGGAGTGGCTCGAGCAGAAGAAGAGGGAGCACGCAGAAGACGCCATGTATTTTGGGAAGATTGACGCCGACTACGAGGACTTCCGGAAGAAGGTGATGGACGGGGTCAAGGAGAAGGGCTACTTCGAGGTCGACGAGGGCTACATGGAGAAGAAGCCCGATGAACACCCAAAGCCACAACTGCAGAAGGTCGATTTAAGTGAACTCATGCGCTTTGCTGCTACCCCTGAAGAAGAGTTGCGCGGCGAGGTGGTAATGGTTATCATGAGTACTCTACTGATGAAGAGGACGATTCTGTTCTGGCTCATGTGCGTGATTTAAGACGATGATGAAGAGGATTCTTCTGTGAGCGATGAAGACGGTGCTCAAGCCGAGGGAGCGGGTGTTCACAAGGTTGCTGCTATTGTGGCCAGCTGAAGACATTTGGTCAATCTCCATCTGTCTTTATCTAACTACTAGTATATGTTTACTTACTAGCAGATGTCGTCTCTTTGATGGATCCGTCTGTGTTAAATGTACCCCTGTTATGTCCTGTTTGGAACACCGACTATATAATTTACAATGTGGTTGTTGCTTCAAGCCTGCTCTTGTGGCTGATTATTGTTGGTTGAGCAATGTTTTAAATTGGTGATGTTAAATTCTCCTTTTCCTTGATATTAACTAATGTGACACTTCTATATCTTGATGGTATCACTATTATCAGCCGTTGGCAGATTTTTGTCACAGATCATATTTCTGAACATCAAGGGTTTCAGCGTAATCTGTTGCTCTGTTTTGCACTGTTTCTGTTTTGAAACCACATGCCCCAACAAAGTTTTTGTATTTGAGCACCGCTGATGACCTCTTTGTCTCTACTATTTACATGGACATTACAAAGCGAGTATTATGTAACTGTTGAGTAAAGAGCTTGCTCAAGCTACATGTCTTAGCCGACATCTTGCCGTGCCATCTTGTATCCATGTATACAGAGATGTATTGAAAACAAGAATTTTTCTATATGCCTATATTCTATTTGTAGTAGTAGTAAATGAGGATTTGGCTGCGGAGAGATGGTCGAGTGGTTGATGCCTGCAATTGGGTTCAAAGCCAAGCCATCTATTTTTGTTGACTGTCATAGTAGATTTTATACTCTTGGTGGGGCTAAATAAACTGATGCTATGGCACTCCTGTGTTTGTTTGATTTGCCAGGATGGAGGTTTTACCTAGGAAGCCTGGAGATTTTGCTCATTACGCTGCCAAATGCAGACCATTTTGGTACCTATATGTGCTATTAGAAATGCCTCCTATGTGTAGTTTGGTTACTACTTTATCTTCATATTAGCGGCTTTCTGTAGCATTTTGATTTATTATTTCCATCTATACAAGCATCGACAGGATACTATTAGTAATTGATTGAATTCCAACACGATACTATTGGTAACTGATTGATTTCTGAGGCTATTTGATTAACTTGAAAGATATCTTTCCTGGATCGGCAGCGTGATCAGTCATAAGCTTCACTCCAGCATCTAGCATTAGATCATTGCCTACTAGTAACTGATTGATTTCTAAGGCTATTTGATTAACTTGAAATCTACCTTTCCTGGATCGGCCGCGTGATCGGTCATAAGCTTCACTCCAGCGTCTAGTATTAGATCATTGCCTACGCACCTGGATAGCTAGCATGCTGTTCAGGTTAGGCGTCATCCCTCATGGATCCTCTGCCTGGCTGCCTCCCCTTTGGGGTTTTTTATTCTCGAGATTCTACCTTTGTCAAAATTATGCCACAACATTTTCTCTGTTAAATGTATCCTGTTATGTCATGTACCACAGTTTGGAACATCAACTATAATTTACAGTTATGTTTTCCTGGGCTGCTCTTGTGGCTGATTATTGATTGAACAATGCTTGTCCAAGCTAGTCAGCAGCTTGTTGCTGTCCATCAAGTGTTCAGCCTAAATCGGCCTCCGTGTTTCAAAACCAACACGGCCCTTGCAAATCTGACAGTTTTTTATATGCCGCACTTGTGCCGCTACAAGACGCAGTGTTATCTGAGCCCCGCACTTGCGTGTTTACGTGTGTGCGCGGGTCTTTTGCTATTTGCATGTTATCTGGCAGCAGCTGAAAAACCCTACTGCGCCAGTTTGTAAACTAAATGGTTTGGTTAGCTCTGGATCTTGAAAGGTAACTTGTACCCTGCTGCACCAGTTTGTAAACTACATGGTTTGGTTTGCTTTGGATCTTAAAGGCAATGTGTACCTTTGGATTAATCTGTAGAGACAAGATTATCAGTTACAAACAATAAGGTCTTATTGGCATCAATGAGTTCACAGTTCATAACCTTTGTGAGTTTTGATAGCATGGTGGAAGCTTGAATGGTTTTGAAAAATTCACAGGGGTACTCGTCTTTGTTTTCTGATCACCAAACTGATTGATAGAGTTGTTCATTATCTTTACCATCTTGTTAATTGTTTAACAAAATCTGCGTTGAATTTCTTTAATTCGTGATTTACGTTTGGTTTGATTGGCAGGTGTGGATTGGTATTAACTGCTAATAGATTGTTATTGTTAAATTTAAGGGAGAAGCTTCTTCGTGCTCATCTCAATTGGTACGGATTGGCGATTGTTATTGGCTGGTTTAATTCCATCCGCCCGCGTCCTTGGGGGGATGGGGGGGGAGGGTAGAGCAGGAGGAGGGGATGTACCCCGGCGGCGGCTAGGATTTGCCGCCCAAGCCGCATCTACCATGATCACGATGAACTCATGGGCACATCTACCATGCAGGTCATTTTCAGGATTAGCTGCGGTTGTGAATAGACCGCTGAAGGAAACTACTCGGTGTGTAGAGACAGTCATGAGATATGCATCAAAACCAGCTACGTTTGCATTTTATAGGAAGATATGAAGAAGGTACTGTCAATATCTTTGAGGGTATGGTATTCGAAAAGATTGGGGAATCTATGCTTACACTGGGGAAGTTACGATCCTTGTGTCCTGAGTCCTGACCCAATGGCCTTAATCCATGGAAGTGTCCGAACAGGGTAATGCAGCGAGGAGATGTAACATCCCAAATTTGGAATGTTAATATAATTAATTGAATTGTTTGTTTGTTTGCTTGAGTGAATTAAACTTGAGTGAAATTTGAACCTTTTCAAAAACTTTTGAATGAGAGGGAATAAAATGACTTTCCCTTCTCCGGTAAATTCAAATTCATCCTATTAAAATCAATGAGAGAAGATGACATGACTTCTTCAACTATAAAGAATTTGAACGGAGTTTTGCAATTTAATTCTTTCAAATATTTGCACTTGCTTCTTTATTTTTCTTCCCCGAGAAATACCCCGAAAAATAAATTCTTGCAAGCAAGAAAGAGCGAGGAAAAATGACCCTCCAAAATCAGGGGCATTTTTGAAAATATTTGAGCCAAGAAAACCAAAGTTTTTATTTAAAAATTATTTGCAAAAAGAAATAAAGCCTTTAGGGATTTTCTGAAAAACATTTTTTAAGTTTTTATTTTGGCCGTGGAATAATGCTCATCATCTACATTTTATTTTTCTGATAATTTTAGTATATAAAAACTCTTTATTCTGAATTGATTTGATTTCCTTTTTATTGTTTTAGTTTCCTAATTTTAAAAATAGGAATGGAATCGTTTTTATTAGGAAAAACCTGCTGGCCCATTAAGCACTTTCCTATTCTAGCCCAACAAGAGATCATCTCCTTCCTCTGTTTCCTCTCACGTTCTGAAGCTTTCCATATCCATGGAGACAGGAATCTCCACCTTCCCGATCTCCCTCGTCTTTCCATCCCAGCGCCTCCCGAGACCGCCTATAAAACCCCCTCCGTCTCCTCGTTCCATTTTCCCATCACCACGCCCCTTCCCTGCCCGTAGCCACCTCGCCACCGTCCTCCTTTTCCTGCCTAGAAACGCTCACCAGGAGCTCTCCTGAACCTCCCATCGCCCAGCGCCACCTCCCAAGCGCGGAATTCTCCTCCGCCACCCCACCTCGCCGGCGACCTCGCCTTGCCGGAGCAGCCCTCCACATCGCTGCCTCCTTCCTGCCATCTCTGCCTCACGTACAGGTAACTCCGTTTTCGTTTTCAGATTTATTTCCGTAACAGATTTAGTTCCGTACTTGTTTAGCTTATAACTTTTGATCTAGAAGTCCAATGATGCTGATTCTTTTTGCGTTAGATCACAATTTTCTTGTAGTTTCCAAAAATATATAATTTGTCTATGTTTGGATTTATAAAAATTGAGTTAGATCAGATTTGAATTAAAGCTTGTTTTGCTTATTCCGGGAGTTTAAAATAGGTTTTTAATTAATTCTTTTTTGCTCCTGGTCTCTAGGACCTTTGTTTATCCAGTAGTATTTAGTATTTTATTTCTAGGTTAATTTAAATTAGGTTTTTAGCAAAACAGTACTGTTTTATTATTAGTTCTGTTTTAGCTTTTTCTTTATTGTTTTTATTAGTTTTAAATTATTTCTTTTTGTCACTTTTGACAAAATTAGTTGTGTTTCTGTTAGACAACAGGAAAAATTTTATTTTTATTTAAAAAAATTATTTTCCTTAGTTTTGTATGAAACCTTCTATAGGTCATAGTTAGAGTTTTATAAAAGCTTTTTATTTGTTTCTTTTGCAAATAAAATTTTATGGAAAAAATACTTTCTGTTAAATTAGTTATTTTACATTTTATTTTCTGTTAATTTATTAGTTTAGTATTTTAATTGTTGTTAAGTTTTTACTTACGGCAAAACTATATTAGATGTTTGTAGCAAAGTCATAGATCTTCGTTAGTAGTTTTTCTTTGTAGTTTTATTTGAAGTTTCTTTTGATTTTGTTTGAGTTTTATTATCGATTTTCCTTGCTGTTTTGATTGTTATTTCGAGTGCTAAAATTGTTTGCTAGGATGTTTACTTATGTGAATGCTATGTTTGACTATATAGATTTTCAACGGAGTGACGATTAGTTCTACCAAGTCATTTTCTAACAGCGTTGTTATCTTCATCAAGTATTACCAGGCAAGTTCACTTTGACCATGCTTTCATACCTATGTTTTATTGCATTTAGTGACATCTTTGCAACCACCCCTCAGTAGTGTTATTGAATCCTTGTAGTTGAGTAGTATGCATGAGGTAGGAACTCATCACCCCTGTTACCAAGCCCGGACGTTATTTATTTTAATGCTACGCTATAGTAGACGGGTTTGGTATGAGTGCTCAGGAGTGGTGTGAGAATGAAGGATCTACGTCAATGACGACAACACCATGATGAAAGCTGCAAGGACTGCATCTTCAAGGCCTCAAGACATCAAGACTCGAGACAAGAATTCAATACACACTATTAGGTGAAGGACGGTTGACGGGCACCCTGGAGAAACCAGTGGTTGGCCGGGATGCATGGAGAAGCGCCATGACATCTTGCGGAAAGCTTCACCCAGACCCAAAGAGACGGAAGAATACTTCATGCCCGGAAGCTTACCTGTGCAACCGCAAGTCATTATGTGCTCTGGCTTGGTTGACCTTAGTTGTGACTCTGGCTGGGACGGTACTAGCAGATGTAGAACTACGGTAGGACGGGTTGAGTACCGGACAGTGGTCAGAGGAACTCTTTGGAATACAATGTTTCGGTCATCTTGTTCTCAAACACTCAAGTGCGAGAACGTAAAGAGAGGGATCGAATCTCATGGGTAAAGTGTACAAACCTCTGCAGAGGGTTATAACCTAATCGATTAGCCGTGTCCTCGATTACGGACAATTTGAGCCTACGGACTTGGATCTATCTCGAACTCTCAACACCAGATTGATAACTTAATTGTGGGCAACTTATGATGATTTTGGGGCTATGAGACATCGGTTGGCGGAACCATGTCATGATAGAAAACTCCATAATACAGATTTCATTTATTCCTTTGATGTAGGTAAAATGAAATCAGCTTTTACGCAAACAAAACTCAGATACAGAGCCATAAAGCCATATTGCATATAGTATAGTTTTATCACCTGTTTTCTCATATTGTGATCTTGCCGGTACATTCAATGTACTGACCTACACGGCTGCAACGTATCATGTTGCAGATATTTCCTCGACGAGTAAGAGTTACGATACAGGGTTATGGTCTACACTCAACCTGCCGATGGCGTTGATGGGACTCCACACCCGGTTGATTGTTTCCGCTGAGTATTATGAGGTATATATCAGTTTTACGTTATTTATACATGTGATTGCACTTTGATATATACATTGATGTACTGTGTGTGCAAACATACTGATCCGAGGATGGCACAAGAATACGTAGGCTTGACCGCCGAGGTCGGGTCGCCACAGGAGAACACCGAGAGATCCATACATCGCTTCCCAAGGGTGAGAGAAGACTTAGAGAAAGAGAAGTTTGGTCCGTTTGGACACCCACTGAACATGATGAGCTCACTGTGCGAGCGGTAAACGTCCTACCCTGTTGAGGGTGACGTGTCCATGTTTATATAGTAGGGAGCCAAACCCTAGATAGCTTACATGCGGTTTGAGAAAGAGAGATAAGGGAGAATCTAGGGTACATCTTGGGAGAGAAGAAAGGAGGAGATGGTTACAAGAATATCTCATACAAACTACCTCCTAGTCCTTATCTCTAATGTGTCGTGACAACTAAGCTGGCCGGCCACATATGTACTGCATATGTATGGTGTTTGACACCCCCCTTAATCACAACTTCATCAAGTTGACATTATGCTTAAACTCTTCAAAGCTTCTGATAGACAGGGCTTTAGTAAACCCATCTGCAAAACTTGATCTCTGGAGTGAATGAACCGAATATCAAGCTGTTTTCGTGCAACTCTTTCTCTGACAAAATGAAAATCTATCTTGATGTGCTTTGTTCTGGCATGAAAGACTGGATTTGCAGATAAGTAGGTAGCACCAAGATTATCACACCACAAACAGGGAGTTTGAGAACTTTGTATACCAAGTTCTTTTAGCATTGATTGAACCCATATGATTTCAGCTGTGGCATTTGCTAATGCCTTGTACTCTGCCTCTGTGCTAGACCGAGACATTGTGGCATGTTTCCTCGCACACCACGAAATCAAGTTGGGTCCAAAGAATATTGCAAATCCACCGGTAGAGCGTCTGTCATCCAGACAACCGGCCCAATCAGAATTAGAGAAAGCACTAACAAGTGTTGAGGGTGACTTGCTGAAATTAAGGCCAATGCTCAAAGTGTGTTTAACATATCTGACGATGCGTTTTGTAGCAGTCCAATGCACGGTAGTAGGAGCATGCAGAAACTGACACACCTTGTTGACAACAAAAGAAATATCAGGCCTTGTTAGGGTCAAGTACTGTAGTGCACCTACTAAACTCCTGTACTTTGTACTGTCCTCTTGATTGAAGAGTTGCCCTAATGTGAGAGATAGTTTTTCTGAGCTGGATAATGGAGTGAAGGAGGGTTTACAACCTTGCAGACCTGCCTTTTTTACCAAATCAGTCGCATATTTCTCTTGAGAGAGATGAAGTCCATCCTTGTGTTTCTTCACTTCAATCCCAAGGAAAAAATGCAAATCTCCAAGATCTTTGAGAGCAAATTCTGCACTTAAATCCTTCAACAATTATGCAATGGCCTCACTAGATGAACTTGTAACAATGATATCATCAACATATATGAGAACAAATATGCATGTATTGAGTTTATTGTAGATGAACAGTGAGGTATCTGACTTGGAAGGGACAAAGCCAAGTGATTGCATCTTGTGACTAAGACGGGAGTACCATGCTCTTGGTGCTTGCTTCAAGCCATAGAGTGCTTTATCAAGTTTGCACACAAATGAGGGATTAGATTTTCTCTCAAACGCAGGAGGCTGTTTCACATACACCTATTCTTCCAGAACACCATGGAGGAACGCGTTCTGTACATCTAGCTGTCTGAGACTCCATCCCCTAGAAACAGCAATAGACAGAACAAGTCAAATAGTAGCAGCTTTTACAACAAGACTGAATATATCCTCATAATCAATACCATATCTCTGTTTAAACCCTTTTGCAACAAGCCTAGCCTTGTATCTATCAATAGTTCCATCAGATTTTCTTTTAACTCTGAACACCCACTTGCAATCTATAAGATTTTTACCTTGCCGTGGGGAACCAAATGCCATGTTTTATTTTCTTTAGTGCCACATATTCTTCCATCATTGCTTTTCTCCACCTTTCGTCTCCGAATGCCTCATCCAGAGTCCTTGGTTCAGCTTGTTCATTTGTAGAGCAAACTAGGCCATATTTACTTATATGTTTATAATTGAGGGGTTGAGTTACACCTTTTTGCAACCGTGTGAGCCGTCGAGATTGCACCGCAGAGTCAGCCGGCGCAGAAGATCCGGAATCACGCACAGGAGTTCACAGTGCAGCGATCCCGAGGTAGATCCGCCCAGCACCCGCACCGGATCCTTTGTGTCTCCAGCACGTGATGGCAAGGTTGCTTCTGCCGCAGAAGATCCCGGGGAGCCGACCGGTCCATCATGAGCGCATGATTGCGCGGGGCCACGCGGATCAGCACCGGAACCCGCACCCACCTGGCTGGGTGGGTCAGCGCAGGATCCCGCACCGGTCGGCCTCGCCTGGGCGCGCCGCTTGTAGCAGCGTGATTCGTCGGGGAAGCGCGCACTGCCTGAGCCACCAGGACGTCGCCACGTGGTATCTGGCGATTGGTGCGGAGCCGGCGCGGGGCTACCGCCATCCAGGAGCTGGCGCGTGGCATGCGGAGCCGCGGGAGCCCGTGTGAGCGGCAGATTCCGCTGCTGTCAGGTCTGGCGCATCTGCCAGCGCTGATCCCGGCACGGATCTGTTGCACTGCTGCTGATTCGGCAACGATCCCGAGGAGGATCTGTTCCCAAGTCTGGACACAGCAAGTATGGCACTTGGAGGCCAATTGCTTCATCATTTTTCTCGCTGTTTGTTCCTGCAACATCACAAGAGGACTCATGTGCACCATTAGGAGGGTTAGTCAGCATTGAATCATCACAAGTATTTCCGCCTTGATCAAGGCCGGTGAGGTGAGATGGCAAGAGAAGAATTCCTTTTCGAAGTAATGCACCAGCGTTGGGATGAAGATCAGCGAAAGGAAACTTTGTTTCATCAAAAACAACATCACGGGAGATATAAACACGTCCTGTAGACACATCTAGGCATTTTACACCTTTGTGTTGAGCGCTATACCCAAGAAACACACATTGCTTTAAGCGAAACATAAGTTTGCGTTGATAATATGGGCGAAGATTTGGCCAACATGCACACCCAAAAACACGAAGAGTCGTGTAGTCAGGCTTGGTGTGGAGTAGCCTTTCTACTGGAGTTTCATTATTGATAACATGACTAGGAAGCATGTTAATGATGTGAACGGCAGTGAGAAAAGCTTCATCCCAGAATTTGAGAGGCATGGAGGCGCCAGCTAAAAGAGCTAAACCGACCTCAACAATGTGCTTGTGCTTGCGTTCAGCAGAACCGTTTTGTTGGTGAGCGTGGGGGCATGCCACATGGTTAGAGATATCGAGAGTTTGAAAGAAAGAATTTAATTTCTCATACTCTCCGCCCCAGTCTGATTGGACAACAAGTATTTTGCTGTCAAACTTGCGTTCAATGAGTGCTTGGAAGTTTTTAAAGACTTGAAAGACATCAGATCTTTTCTTAAGAAGATAAATTCAGGAGAGTTTACTATAGTCATCAAGGAAGCTCGCATAGTACGTATGTCTACCAACGGAGTTGGGGGCAGGACCCCAAACATCTGAAAAAATTAATTGCAACGGTTTGGTAGAAACGCTAGAAGATATAAGATAGGTAACTGATGACTCTTAGCTCGTTGACAGGAATCACAAAATGTTTCAACATTGTGCTCACCAACAAACGGGAGCTTATTCTTTCTAAGCAATTTTTCAACTAAAGAAAAAGAAGCATGTCCTAGACGATCATGTCATCGTGTGGACGAAAGCTTGATAGCACCACAAGCTTGTTTATTCAGTCTCCTAAGCTCCGGAATCAACGGATAGAGCCTACGAACACATCTACCTCGATAGAGAATGCTCTTCGTCTCCTAATCCTTGATCAAAAAGAAATAAGGGTGAAATTCAAGGAAGACATGATTATCAAGGGCAATTTTATTGACAGAGAGAAGACTTTTGTCGGCATTGGGAACATGCAAAAATTTCCTAAGATGGATTTTACGAGAAGGGGTACTAAAACTTGAATGATCAATGTGACAGATCTCCATACCTTCACCACTAGTTGTGTGGATTTGGTCCTTGCCGCGGTATTTCTCCGTCATGGTCACCTTCTCGAGCTCGTTGGTGATGTGGTTCGTGGCGTCGGTGTCAACGTACCAGTTGGTGTCGATTCCGTAGGAGCCATCTGCAGCCACCGCCACCTTGTCATCATCTTGAGAGGAATCATCATCCTCTTCACAGCGGTACCAGCAATGTTTTGTTGTGTGCCCCAACTTGCCACATATCTGGCAACGAGGAGCATCAGGTCGTGCGCGAGGGTTGCCACCACCGCGGCGGGTTCTGTTGTTGGAGGGAGCACGCCCGCCATTGCGGGAGTTGGAGCCGCCGCTGTTTCCTCCTCCACTGGACCTTCCCCTGCCATGGGAGAAGCCGCCGTGCCGAGAGGAGCCACCACGACCGCGAGAGGCCGAGTTCATGGAGGACTTGAAGCCGCCGCTGCCGGACCCGTGGAAGTGCACCATCCGCTGATCAAAGTTCGAGAGCATAGCAAAGAGCTCGTCGATGGTAACAGGTGTTACGCGAGCATCCAGAGCAGAGATCAGAGGCTGGTAGTCAGCATCGAGCCCGTGGATGATGTAGGAGATGAGCTCATCGTCGAGGACCACTACAAAAAAAATACACTTCCGTGATGATACATGTTTGTCACAGTAGGTCGCATTTTTTTGTCATGCATGTACATCCATGACGATTTTATGACAGAATCAAGATAGTCATACCGTGGCCGTCAGAGAAGTGTTCCATGACATTATCAACATTATCATCACGGAAGTGTCCACTTCCATGACGATAAATCACGCGTCACGGAAGTGCTTTCGTCAAGGGTGACGGACACGTGGCATCCACCGTAACGGAACACCGTTAAGCTATTGGGTCGGGTTTGGGATTCGATAACCCGTCAACAGCCCCAACCAATGGGGATTTTCCACGTGTAAGTGTCGGCTCATCGTTGGGACAGATGTCATCCACTCATTGGACAGAAGGCGCCTATGATACGTCGACACGTGGCACGGCCCAACAGAGGCCCATTCCTGTGAAAAGGCCGGCCCGTTTGACTTGGTCAAAAGGTGGCGGGCCGGCCCATGGAAAGCCTATTAACGGCATGTTCGCATATAGCCCATTTACAGCCCGCTAACCCAAGGCCCGTTACGCCCTATCCGAATTAGGCCCAGTAGCGTCATCTGGGCCATCCAATATGATTCCAGCCCGTTTTCACTTCTGGTCCATGTATTGCCCATGACGTCTTTCGGCCCATATGAGGCCCTTTGTAACTCTTGGCCTATTAACGGCCCGTGGTGAAACTGGCCCGTAATGAACAGTGTATCACTTTACACCCATTAACGGCCCGTGGTGAAACTGGCCCGTAATGAACAGTGTATCACCTTATACCCATTAACGGCCCTGTCGGGGAAGCTGATCGTGTCCCACGAACACCTATGGGACCTGGCGGACCGAGTCCCTTGTGGTTCGGAGGGGGGCGGAGATTGCACAAAGAGCAGATCGAAGCGATGCACACGAGCAGATTTACCCAGCTTCGGAGCTCTCCGGAGAGATAATACTCCTACTGCTGCTTGGTTGATTGTATTGTGTTCTTGCTAGGGAGCAATGAGAGCTACAAAACCTAGCCTGAGTGTCTCTAGTCTCGTATGTGTCGAATGAACCAAACGGAGCCGAACCCTTTCTACGTTGCACATGGGCCTCCTTTTATAGGCTAAAGGGGTCACACAGGTGGCAAGTAGACAAGGGTAAAATAGGAAAAACAGTGGTTGGTACACCGCTTTGTACAGTGTATAGTGATCTATACCTAACTCTGACGGCAAGGGACAAGATTAATAAATGCCCGTCCCTGTCGCCTAAACAGTGCAACAGGGACCGTCAAATGCAGCACCGTTTGCCACGATGGTAAGCTTGTCAGCCGCTATCGCTTCCTCCCCGCTGGCTGCACAGCCCTTTGACACGCGTGCCTGGAGTAGCCCCACGGCGACACGTTGGCGGATGAGCTGGAGCGGAGATGAAGAGAGCTGCTTGCCGCGGCAAGCACCTTGCCGCGGCTGAATCCTTGTCGCGCTCGGGAGCTTGTCGCTCCCCGAGCCTTCCCGGCAAGCTCCTCTTGTCGGGGCCTTGTTTCCTTCGTGCCTTGAGTGGCCGTCCCGGCAAGCTCCTCTTGCCGGGCCTTGAGTACTTTGTTCTTGAATGGCTCCAAAGGAGCCATGGGGATCTTGGCGGTCACCAGCAAGCCTCGCCGCTGGTGTCAGAATCGCCTGCACGAGTTCGGGATACTAGGGTACCCCTACTCTAGTACACCGACAGGAGCCCCCGGGCCTGGGCCACACACGGTGCCGAGCGCTGTTGGGCCAGGCCCAAAACAATGCACGGGCACGCGCGGCCTGGAGAACGCCGTTTCTCACTCCGGACCCACCACGTCTCCCACGAACAGCACGCGCCGAACGTGGCGTCGTGGGAGAGATCGTGGGGGCCTTCTTTAATCGGAAAAGCGGAACGCCCGCCCCCTCTCCCCCCTTATAAGCAGGGGAAACAGGGGCAGGACGCCCACTTGCCACTGCTGTCACATCTCAAAACCACCACCGCTCCCCCCTTCTTCTCAAGTCCAAAGAAAGCGACACTCCGCCCCCCCATTGCCACCGGCGCCACCAACGCCGTCGGATTCCTCCACCACCTCCGCCATGGCTCCGAAAGCCGACAAGGGCAAAGGGGTGAAGTCGGCCGAGGCACAGCGGCTCGCGGCGCTGCGGAAGGAGCGGGCCCTCTTCGACCCGCTGCTCGACGCGAAGGAGCTGCGAGAGCTGTATTACCTCTTCTGGTCGACGGAGACGCGGGCGCATCCGCGCACGAGGGTGATCTCCGCCGCCACATCCGAGAAGGTTTCCGTCGGGTACCCTTTCTTCGCGCTTTTCTTCTACTGTGGGCTCTGCCCGCCCTTTTCAGAATTCTTTTGCGACGTCATGAACACATATGGCCTCCGCCTCCTTGATTTCACCCCCAACGCCATCCTCACCATGGCAGTTTTCGCACACCTCTGCGAGAACTTTGTCGGAGTCCACCCAAATGTAGCACTTTTCCGCCATTACTTCATGCCCCGTGTTGAGAGAGGAGAGCCGCTTGCCGGAGGGATTGCATGGATCTTCAGGATCGGCAAGAAGGAAGCATATCTTGACGGAGAGCTGCGCAGCAAGTGGGAGGAGTGGAGAGCCGATTGGTGTTGGATTATAGAGGAGGACCCACAGCCTTTCACTGCCCTGCGCCAAACTCCCATATCGCGCGGCAACGATTAGAGCAACTTGGCGCCGGAGGATGCCAAGTTGAAGATTGCCGTGATCCGGATCTTGCGCCTCCGGCAAGCCGGACTCACCGTAGGAGCTGTTGGCGCGGACTTCCTTCGCCGCCGCATTGCACCCTTGCAGGAGAGGAGGAGGCCTGCTTGGGAGTTCCAAAACGCGGCGAACATCATGAGGCTGCGTCCGGGCCTCCACTGGAACTTCACTGTATTGGAGCTGGATGCCATGCTACGGGAGCTGTTCAAGCACGATGCAGATCATCCCGAGTGGTTCATGTTGCCGAGGGGAGTCGTCCCTTTGTGCAATAACTCGTCGCTTGACCGCATCCGCGCGATGATGCCGTTGTGCGATTCCCATGGAATCGTTCCAACTTGGAAGGAGCCCGCCGACGACATCGTGCAGCAGTTCTTCGACAATTTGGAAGAAGTGCCGATCCGCGTCGACGAGAAGAAGTGGCTCACCCGCGACACCACCGAGCAAGAGATGGTGCGCATCGCCACAAGGTTGGAGGAGGCGGCAGAAGCTGCCACCGCCGGCGTGTTTGGGTTCACCGTCGAGGAGGCAGAGGCAGCCGAGGCGGCAAGCCTTGCCGACCGAGAAGAGCTCGCCGGCGTGGAGGAGCAGGTTGAGCCTGAAGCCGAGCCGAGCGAGCCTGCCGGGGGCGCCTCCCCTCCGCCTTCAGATAGCTTGCCACGGGAGGAACCCGCGGCCCCGACAAGAAGGCGCCTCCGCAGGACTGGAGAAGTGGCGGGGCGGCAACCGGGCCAACAGCCGCCTCGCCCCGCGACGCGCTCCACCGCGACAAGTTCTGTTGCCGCGGGAGCGCCTCACGCTGCGACAGCAACCGGAGCAGGGCCTACGGGGACCACGGCTCCCGCACCCGCCAAGCGTCCTAGGGAGCCCACTCTTCCAGCTCGTCGCACCGGAGGTGGAGCGGAATTCGACTTCTCCGCTCTCAGCTCCGAGGAAGAGGAAGAAGAGTAATATCTTGTTGCTGTTACTTGTATTTCTTCAATTTACTGCTTCGTTTTGTATCTGATTTGCTTCATTCTGAACCCTTTCCTTTTTCAGGACGCTGGCTCAGAGAGCGTCGAAGAGGGCCAAGACTCCGGTGGTGGTCATCGAAGATGATCCTCCCGTGGCGACAGGAGGCGCGTCCGAGACCCCCTTGCCGGATCCGGCGACCCTTCATCAGAGCAGCACCCAGCACAGCCCCCAGCGTAAGTATTTGATTCATTTCTTACGGTGAGGTGTGCATGGGTGCTCCTTCTTCACTGACATCTGACTTGTTGATTTGTGTAGGAGCAGAGCAGCCTCATCAGGAGGCCCCGGAAGTCACTCCTGAAGTTCTGTCTGCTTCGACTACGCCGCCAAGGGAGAATTCTCCGGCAAGGGAGCGCTCTCCAGCAAGGGAGGCCTCTCCGACAAGAAATGCTTCTCCGCCAAGGGGCGGTGCCGACGAGCCTCCGGTGGTGGAGACCGCGGCTATAGACCCCATCGCAGGTAATCTCCTTGCCTGAAAATTTCCCTTGGGTTCCTTTCTTCTGTTCTTCTTTGCGAACATTTGCTTGTCTGTTCTTTCTTCTTCTGATCATCAGATCCATCTGCCGGAGAGATGATGGAGACTGAAGTTGCCGGCGAGGAGGACGCGCGCTGCAACAATGACGATGCTGCCAACATGGAGGAGGAGGCTGGCGCCGATGGGTCTGCCGGCGAGGAGGCCGCCAAGGCTGCTGGCGCAGAGGCTGGGGAGGGGTCTGGTGGTCGCACTGACGACTTCGAGGTCAGAGGAGCGCCAGCGCCACGCCGACCGCCGATCCCTCCGCCACCGATGCAGCACCAGTTCAAGAGCCCCAGCCCGGCGCCTATCTGAAGGCCGGCGACGGTGTCTTCATCAAGCTTCCATGGACGTCGAGCTCCAGGGCGCCGGTCGAGGGAGATACCTTCGACGAGGAGCTACTCGCCTCTGCTGAGCTGTCGCTGATTGACGCGCCAAGCAGCAGCAGTGGCGAGTCTGAGGAAGAGCAGCTGCTGAAGAAGCTGCTGTCGCTCTACCGCACCCGACAAGCTAAGCTGGAGTCCAGGGAAGCACTTGTCGCGAGGGCGGGAGCTGACATGGAGAAGCGCGCAGAAGAGCTCCGGAGCGCCAACAAGGAAACTCTCCGGGACATAGCAGAAGCGTGGGAGCAACTTGCTGAGGAGCGCACGGCCTTCATCCTGGAGAAGGCCAAGGTCGAGGAGCAGCAAAGGCTTGCCGGCGAGAAGCTAGCCGCGCAAGAAGGTCAGCTGGCGCAGCGGAAGATCAACCTCGATAGCTATGAGGAAGATCTTGCCGCGCGCGAGCAATCAATTGGCGGAGCGCTCAAGGAGGCAAAGGACGCCGCTGCAGCTGCCAAGGCCGCCAAGAAGGAATTGGAGACGAGGGTGGCTCAGCTGGAGGCCACCCTCCAGAAGAGCGGCGAGGAGGTCACCGCGCTGAAGCACGAGCGCGAGAAGGACGCCTACACTCTTGGCGAGTTGCAGGGCCGTCTCGCTGAGAGGATCAAAGAGATCGACGCCGCCAAGGATGTCAAAGCGGATCTTGAGCTGAAGCTGTCCACCCTGACGGAGACGCTGGACGGCGCCAAGGAGCGGGAAGCGGGCCTGTTGGAGAAGATCAAGGCCAGCGAGGAGCTGCTGGCGACCGCCACAAACGCCCACAACACCTTCAAGGAGAACGTGATGATCTGGACCGAGGGCCTTGTCAATACAGCCGCCGCCATTGACAAGGAGCTGATGGAGCTGGGGATGGTGGATCTCGGGTACCCCACCGACGAGCATCTCCAACCCAGCGCCAAGCTCAGCCCGTTCTTCAAGAGCGTGTTGGCGACTCTCCAGCGGCTCCGGGAGGAGATCCCAAAGCAGCTGGCTGACGAGTCGCGCCAAATCTGTGCCGGGGCTCTTCAGAAGGTCTTGATGAAGGTGGCCTTCCGCAATCCAGGCGTCAGCTTCGCCAACGTCCTCAAGTCCCTGCCGCCAACTGCTGACGTTGAAGCGCTCAAGGCCCTTGTCGCACCCATTGTGGACAGGGTGAGCGGAGTGAAGAGGGTTGATGGCGACCGCGTAGACTAGGCCGCCAAGTTTATCTTTCCCTTGTCGCTGCAGATCATGTTCAGGAGAACAATTTATTAGATCTGCGACAAGTCATTTTGTAATATACACTATCTTAGGCAATCGATCGCAATGTTATTTCCTCTACTTGATTTCTTCCTTTGTATGTTTGTACCCTACGCTTTTAGGGAACTTGTCGGTAGCGGGCATCTTTGTCATGGCGCCGAGTGTGGAACGTCGACAGTCTTCGGCGATGCCGCCTCCGACAAGCAACCTTGTCGCAACTGGTTGCAGCTCACTTAAATTGTTGAGCAGACTCGAAACAAAGTAAGGGCGCAAACCAGCCGCGAGTTGGTTCCTTCGCGCACAGGTTTTCCATACAAAGTACTATCGTTCGAGGAAGATAACTTAAAAACTTAAAAACTGATTGCTCAAAGCCTGATTGCTCAAACTTTGGCAACTTAGATTTTTCTGTCGTTTGCTTCCCGGCAAGGCGATATTTCCTCGAGCGACACTTGGCGGCCCACACCATTATCTTCTCCTCCCCCCCCCCCCCGGTTAACTTGTGGGCGAAGGGACCTTCCATTCTTTTGAGAAGAAAGAAGAGAAAATAAAGTTATGGAGCCTAGTGGCTCGTTATTGCTTACCGGGTGTTGATGCTGCACAAAATGTTAGTTAACGCATGCATAAAGGATCATGAAAGCATGCATTTGACAAGTTGTGCGCAACACATGAGCTTTACTGATGCACGGGGTCTGCGCCCGGCTTTGTACAAAGGATTACATGCAACAGCGGCAAGACTTGTACAAAAGGGTGGTTGCCGGAACGGGTTCCGGCAACCGCGCCCTATGGGTAAAACTTACGAAGATGCTCTATATTCCAGGAGTTGCTCACCGGAACGCCATCTTCGGTCTCAAGGCGGACAGCGCCAGGCCTAGTGACTCGTTTCACCCGATAAGGGCCTTCCCACTACGGCGTCAACTTGTTGGAATTCTTGGCGGACTGAACGCGCCGAAGAACAAGGTCGCCTTCCTCGAAGCTTCTGGCATTAACTTTGCGGCTATGGTAGCGGCGCAAAGCTTGCTGGTAACGAGCAGCTCGTACAGCAGCCTGAAGACGATCCTCCTCAAGGAGCAGCGCGTTGTCCTGTTGCAGCTGCTCTTGCTCAAGCTCATCATAAGCGAGCACTCGAGGTGACCCGTATACGAGTTCCGTGGGGAGAACTGCCTCTGCTCCATAGACTAGAGCGAAAGGTGTCTGGCCAGTGGCTCGATTTGGCGTCGTCCTGATCGACCAAAGAACCACCGACAGCTCCTCAATCCAGTTTCTTCCGCACTTGCGCAGCCTTTCGAAAGTTCTGGTCTTGAGTCCTCGCAGCACTTCAGCGTTTGCCCTCTCTGCTTGACCATTGCTTCTCGGATGAGCGACAGAAGCAAAGCAGACCTTGGCGCCAAGATCTTGGACGTATTGCATGAAGGTGCGACTCGTGAATTGTGTGCCGTTGTCGGTGATGATCCTGTTAGGTATCCCAAAACGGCAAACAATTGACCTGAAGAACTTGATTATTGGCTGTCTTGTCACCTTCCTCATCGCTTCCACTTCCGGCCACTTTGTGAACTTGTCGATTGTGACGTACAAGTACTCAAAGCCTCCGACAGCTCGGGGGAAGGGGCCGAGGATGTCGAGCCCTCAGACCGAAAATGGCCAGGATAAAGGGATCGTCTGGAGAGCTTGAGCTGGCTGGTGTATCTGTTTGGAATGGAACTGGCACGCTTCACACTTGGTTACTTGTGTAGTTGCATCCTGGACGGCTTCTGGCCAGAAGAAACCTTGCCGGAAAGCTTTGCCGGCAAGTGCTCTTGCGCCAATGTGGTGACCACATATGCCTCCATGTATTTCTGCCAACAGCTTCTGTCCATCTTCCCGGCAAATACACTTCAATTTCACACCGTTGAGTCTTCTGTACAAGATGTTGTCAACAAACTGGTACATACTTGACTGCCGGGCTACTCTTTCCGCTTCTTCTTGCTCTTCGGGAAGTTCTCCTGTCTGAAGGAAATGGACGATCTGTTGTGCCCATGTTGGAGCTTGCGGCTCGACAACAAGAACTAAAGGCACATCCGCCGCTGCGGGAGCATCAGCTTCTACAGCAAGAACCTGCGGCTCAGCCGGAGCTTGATGATCCCCGGCAAGCTTGCCGGAGCAAAACTTGTCGGGAGCGTCTGCTTCAACGAAACAAACCCTAGGGCTTGTCGGAGGCACTGCTCCTCGGCCGATATCTGCGTTGATCTTGTGGACCTTCTTGGCGGCGGCTTCGTGGAGCTCTCGCGGAAAGTAGTCACCAGAAACCAACTTCCTCTTCTTGTTCTGTCCGAGTTGATGGTGTTACGCTTGGTTGAGTCAGCTTGAGCACAAAAATTCCTGGTTCCATTGTGTAACTTGAGTGCAGCACACTTTGACAGGCCATCAGCAATGTCATTCTGAGCTCTTGGAACATGTTCCATTTGCAGGCCTTCAAAGTGTTCTTCTAGCTTTCTCACTTCATCAACATAAGCTTCCATCAATGGACTCTGATAGTCTTTTTTTACTTGGCGGAAGAAAAGCTGCGAGTCACCCACGACAATAAGCTTCCACGATCCCAAGGTCCTTTGCAATCCTGAGACCGGCAAGCAAACCTTCATACTCTGCAGTATTATTTGTTGCTTGCTCCTTGGGAAAGTGCATTTGGACTATGTACTTGAGGTGTTCTCCGGTGGGTGCGATAAGCAGCACGCCGGCACCGGCGCCTTGCAGCGAGAAGGCACCATCAAAATACATGAACCACTCTTTATTTGCTTCCTTGACGGGAATGCTCGTGTCTGGAATTTCTTCATCTTGCGTCGGCGTCCATTCTGCTATAAACTCTGCCAGTGCTCTGCTTTGGATGGTTGAAGTGCTTTCAAACTTGAGGCCAAAGCTTGACAGTTCCAGTGCCCACTCGACAATCCTGCCCGTTGCTTCTGGATTTTGCAATATCCTCTTCTTGAAAGCGAGTGACAACTGTTATCTCGTGTGCTTGGAAGTAATGGCGCAGCTTTCTCGAGGCCATGAGGAGGCCGAAAAGCAGTTTCTGCACACCAGAGTACCTTGATCTAGCCCCCTGCAAAAGGGAGCTGACAAAATAGACTGGGCGCTGCACCATCCTTTTTTGCATCTTCTCGCAATCCTGCGCAGATCCGTTCTTGTCGGGACCAGAGCTTGACGGAGAAGCCCCCTGCTTGTCGCTGGATGCATCTGCTTCGGTTGCCGGCTCATCATCCGCCTCTCTCTCCGCTACTAACGCAGCACTAACCACTTGATTGGTTGCCGCTATGTACAGCAGCAACTTCTCTTGTGGCCTAGGTGCGACAAGTATTGGAGTAGAGGACAGGTACCTCTTCAGGTCTCCGCGCAGCCTCCGCTTCGAGTCCATTTCATTGGACCTGCCTTTTCAAAATCTTGAAAAGCGGCAGTATGCCAGTGACCTAGAGATAAACCTGCTGAGAGCAGCCACGCAACCGGAAAGCCTTCTTACATCCTTGACGCGCTTTGGTGCTTCAATCTGCTCAATGGCCTTGATCTTGTCGGGGTTGGCTTCAATCCCCCTCTGAGACACGAAGAACCCGAGAAGCTTGCCGGAAGGAACTCCAAACACGCACTTCTCGGGTTGAGCTTGAGGTTGATCTTGCGTAGATTTACAAAGGTCTCATCCAAATCTTGAACTAGAGTTGCTCTGTCCTTGCTCTTGTCCACTATGTCATCCATGTATGCTTCTACATTTCTGTGTATTTGGGGCTCAAAAGCATCGTGGACTACTCTTGCAAATGTTGAACCAGCATTCTTCAAACCAAAAGGCATCCGTATGAAACAGTATGTGCCACATGGTGTAATGAATGCGGTTTTCTCTTCATCTTCTTCTACCATGAAGATCTGATGATAGCCTGAATATGCATCAAGAAATGAAAGCAAATCACATCCAGCTGTGGAGTCAACAATCTGATCTATACGCCGCAAGGGGAATGGGTCTTTGGGACAAGCTTTATTAACATCCGTGAAGTCAATACAAAGTCTCCATTTCCCATTTGCCTTGCGTACAACTACCGGATTGGCCAACCACGTGGGATGGAGCACTCCTCTAACAAGGCCTGCTGCTTCCAACTTCTTGATCTCTTCTGCTATGAACTCTTTGCGCTCCACCGCCTGCTTCCTGACTTTTTGCTTGACGGGCCGCGCATGAGGACAGACAGCTAGGTCGTGCTCAATTACTTTCCTGGGAACACCGGGGATGTCAGACGGTTGCCATGCAAACACATCGACATTCGCCCGCAGGAAAGCAACGAGCTCGCCTTCCTATTTAGGGTCAAGCGTGGCACTGATGGTGAAGGTACCACCAGTGCCGTCCTCCTTGGCGGGCACCTTCTTGGTCTTCGGCGGAGCTGCCATCATCTTCTTGCACTTGCCGGTGGAGCTCGATGGTGCGTCCTCGACGGTAGCGCAGCACCAAGACGCGGCGCTTGCCGGAGTGGGCATCAGAGCTCTTGCCAGACTTGGTCTTCTTCTTCCCCCGGGAGCTTCAGCGGCAAGTGACTTGCTTTCTGTCGCAGCTGCTGCATCCCGGTAAATCTTGTCGGCGCAGATAAGCGCATCCTTCTTGTCGCCATGGACAGAAATGACGCTTATCGGGCCGGGCATCTTGAGCAAGTTGTATGCATAATGAGAGGCTGCCATGAACTTGGCGAGTGCTGGACGGCCAAGTATTCCATTGTAGGGCAATGGGAAATCAGCAACGTCGAATGTGACCCTCTCAGTTCTGAAATTCAGCTCACTGCCAAATGTTACTGGCAATGTGATCTTCCCTTTCGGCTTGCTCCTTCCTGGGTTGATTCCTTGGAAAGTTCCGGTCTCTTCGAGCTCGCTGTCAGGGATTTGAAGCTTATGTAGCACTATGGAGGAGATCAGGTTCAGGCCGGCCCCGCCGTCAACTAACATCTTGGTGACCTTGAGGTTGCGGATGGTTGGTGAGACCAACATCGGCAAGCACCCGACCGCAGTTATGCGATCAGGGTGGTCCTCAATGTCGAAGATGATAGGCGTGCTGGACCACTTCAGAGGCCTGCGCGACTCTACGGAGGGTTCTGCTGCATTAACCTCTCGCATCCACTGCTTGAGTTGGCGGTGCGAGGTATGCAGAGAGGCACCACCGTCAACGCAGAGAACCTCTGTTGCCTTCTGAAACTCCTGCTCATCAGCTTCATCGTCTTCCATATCCTCATCATCATCTTCGTCTTCATCCTTGTCGCGGCCGCGGGGAGGTCTGTCTCCTTGCCGCTGCTTGGCCTTGCCGCGGCGTCCTCCTCGGCCGGGTCTCTTCTTGCTAGCTGCCCCTGCACCTTCCTGGGCCTTCTCCTTGTCTCGCCGCTCGTACTCAGCCTTCTGCAGTTCAACAAGCTGCTCAACTTTCTTGCAACTCTGGAGATCGTGGCCCTTGGTGCGGTGAATCTTGCAGTACTGCTTGTTGGAGCTGTCCTGCTTGTCGGCGGCCGCTACAACTTGGCGATCGGTGTCAGCGGCAACTTCCTTGCCGGAGCCACCAACTTTTGCCTTGTTGGCGCCACCTCCGTTGCCGGACTTCTCGACAACTAGTACCTCTTTGCTCTTCTTCTTTCTGTTGTTCCGCCGCCGGCTCTTCTTTGCCGGGGCGGTCTCCTCACTGTCAGATCCTGCTCCAACATTCTCTCCTGGGAGTCTTCTTCCTTCTTCAGCACGTGCACACTTGTCGGCCAAGGCATACAGTTCACTGACGTCCTTGACTTTGCACATCGCCATCTCCTCCCTCATCCTGCGGTTCCGCACGTTCTGATGAAACGCGCTGATCACCGCGGCAGGGTGGACATCTGGGATGTTGTAGTGCACACGGCTGAATCTCTGGATAAACTTGCGCAGGGACTCTCCTTCCTTCTGGGCGAGCAGGTGAAGGTCACTCTCTTGGCCATGAGGCTTGTGGCCGCCTGTGAAGGCACCAACAAACTGATGGCACAGATCTTCCCAAGAAGATATGGAACTGTCCGGCAAGTGCATGAGCCAAGATCTGACATTTGGCTTGAGTACCAGCGGGAAGTAGTTGGCGAGGATCTTGTCGTCTCGTCCCCCTGCAGCTTGCACCGCAATGGTGTAGATGCTGAGGAACTCTGATGGGTGTGTCCTGCCATCATACTTCTCTGGCACATCTGGCTTGAAGTTTTTCTTGTCGGGCCACTGGACTTGCCGCAGCTCACGAGTGAACGCAGGGCAACCTACCGCGTACGGCAAGTCACCTGGTTCCCCTGGCGCTTGCATGTCGACAGCGGGCCCAGCGCGCTGGTCGGATTGACGCCGCGCTTCTCTTCGGCGCTCGATGCGGGTTCGAGCGTCTTCTTGTTGCCGTTCCTTAAGAACTTGGCGCTGATCACGGCGAGCTCGTGGATCCGACGACGCGGTGGAGTCGCTGTCGAGGTGGATCCGAGGAGCTGGTGATCTTGGCCTTCGGGAAGGGGAGTGCATGGTGGTGGCACCCCCGCAGGTCTCGTCGCCACCGGCTCGTGCCTTGTCGCCGTGCCGCGGCTGCGACGTGTTTGGTTGCCGCGGGACGTCGCCGTTGGCAAAGCCGATGAGACTCTGGATGGTGGCCCTCCATTCGTCGACCTTGTCGGCCGTTGGAGGGTAATCTAGAAGCAATTGAGCTCTCGCCAAGGCTTCTGCTGGAGTGGTGGGTGGCAATGGCGTACGGAGCGAGGAACGGGATGTGCTCGGACTTCTAACCAAGTTAGGAGGAGCAGCATCCCGTCCAAGCGATCGTACTCCGCTCGTACCAGCATGCGGGCGTGCATGCGGGTCTCGAGGGCCTCGGGATCCTCCAGCTTGGCCTTGATCCAACGAGCGTATGGTGCTGCGAGCATCATGATGATGTCTGTCCCGCGCCTCCTGAGACGGACGCGGTACGTTTTCGGACGCCGAAGCTTGCGCCGCCTTGTCCTTGGACCTGGCGGCGTCGTGGGCTCTCTCGACGACGCCCGTTCCTCCGCCAGCGTCTTCCCCACCATTCGTCAGCTCCGGTGGTGGTGGGTTTGACGCGGACGGCTCTGCTGCCGCCGAAGCCTTCTTCTTCGGTGCCATGTTGATGAAGGTGATGATGAAGTTGCCCGTGTGACCGCTGGATCAGGTTCACACAGCCTCGACGCCCCCTACCTGGCGCGCCAAAGATGTCGGGGAAGCTGATCGTGTCCCACGAACACCTATGGGACCTGGCGGACCGAGTCCCTTGTGGTTCGGAGGGGGGCGGAGATTGCACAAAGAGCAGATCGAAGCGATGCACACGAGCAGATTTACCCAGCTTCGGAGCTCTCCGGAGAGATAATACTCCTACTGCTGCTTGGTTGATTGTATTGTGTTCTTGCTAGGGAGCAATGAGAGCTACAAAACCTAGCCTGAGTGTCTTTAGTCTCGTATGTGTCGAATGAACCGAACGGAGCCGAACCCTTTCTACGTTGCACATGGGCCTCCTTTTATAGGCTAAAGGGGTCACCACAGGTGGCAAGTAGAAAAGGGTAAAATAGGAAAAACAGTGGTTGGTACACCGCTTTGTACAGTGTATAGTGATCTATACCTAACTCTGACGGCAAGGGACAAGATTAATAAATGCCCGTCCCTGTCGCCTAAACAGTGCAACAGGGACCGTCAAATGCACCACCGTTTGCCACGATGGTAAGCTTGTTAGCGCCGCTTACCGCTGCTCCCCGCTGGCTGCACAGCCCTTTGACACGCGTGCTTGGAGTAGCCCCACGGCGACACGTTGGCGGATGAGCTGGAGCGGAGATGAAGAGAGTTGCTTGCCGCGGCTGAATCCTTGTCGCACTCGGGAGCTTGTCGCTCACCGAGTCTTCCCGGCAAGCTCCTCTTGCTGGGGTCTTGTTTCCTTCGTGCCTTGAGTGGCCTTCCCGGCAAGCTCCTCTTGCCGGGGCCTTGAGTACTTTGTTCTTGAATGGCTCCAAAGGAGCCGCGGGGGATCTTGGCGGTCACCGGGCAAGCCCTGCCGCGGGGTGCTGCAACTGCCCGTGCACGAGTTCGGGATACTAGGGTACCCCTACTCTAGTACACCGACAGGCCCGTTATTCCATTCGGCCGTTTCCAGCCCATGTTATCTGTCGGCCTTCTCAGAGCCCATTTATTCTTGGGCTCATTTCCAGCATTCGTTTACTTACATTTTATTCTTGTCATTTTTTTTTTGCTTGTGGGCCAAATTCAGCCCGTGGTTACAGTCGGCCCGTTTGTGGTCCATTAATACGTTGGGCCATTTTCATAGCGTCATCAAATAAGGCCTATTAACAATGGCCCGTTATGGTCGGCCCATGAACGGACGATTCCAACTCTAGCCTGTTTACGGCCATAATGCGGTCTGTTTCGCCCATGTTTGGCCAATCGATCATACGACCCGTATAAGACCCATTGATGATCTGACGCATGAAGGCCCATTGTTTCTAAGGCCCGTAAAAGGCCCATTGTTTCTCTGACCCGTAGAAGGACCATCGCTTTCTGACTGTAGGAGGCCCAAGTGTCACTACAAAGAAATATTAGCCCATGGTTATTGTGGCCTAGTTTTAAAAAATAGGTTATTGCAGCCACTAGCAAACCGCGAAAAAAGAATTGCAATGACTACAAGCAAACAAATAAACAAGACAACAAGGAAATAAATAAGCAAGCAACTAACGCTAGGCTATCACGGCTATTGCACATATTACATCCACTGGGCATCAAAGTTCGCCACCAGTGCAAATATAGGGAACAAAGCAGCATATCATATACACTGGTTGTCAAAGTTGGCGACCAGCGCAAATAAACGCCGCAGCAAAACAAATCTAGAACTAAAACAACTTTAGAAGACCTCAAGAAACAATATCCTGGGTACCCATAATGCTGGCAAGAAGCTTAGCAAGCTTATTAACTTTCTCTTGTTTGGCGCTTAAATCCTCCAGCGCTTGCTGTTGCACCAGGAAATATGCATCTGAATTCTGCAGGGACTTCCTCAGTCCTTCAGCTTCCTGTCGCAGCACATCTGATCGATGTCTTTCAACTTGAAACTGAGACTCAAGAAGACGAACTGATTCAGGCAACGAGTTCGAAGAGCTTGTGCCAGCAGTAGTGGCCAGTAACTCGAACACTACATCAAGACAGGACTTTTGGGTTCTCTCACTGCCATCAAGATAGTTTTTATCGGCTTTCTTGGAGACCAACAGGGATGTCTCACTATCTTGAACCTTATCTGCATTACTTCCTTTACCATTGGATAACGCGGTACTGTTCTCCAATATTTTGTCCGCATTCTAAAAGAGAAACAAGCAGACACATCACATGTTTACCATGTTGTATATGAAACTCATTTTGGTAAATGAGTTCAGTAGTAAAGTGGACAGGATAACAGCATGAAAGAAACATATATCTATGTACCATGGTCTCTTTATGGTCTATATCATTCTAGTTTTTGTTGCCAAATCAAGATAGAGACACAGTTCAAATAATATTTGTTCAAGACAAAGCAGAATAGACAGAATATAAGTGTGGGAAACTATAGAGCAATAACAACACTTGTAATGTGCATGACATGAGAACATAACTGTTTATTCAATTGAAACTGAAATCAACATAGAGCAGGTTACAACAGCAAACCAATTAAAGAAACAGGTTTAAAACATACCTGTTGCGCCATTGGAGTTCCAATTCCATACTTCAAATTTGAAAATAGTTGGTATGAGTAAATACAGTAATGCAAGAGCAAAGGAGTATGAACCATAGCTACAGAACCTGACCTGAGAACAAATCTTCTTCTCCTTTAAGCGTTGAGTTGGGATTCGGAGTGGTGGTCCTCGTGCTTTGGGCACTGCAGTTCCCTTACTAACTGCTCGTGTTTGGGTGCTCTGTGGTGGAGATGGTGCTGTGTCAACTGGAACTGGGTTACTATCTGCCGGGGTTGGGGTTAGAAGGGGTGTAGCTGGTTCTCTGTCCAACTGGGTAAGGGTACAATCTGCGAGAGTCTGGGTTATGTGTGGTGGATCTGGTCCTTGGGCAAGTACAACTGTGGTTCTATCTGCATCAATTGGTAGCACTATCTTTTCTGAAGACCGTGTTGTTGTTACTCCCTTCGATACTGCCATCACCCTCTCCAATTCAAATGGCTGATAAGCAAGAAAAGTAATTGAAAGTATAGACATTGTATGATAGACAGGTGCAATGGATAGTGGGGAATAAAAGAGGGCATGAAATAATTCATATTTATGTTGTTTAACCAAACAGGATAGCATGACACAATTTCACATATATGATGGCTAACTAAACAGGATAGCATGACACAATTTCACATTATGATGGCTAACTAAAAGATGGAAAGACATAGTTCAAAATATGAGACTATGTAAACAGGATGACATGATATAACTATATAATGTGTTTATTAAATAGGTTGGCATGCCATAATTCACATACATTCACCAGACGTAATGCCATAATTCAAAATATGATGACTGTAAACACTGAACAAGATGAGATGATATAACTATATGATGTCTTTATTAAATGGGTTGCCATGACATAATTCAGATAGATGATGTGTATGTACTATGTAAACATGATGGCATGATATAATTCAAATATATGATTTATATAGTAAGCAAGTAAGCAGATGGCAATCCATATATGATGTAAAAACTAAGCAATGCAAAACAACATGCATGACATGGGTAATATAACCCTGCCAAGTTTGAGCATAGACCTCAGGGGGGAAATAGGACTGGTCATCAGTCTCTGAATCCTCCTCTCAGGAGCTCTCTGTAGCCAGCAAGATGTCTGCTTCAGTAGGTAGGATTGTCTGCTCTGAATACCTTGTTTTCATTCCAGATACTTCCATCACCACTTCAAATGGCTGATGCACAGGAAGAGTAGTTGAATATACAAACGTTGTCGACAAATGGAACACGTAATACAAAAAATGATAGCATGATATAATTCACATACATGATGATTTGCTAAACAGCATGGCATTGCATAATTCACATATATAATGCCTTTGCAACAAGATAGCATTGTATAATTCACATATATAATGTCTTGCAGCAAGATGGCAATGCATAATTCACATATATGGTAATTAGACATTGAACAGGTGGCATTCACACAAAGCATGTCTAAACTAATCAAATGACATAGCAATGCGAGACACCATACGCACGATATGAGCAACATAACCCTGCCAAGTTAGAGCATACACCTTGGGGGGGGGAATAGGATTGGTCATCTGTCTCTGAATCCTCCTCTGAGTAGCTATCCGTAACCAGCGAGATATGCGCTTCGTCAGATAGCATAGTCTGCTCTGAGGACCTTGTTTTCACTCCAGAATTTGCCATCACCGTGTCAAATGGCTGATGCACATGAAGAGCAGTTGAATGTACTAACATTGTTGACAAATGTAATATGTAACAAAAAAAAGGATGGCCTGATATAATTTACATATAAGATGACTGGCTAAGCAGGATGGCATTGCAAAATTCACATATATGATGCCTGGCTAAACAGGATGGCGGTGCATAATTCATATAAACGATGAATAAACTAAACAGATGGCATTCGCACAAAGGATGTCTAAACTAAGCAGATGACATATTTGATGTATAAAGTAAGCAATGCAAGACACCATATGCATGATATAACGAACATCAACATGCCAAGTTAGAGCGAAGACCTCAGGGGGTAAATAGGAGTTGTCTTCTCCTTCTGAATCCCCCTCAGAACATATATCTTCCTCTCGATTACAATCCGAAATGCGTCGAGGGGGAGCTGCCTTTGCGCCTACCATGGAGCGACGTCTCCATGAAATTTTATTGCCACGCAAGGCTCGTCTCTTTTGCTCTACATGTTCAGTTCCATTGTTTACAATAACTGTCATGCATAGGAATAAAACATAGTGAGATTATGTAAGGAGTGCATGCAGAAATCCAGAGTGATGGTAGCAACCTGTGGATAGACCCAAAACCAATAATAGCAGGCAGATAATGGCTTCAGTTAAAAAATACAGATAATGGTTTCTTTACTGTTTGTTTCCCACCCAACATGAAACTCATAGTAGACACCGGAGATTAACCAGATAGTAGATAGATACTATTGATTGCGGCCCCGATATGTACCCCACAACCATTTAAAAACTCAAGTTTGACCATTAGTTTGGAGCTGACTCAGAGTCTAATCGGTGACCAAGACCATAAAGTAGCATGTAATATTAAGCGATGCATAACGTAAGCAGACACGAAAGAGTGCGTCCTCTCTTGCGGACCCGTGTAGTCCTCGAGGTCATCTGCTCGGTTGATGATGGTAATGCAGTTTTCATGGCTGCCGGCGGTGGGGAAGAAGATCTGAGGCAGTGAAAGACAGTCTGGAGGCCGGATCCCTGCTGTGCTGGACCCTTCTGTCATTGGAGCGGCTGAGCTGGGGTGGACGACGGCGCAGCAGGAGCGCGACAAACCACACAAGGTTTTCTTTGACAACTATCTGTAAGAGAAGTAATTCTATAAGGGCTCGTTTGAATTGGAGGATTCCAACAATGCAGGGATAGGAAATAGACAGGAATAGGATAGGAATGCCCGTGCAAAATAGAGAATTTAGAAACACATGATTTCTGCAAATCTGGGTGTTTGATTCACAACAATTGGAAGATCACAGGATGCAAAGAAGCATGGTGAGATTAAGTCAAACCACAAGAAAATGTACGATTATAATGCTATTATGCTACTATCTCTTAGTCTTGTGCTTCATGAATAGGAATTTGAAAAGGAGGACAAGTGAAAATTAAAATTCCTACGTTTTCTATTTCAAGGAGACACTAAAGGAACAAATCTGTGTGTGTTGGAAATATGCCCTAGAGGCAATAATAAATTAGTTATTATTATTATATTTCCTTGTTCATGATAATCGTTTATTATCCATGCTATAATTGTATTGATAGGAAACTCAGATACATGTGTGGGTACATAGACAACACCATGTCCCTAGTAAGCCTCTAGTTGACTAGCTCGTTGATCAATAGATGGTTACGGTTTCCTGACCATGGACATTGGATGTCGTTGATAACGGGATCACACCATTAGGAGAATGATCTGATGGACAAGACCCAATCCTAAGCCTAGCACAAAGATCGTGTAGTTCATATGCTAAAGCTTTTCTAATGTCAAGTATCATTTCCTTAGACCATGCGATTGTGCAACTCCCGGATACCGTAGGAATGCTTTGGGTGTACCAAACGTCACAACGTAACTGGGTGGCTATAAAGGTGCTCTACAGGTATCTCTGAAAGTGTCTGTTGGGTTGACACGAATCGAGACTGGGATTTGTCACTCCGTGTGACGGAGAGGTATCTCTGGGCCCACTCGGTAGGACATCATCATAATGTGTGCAATGTGACCAAGGGGTTGATCACGGGATGATGTGTTACGGAACGAGTAAAGAGACTTGCCGGTAACGAGATTGAACAAGGTATCGGCATACCGACGATCGAATCTCGGGCAAGTACAGTACCGCTAGACAAAGGGAATTGCATACGGGATTGCTTGAATCCTTGACATCGTGGTTCATCCGATGAGATCATCGTGGAACATGTGGGAGCCAACATGGGTATCCAGATCCCGCTGTTGGTTATTGGCTGGAGAACGTCTCGGTCATGTCTGCATGGTTCCCAAACCCGTAGGGTCTACACATAAGGTTCGTGACGCTTAGAGTTGTTATGGGAAATAGTATGTGGTTACGAAGGTTGTTCGAGTCCCGGATGAGATCCGGACATGACGAGGAGCTCCGGAATGGTCCAGAGGTGAAGATCGGTATATTGGACGAAGGGTATTGGAGTCCGGAATTGTTCCGGGGTACTGTGATGACCAGTGTCCGGAAAGGGGTTTCTGAGGCCCGGAAAGCTTTGGGGGGCCTTATGGGCCAAGGGGAGAGGGCACATCAGCCCACTAAGGGGCTGAGCGCCCCTCCCACCCCAGCTCACGTAACCTGGAGAGGTGGGGGCGCCACCCCTAGGGCAGCCACCCCTCCCGGCTTGGGGGCCAAGTTTCCTAGGGGGTGGGGGCGCCAAAACCCATCTAGGGTTTCCCCTATGGCGGCCGCCCCTCCCCTAGGGAACCCTAGGGCGCCCCTCCTCCCTTCCCCTATATATAGTGAGAGAGAGAGAGGCAGCCGCACCCTTCCCTCGGCGCAGCCCTCTCCCTCCTCCAACACCTCCTCCTCCTCCGTAGTGCTTGGCGAAGCCCCGCCGAGAACCACGAGCTCCATCACCACCATGCCGTCGTCAGGTTGCCGGAGTTCTCCCTCAACTTCTCCTCTCCCCTTGCTGGATCAAGAAGGAGGGACATCCCCGGGCTGTACGTGTGTTGAACGCGGAGGCACCGTTGTTCGGTTCTTAGATCGGAATCAACCGCGATCTGAATCACTGCGAGTACGACTCCTTCATCCGCGTTCTTGTAACGCTTCCGCTTAGCGATCTACAAGGGTATGTAGATGCACTCTCCTTCCTCTCGTTGCTAGATTACTCCATAGTTTGATCTTGGTGATGCGTAGAAAATTTTGAATTTCTGCTACGTTACCCAACAGTGTGCTCAATGGACAATATATATAACATGTAGAGTAAAAAAGAGATGCAACAAGTGTACAACCTCTTTGGCGAAGCCATGTCGATCTCAGCGTGATTGGGTTGGCCGGTGAGGATGCTCCGGCTGACTTGGTTGTCGGAGGAGGGGAAGAAGATCTTAGGCGTCTGGAGATGGAGCCCGAGGTACTACTCCGTTGTGATGGAGGGTTTCGTCGTTGGAGCAGCTCCGGTGAGTTGTACGACGCCGAGGCTGAAGCAGGACAAGAGAGACAACGTTAATCTGAGTGGAATTCTAATAGCATCTCCAATACATGATGTAAAATACATAACCACAAAGTGCTAGATGTAAAATACATCAGCCGCTCATCTCTGAACTTAACTGTCGAAAATGAATTTAACTGTCGAAACTGAACTTAACTGTCGAAACTGAAATTAATTGTCGAAACCGAATTTTGCTGTCGAAACTAAACTCACTAGCAAGGTGAGGCTACACGTCGGTCCACTGACTTTTTCATCTCTGGTCAGTCGATTTTGCAGCCATTGGATACGAAATCAAGGGCCTGTAGTTCATCTTCAACCTCCACCCCCCTGAGCCGCCAGCCACCACCGGCCAAACAGCAGTCCCCCGCCGCCCACGGCCGGCTGTGCGCCGCCCCGCCCACCCCGAAAACACTCCCCACCGCCGGTCAGCCGCCGCCCCGGCTATCCCTCTAGGCCCCCCCGTGCCGAGCTTTTTCTCCGGCGATCCCCACGCCACCGCCCCGTCAACGCCCGCCACCGCCGGCGACCACCGCCCCCACCCTGAACCCTAAGATAGATAGTGGGGTACCTCTCCGGCGAGCCCCCCTCCCTGCTGCAGCTGGTTGCTAGTAGTGTTAATTACTCCTTGTAGTTGATGCTAATTGGTTTACTTGGTGGAAGATCATATGTTCAGATCCTTAACGCATATTATTACTCCTCTGATTATGAACATGAATATGCTTTGTGAGTAGTTACATTTGTTCCTGAGGACATGGGTGAAGTCTTGCTATTAGTAGTCATGTGAATTTGGTATTCGTTCGATATTTTGATGAGATGTATGTTGTCTTTTCCTCTAGTGGTGTTATGTGAATGTCGACTACGTGACACTTCACCATTATTTGGGCCTAGAGGAAGGCATTGGGAAGTAATAAGTAGATGATGGGTTGCTAGAGTGATGAAGCTTAAACCCTAGTTTATGCGTTGCTTCGTTAGGGGCTGATTTGGATCCATATGTTTAATGATGTGGTTAGGTTTACCTTAATACTTCTTTTGTAGTTGAGGACACTTGCAATAGGGGTTAATCATAAGTGGGATGCTTGTCCAAGTAAGGGAATTACCCAAGCATCGGTCCACCCACATATCAAATTATCAAAATACCGAACGCGAATCATATGAACGTGATGAAAACTAGCTTGACGATAATTCCCATGTGTCCTCGGGAGCTCCTTTCTCATTATTAGAAATTGTCCAGGCTTATCCTTTTCTATATAAAGGATTGGGCCACCTTGCTGCACTTTATTTACTTTATTTACTTGTTACTCGTTACAATTTATCTTATCACAAAACTATCTATTACCTATAATTTCAGTGCTTGCAGAGAAAACCTTACTGAAAACCGCTTATCATTTCCTTCTGCTCCTCGGTGGGTTCGACACCCTTACTTATCGAAAGGACTACGATAGATCCCCTACAGTTGTGGGTCATCAAGACTCTTTTCTGGCGCCGTTGCCGGGGAGTGAAGCGCTTTTGGTGAGCGGAACTTGGTAAGGAAACATTTATATAGTGTGCTGAAATTTTCTGTTACTTGTCACTATGGAAACTAATCCTTTGAGGGGCTTGTTCGGGGTATCTTCACCCCGACCAGAAGAGCAAAGAGTTGCTCCTCAACCTACTGAACTTTTTGAAAATATTTACTTTGAGATTCCTTCGGGTATGATAGAGAAACTGCTAGCTAATCCATTTGCAGGAGATGGAACATTGCATCCTGATTTACACCTTATCTTTGTGGATGAAGTTTGTGGATTATTTAAGCTTGCAGGTATTCCCGATGATGTTGTCAAAAGGAAGGTCTTCCTTTATCTTTGAAGGAGATGCATTGACATGGTATAGGCTATGTGATGATATGAGATCTTGGAATTATAAACGATTGAAGTTGGAATTTCACCAGAAGTTCTATCCTATGCATCTTATTCATTGTGATCGTAATTACATATATAATTTATGGCCTCGCGCAGGAGAAAGCATCGCTCAAGCTTGGGGGAGGCTTAATTCAATGTTATATTCATGCCCCAATCATTAGCTCTCTCGGGAAATGATTATTCAAAACTTTTATGCTCGGCTTTCTCTCAATGATCGCAACCTGCTCGATACTTCCTGTGCTAGTTCTTATATGCTGCAGACTATTGATTTCAAATGGGACTTGTTGGAAAGAATTAAACGCAACTCTGAAGATTGGGGTTCCGACGATGGTAAGGAGTCAGGTATGACACCTAAGTTCGATTGTGTTAAATCTTTTATGGATACAGATGCTTTTCATGGATTTAGCGCTAAGTATGGACTTGACTCTGAGATAGTAGCTTCTTTCTGTGAATCTTTTGCTACTCACGTTGATCTCCCTAAAGAGAATCGGTTTAAATATAATCCTCCTGTTGAAGTGAAAGTAGTTGCACCTATTACAGTTGAAGAAAAGACTATCACCTATAGTGATCCTATTGTTCCTGCTACTTATGTTGAGAAACCTCCTTTTCCTGTTAGGATAAAGGATCATGCTAAAACTTTCGACTGTTGTTCGTAAGAGTAATACTAGGACTTATACACCTCCTGAGCAAATCAATGTTGAACCTAGTATTGCTATGGTTAAAGATCTCTTGGATGATGATTTGTATGGGCATGTTATTTATTTCTGTGATGAAACTGCTAATATTGCTATATCAGATACTAAGATACATAGACCTGTCGTAGGCATGCCTGTTATTTCTGTTAAAATAGGAGATCATTGTTATCATGGTTTATGTGATATGGGTGCTAGTGCTAGTGAAATACCGTATGACTTATATAAAGAAATTATGCACGACATTGCACCCATTGAATTAGAAGACATTGATGTTACTATTAAGCTTGCTAATAGGGATACCTTTAAACCAGTTGAGATTGTTAGAGATGTTGAAGTTTTGTGTGGGAAGGTTAAATACCCTGCTGATTTTCTTGTTCTTGGCTCCCCACAAGATGATTTTTGTCCCATTATTTTTGGTAGACCCTTCTTGAATATAGCTAGTGCTAGGATTGATTGTGAAAAAGATACTGTCACCATTGGCTTAGATGGTAGGTCTCATGAGTTTAATTTTGCTAAGTTTCGTAGACAACCTCGTGATAGGGAACCACCTAGTAAAGATGAGATTATTGGTCTTGCTTCCATTGATGTGCCTCCTACTGATCCGTTAGAACAATGTTTGCTAGACCATGAAAATGATATGTTTATGAAGGAAAGAAGGGAAATAGATGAAGTTTTCCTTAAACAGGAACTGTCTTTGAAACATAACCTTCCCGTTGAAATTCTTGGGGATCCCCCTCCACCCAAGGGTGATCCCGTGTTTGAACTCAAACCATTACCTGATAATCTTAAGTATGCTTATCTTCATGAAAATAAAATATATCATGTTATTATTAGTGCTAACCTTTCAGAGCAAGAAGAAGGAAGATTATTGAAAACTCTGAAGAATCACCGAGCTGCTATTGGATATACTCTGGATGATCTTAAGGGCATTAGTCCCACGTTATGCCAACACAAAATTAATTTGGAGGACGATGCCAAACCAGTTAGAGATCCTCAACGACGACTGAATCCCAAGATGAAAGAAGCGGTAAGAAAGGAGATACTAAAGCTCCTTGAGGCAGGTATAATTTATCCCTTTGCTGATAGTGATTGGGTAAGCTCTGTCCATTGTGTTCCTAAAAAGGGAGGTATTACCGTTGTTCCTAATGATAAAGATGAATTGATCCCGCAAAGATTTATTACTGGTTATAGGATGGTAATTGATTTCCGTAAATTAAATAAAGCTACTAAGAAAGATCATTACCCTTTGCCTTTTATTGACCAAATGCTAGAAAGACTATCCAAACACACTCATTTCTGCTTTCTAGATGGTTATTCTGGTTTCTCTCAAATACCTGTGTCAGCGGGGGATCAATTAAAAACTACTTTTACTTGCCCTTTCGGTACTTTTGCTTATTGACGTATGCCTTTTTGTTTATGTAATGCACCTGCTACCTTTCAAAGATGCATGATGGCTATATTCTCTGATTTTTATGAAAAGATTTGTGAGGTATTCATGGATGACTTCTCCGTTTATGGATCCTCTTTTGATGATTGTTTGAGCAACCTTGATCGAGTTTTGCAGAGATGCGAAGACACTAGTCTCGTCCTGAATTGGGAAAAGTGTCACTTTATGGTTAATGAAGGCATTGTCTTGGGGCATAAGATTTCTGAGAGAGGTATTGAAGTTGATAAAGCTAAAGTTGATGCTATTGAAAAGATGCCATGTCCCAAGGACATAAAAGGTATAAGAAGTTTCCTTTGTCATGCCGGTTTTTATAGGAGGTTCATTAAGGACATTTCTAAAATCTCTAGGCCTCTGACTAATTTATTGCAAAAAGATATTCCTTTTGCCTTCGATGATGATTGTGTAGAAGCATTTGAAATACTTAAGAAAGCTTTGATCACTGCACCTATTGCTCAGCCACCTGATTGGAATTTACCCTTTGAAATTATGTGTGATGCTAGTGATTATGTTGTAGGTGCTGTTCTAGGGCAAAGAGGTGATAAGAAATTGAATGTTATCCAGTATGCTAGTAAGACTCTTGATACTGCCCAGAGAAATTATGCTACTACTAAAAAAGAGTTCTTAGCAGTTGTGTTTGCATGTGATAAGTTTAGACCTTATATTGTTGATTCCAAAGTTACTATTCACACTGATCATGCTGCTATTAAATATCTTATGGAAAAGAAAGATGCTAAGCCTAGGCTCATTAGATGGGTTCTCCTGCTCCAAGAATTTGATTTACATATTATTGATAGAAAGGGAGCTGAGAACCCCGTTGCAGACAACTTGTCTAGGTTAGAGAATGTTCTTGATGACCCACTGCCTATTGATGATAGCTTTCCTGATGAACAATTAGAGGTCATTAATGCTTCTCATACTGCTCCTTGGTATGCTGATTATGCTAATTACATTGTTGCTAAATTTATACCGCCTAGTTTCACATACCAGCAAAAGAAAAAGTTCTTTTATGATTTAAGACATTACTTTTGGGATGATCCACACCTTTATAAAGAAGGAGTAGATGGTGTCATTAGACGTTGTGTGCCTGAGCATGAACAGGAACAGATCCTACACAAGTGTCACTATAAATCTTATGGAGGACACCACGCTGGAGATAGAACTGCACACAAGGTACTAAAATCTGGTTTTTATTGGCCTACTCTCTTCAAAGATGATCGTAAGTTTGTCTTATCTTGTGATGAATGTCAAAGAATAGGTAACATTAGTAGACGTCAAGAAATGCCTATGAATTATTCTCTTGTTACTGAACCGTTTGATGTTTGGGGCTTTGATTATATGGGACATTTTCCTGCCTCTAATGGTTACACTCATATTTTAGTTGTTGTTGATTACGTTACTAAGTGGGTAGAAGCTATTCCAACTAGTAGTGCTGATCATAACACTTCTATTAAAATGCTTAAAGAAGTTATTTTTCTGAGGTTTGGAGTCCCTAGATATCTTATGACTGATGGTGGTTCACATTTTATTCATGGTGCTTTCCGTAAGATGCTTGCTAAGTATGATATCAATCATCGAATCGCATCTCCTTATCATCCGTAGTCTAATGGTCAAGTAGAGTTGAGCAATAGAGAGCTCAAATTAATTTTGCAAAAGACTGTGAATAGATCTAGAAAGAATTGGTCCAAAAAACTTGATGATGCATTATGGGCCTATAGATCTGCATAAAAAAATCCTATGGGTATGTCTCCATATAAGATGGTTTATGGAAAAGCGTGTCATTTACCTCTTGAACTTGAACATAAAGCATATTGGGCTATTAAAGAGCTCAACTATGACTTCAAACTTGCCGGTGAGAAGAGGTTGTTTAATATTAGCTCACTCGGATGAATGGAGAACCCAAGCCTATGAGAATGCCAAGCTATTCAAAGAAAAAGTCAAACGTTGGCATGACAAAAGGATACAAAAGCGCGAGTTTAACGTAGGAGATTATGTGTTATTATTCAACTCTCGTTTAAGATTTTTTGCAGGAAAACTTCTCTCTAAATGGGAAGGCCCTTACGTTATCGAGGAGGTCTATCGTTCTGGTGCCATAAAAATCAACAACTTCGAAGGCACAAGTCCGAGGGTGGTGAACGGTCAAAGAATTAAACATAATATTTCAGGTAATCCTATCAATGTTGAAACTAATATTATTGAAACCGTAACCCCAGAGGAATACATAAGGGACACTTTCCAGAACGTTCCAGACTCGGAAAAGGAATAGTTATGTGGTACGGTAAGTAAACCGACTCCAAAACAACTCCAATGGCAATTTTTATCAGTTTTGGAATATTTAAGAATTTTAGGAAGAAAGAAGTAGTCCGAAAGGGACACAAGGCCTCCACGAGAGTGGAGGGCGCGCCCACCCTTACTAGGCGCGCCCCCTGTCTCTTGGACACCTGTGTGCCTCCTGGACTCCGTTTTCTTGCACGTTACGTATTTTGGTCGGTAAAAAATCATTATATAAACTCCCGAAGGTTTTGACCACCGTATCACGCAAATATCCTCTGCTTTCGTTTCGAGCTGTTTCTGTTTCAGATCTAGAGCATCATGTCGTCTCCAAGCGCTCCCAAGGACAAGATTTTCGAGAGGGTTGTCAACCCCTATCTCGCGGAGGTGCTGCAACACCCTCAAACCATTGAGATGCGTGAGGGGGTGCTGCACATCCGCGATGTGGAGGGACCAAGGGATACCGGAAGCGTGGAGACAAAGCTCGAAGCCGTGGAGCAGCAAGTTTTCAAGTGCCAAGGGATGGTGGAGCATGGACTCAATGCCAACCAGATGATGATCAAGGAGTTCACCAACAACCACAAGCTCGATGCCAAAGTCATTGGGGAGACCATCTTCAAGCTTCAAGAGAAAATCGAGCACCTCCAAGCCCAGATCTATGACCTGCAAAACCAGAACTGTGAGTATGAATATAGATTCAAGAGGATGAGTTTGGCTGCAGATTTAAGGATCCTGGAGACTCGATCATCCTTCTATGATGGAGAGCCTATGCAATGGAAGACGGACGACAAGCCTACATCATCAACAACTCCTACTTCACCACCTCCGAGGACATAATCACATGGGTATGGGCACTCCCCTTGGCAGCTGCCAAGCTTGGGGGAGGTGCCCCGGTATCGTATCACGATCACACTCTTATCTCTACCGTTTTATTTAGTTCGATCCTTTTAGTAGTATCTTGATCTAGTAGATTGAAGTTTTTATATCAAGTAGTTTTGAGTTTTGCTTTGTGATCTCTTTATGTAATCGAGTCCGTGAGCTATCTATAATAAAGATTAGTGTTGAGTCAATGGCTTTGCTATGTTGCTATGATCTTGAGAAAGTAGAAAGAATAAAAGAGTTCATATTGATTTTATGGTTAGTGATGACTTCACACATAGAAAGTATGAGGCATAAAAATTGTTGAGAGTTGATAAACGTAGTTTTGGTCATCGTTGCAATTAATAGGAAGTGATAAGGAAAGAGAGGTTCACATATAAATATATTATCTTGGACACCTTTTATGGTTGGGAGCACTCATTAAGTATGACATGCTAAAAGAGTTAACGTTGGACAAGGAAGACAACGTAATGGTTTATGTTTTCTCACATCTCAGTTAAAGTATATTGTCATTGACCTTCCAAACATGTTGAGCTTGCCTTTCCCCCTCATGCTAGCCAATTTCCTTGCACCAAGTAGAGATACTACTTGTGCTTCCAAATATCCTTAATCCAAGTTTTGCCATGAGAGTCCACCATGCCTACCTTTGTATTGAGTAAGATCCTTCAAGTAAGTTGTCATATTGCAAGCAATAAAAATTGCTATCTAAATATGTATGACTTATTAGTGCAGAAAAATAAGCTTTGTACGATCTTGTTGTGGAAGTAATAAAAGCGATGGACTGCATAATAAAGGTCCACATACAAGGGGCAATATAAGGTGACGTTCTTTTGCATTAAGATTTTGTGCATCCAACCCTAAACGCACATGACAACCTCTTCTTCCCTCTATGAAGGGCCTATCTTTTACTTTATGTTTTTACTTTATGCTTGAGTCAAGGTGATCCTCACCTTTCCCTTTTTCATTTTATCCTTTGGTAAGCTCCTCGTGTTTGAAAGATGATGATAAATATATCCAATTGGATGTAAGTTAGCATGGGATATTATTGTTGACATCAACTAAAGGTGAATACGTTGGGAGGCAACACAATAAGCCCCTATCTTTCTCAGTGTCCGGCTGAAACTCCATAACCACAAGTATTGCGTGAGTGTTAGCAATTGTAGAAGACTACAAGATAGTTGAGTATGTGAACTTGCTGAAAAGCTCTATTGTTGACTCTTTCTGATGTTATGATAAATTGCAATTGCTTCAATGACTGAGATTATAGTTTGTTAGTTCTCAATGAAGTTTTTGAACCATACTTGACATTGTGAATTGATTGTTACTTGAGCATAAGAAATCATATGATAAAATCTATATAGGTTGCTGTTATAAGAATGATCATGATGCCCTCATGTCCGTATTTTATTTTTATCGACACCTCTATCTCTAAACATGTGGACATATTTTTCAATATCGGCTTCCGCTTGAGGACAAGCGAGGTCTAAGCTTGGGGGAGTTGATACGTCCATTTTGCATCATGCTTTTATGTCAATTTTATTGCATTATGGGCTGTTATTACACATTATATCTCAATAATTATGGCTATTCTCTCTTATTTTACAAGGTTTACCATGAAGAGGGGGAATGCCGGCAGCTGGAATTCTGGCTGGAAAACAAGCAAACATTGGAAACATATTCTGCACTGCTCCAAAAATCCTGAAACTCCACGAAACCTATTTTTGGAATTAATAAGAATTATTGAGCGGAAGAAATACATCAGGGGGCCCAGACCCTGTCCAGGAGGGTGGGGGAGCCCCCCCCCCTACTGGGCGCGCCCCCTTGTCTCCTGGGCCCCCTGGTGGCCCCGCGGTGTCCATCTTCTGCTATATGAGGGCTTTTACCCTGAAAAAAATCGTGAGCAAGCTTACGGGACGAAACTCCGCCGCCACGAGGCGGAACCTTGGTGGAATCAATCTAGGGCTCCGGTGGAGCTGTTCTACCGGGGACACTTCCCTCCGGGAGGGGAAATCATCACCAACGATCCTCTCATCGGGAGGGGGTCAATCTCCATCAACATCTTCTCCAGCACCATCTCCTCTCAAAACCCTAGTTCATCTCTTGTATCCAATCTTGTAGCAAAACCACAAATTGGTACCTGTGGGTTGCTAGTAGTGTTGATTACTCCTTGTAGTTGATGCTAATTTGTGAGTAGTTACGTTTGTTCCTGAGGACATGGGTGAAGTCTTGCTATTAGTAGTCATGTGAATTTGGTATTCGTTCGATATTTTGATGAGATGTATGTTGTCTTTTCCTCTAGTGGTGTTATGTGAACGTCGACTACATGACACTTCACCATTATTTGGGCCTAGAGGAAGGCATTGGGAAGTAATAAGTAGATGATGGGTTGCTAGAGTGACAGAAGCTTAAACCCTAGTTTATGCATTGCTTCGTTAGGGGTTGATTTGGATCCATATGTTTAATGATGTGGTTAGGTTTACCTTAATACTTCTTTTTGTAGTTGCGACGCTTGCAATAGGGGTTAATCACAAGTGGGATGCTTGTCCAAGTAAGGGCAGTACCCAAGCACCGGTCCACCCACATATCAAATTATCAAAGTATCGAACGCGAATCATATGAACGTGATGAAAACTAGCTTGACGATAATTCCCATGTGTCCTCGGGAGCTCCTTTCTCATTATTAGAAATTGTCCAGGCTTATCCTTTGCTACAGAAAGGATTGGGCCACCTTGTTGCACTTTATTTACTTTATTTACTTGTTACTCATTACAATTTATCTTATCACAAAACTATCTATTACCTATAATTTCAGTGCTTGCAGAGAAAACCTTACTGAAAACCGCTTATCATTTCCTTCTACTCCTCGTTGGGTTCTACACTCTTACTTATCGAAAGGACTACAATAGATCCCCTACACTTGTGAGTCATCACCCTACTACCTTGGTTATAGAGATTATATCATATTGTTTGGAATATATATGTCCTTTAGTAGATTTCAATATGAACTACTAGTACATACTCCAAACACTGATGTATATAGACGTATTTTAGAGTGTAGATTCACTCATTTTTCTCCGTATGTAGCACTCTCCCTCGCCCCTCGGCCCTCTCCCAGGTGGTGGACGTGCAGCAATTCATTTGGTCTGATATAGCCAGAATGATATATACTACACTACCATTATTGCTCGACTTCCCAAAGAGGCGAAGAGCCAATCGCAAGGTTAATATTTTGGAGATGCCAAGCGCAAGGTTATAGGAGAACGAGTAGTAGGTGCCGCGTCATTTATAAATAAAGTTTTTTTCTTAAGTGGCACGTACGCAATATGATAGGTTCATATGGAGAGAAAAGGAAACCGCTCCGCTATATACATAGTCAGGACGGGCCAGCTGACGGTGTCCTGGACTAGGGGGTACTCACCACGTCGTCTCCCGATCAGTTGGATTGGGCTGAGGACCCCCATGGCCGTATACTCATGGGCCAGTCCGGACAGTTGCCGCGTACAAGGAAGATTCCACAAGACTTGGCTATCAAGACAAGGACTCCTCCCCACCGGCGATTCGGCTAGGGACTCTTGTTATCCTAGGCCTCGGTGCATTATATAAACCGAGGCCAGGCTAGTCGATAGATGAACAACAATCATACCATAGGCTAGCTTCTAGGGTTTAGCCTCTCTGATCTCGTGGTAGATCTACTCTTGTACTACCCATATCATCAATATTAATCAAAGCAGGAGTAGGGTATTACCTCCATCGAGAGGGCCCGAACCTGGGTAAAAACATCGTGTCCCTTGTCTCCTGTTACCATCCGCCTAGAAGCACAGTTCGGGAACCCCTACCCGAGATCCACCGGTTTTGACACCGACATTGGTGCTTTCATTGAGAGTCCCGCTGTGTGTTCGGCAAAAGGTCGATGGCTCGCCTGCAGATCAACTGCAACTTCGGCATCTTCGTCACCGGCTCAATTGGTCACCTTGGTTCGACCAAGGGCTGCGCCCTACCTCCGATCGTCATGTTCGGTTGATGGCCTTCATCAACATCAACTCCAATCTCTATCAAGATCATGGAGGAATCATCCAGGGTGCCCGGGGGCTCAACGTCAACCATGTTCGCTGTAAAATATTCACTTCATGAACTATTTTTTCATCCGTGCAAGAATTTTGTACTTTTCTCTCCACTAAATTAATTCGAAATAAATAAAGGCCGGGTACCAAGGCTTATGTTGTCTGCCACAAATATTTAGTTCGAGATTTGTATTTATACCAATTTTTTTAATTATTTATGATTTTTTGTTGTTGTGATAATATTGAATTAATTAGTTAGTTATCCAATGTTTACATTTGCAAATACACTTTGTTCCATATAAATTTGTATTTTGCCACAAAAATACTTCTGTTTATTTGTTCTTATATTTATTTCTTTGGTCGTTCGTTAAGAAAACCATGGTTGCACTGAATCTCTGCTAGACCTAAGCCAAATAATAATGAAAAGAATCACATTCCTTCATAGATTAATGCCTATTGTTATATGTATTATTGTGAGTTTATGGATTTGAAACTAGCATCTTTTATTATCTCTGTCAAAACTTTAGAGCAAATGTGTCTGGCAAATATCTTGATAGAGCTCCCTAGATAGTATGGCGACTATTTGTCCATGTTTTAAATAATAAAACATTATAGTGTGTGAGATGTCTATAAGTGTTCTCTGAGAACTACCGGTGCTCGTTTCTCTAAATACGTACTCACTTCGTCCCATGATATAAGTGCTTTTTTGCACTATACTAATGTAAAAACCGTTCTTATATTATAAAAAGGAGGGAGTAGTTTTTTTCTTTCAAAAATGTGCATTTATACTATTAATTGTTCCCTTTAGGGTCCAATCGCCGGCCGGCCATGCAAGTCATTACCCTTGGGGAAGATGCAAGTCACCACCTACAAACTACAATATACAACGCTTGGTCATGGACGGCGATACCCTAACAGCGTGAAAGTTGCAAGCGTCAGCTGATAAGTCTCCAACGTATCTATCTTTACCTACTAATAAAGCGGCTACCGCTTCTGGTCGTCCGTCATTAAAATTATCTTTCAAGTTGCTAAAACTTACCCACCAATGCCATCCATAAGTGGGAAAACGATTCGCTATTTATTTCTTAACTCGCCACCGATAGAGCTTGGTTCATCTAAGGAAACGCCCTTAGATAACACGAGCAAACAAACAGCCTACTGGCCCATTTTTGTAGCTTTTTTTCACGAATTTCAGGTGGCATAGTATAGAGCTATTTCGCCAAGTGTCGCTTAACAGATGGTCTACAAGGTACAATACGGCCAAAATATTCTCTTTTAACTTTTTTTTGTAGATTTCAGTATTTTTTAAATATTCATATCTTTCAAACCCCAACTCCAAATTTAGCATGCTAGATATGAAAATCGTCCAGAAAATTTTGTAGATTCTAAATGTAATGTTATCTTCCATGTTAATTATTTTTAAAATTATTTTTATGTTGCACCCTTAATTAGTACTTTCCTTTTTTTATTAAAGACATGAATGTTTCTTACTCCCTTTTTTTATACGTCGCTTATTACCAGATTTTCATCCATCATTTGTTCGTCCATTTGCACATAAAATAAAAAATAAAATAAAATATGTTCACAATTTTAAAAACTGTTTGCAAATAGTATAAAATGTTCATGAATACAGAAAATATTCTTAATTTTAGAAAATGTTCAAAAATTTGAAAAGGTGTTCACAAATTTTAAAAATGTTCATTATTTCAAATATGTGCACGAGTTTTAAAAAATGGTCATGATTTTAAAAATTGTTCATGATTTCACGAAATTGAGAGTGATAGTGTATCTCGATGATGCAACAAAATGTGGCTATGGCCATTGAAGATTATGAAAAAAAATCTCCCGTTGCAACGCACGGGCTCTTTTGCTAGTAATTTTTAATTATAGCATGCTATTAAAGTATCAATCTTGAATGTTTTATATACATTTACTAGCAACTTTATATCATTTTTTGGGACTAACCTATTATCCTAGTGCCCAGTGCCAGTTGTTTTTTACTTGTTTTTACTTTACAGAATATCAATACCAAACGAAGTTCAATTGCCATGAAACTTTTTAGAGATTTTTTCTGGTGATAAGATGCCCTGGAAGCTTCTGGAGTACACGAGAGGAGGCCTGTGGGGCCCACTAGACACCAGGGGCCTCTGGCACGCCCTGATGGGTAGTGGGGCCCATAGGCACCCTCTTGACCTACCTCTGACTCTATAAATACTCTAAAATCCAAAAAACCCGAGGGGAGTCAACGAAATACTTTTTCCACCGCCGCAAGTTTCAGAACCACGAGGTCCAATCTAGAGGCATTTTTCGGCACTCCGCCGGAGGGGGCAACGATCACGGTGGGGTTCTTCATTATCCTTGCTGCCCCTCCGATGATGCGTGAATAGTTTACCACAAACCTACAAGTCCGTAGTTAGCAGTTAGATGGCTTTCTTCTCTCTTTTTGATCTTCAATACAATGTTCTCCTCGATGTTCTTAGAGATCTATTTGATGTAACTCTTTTTTGCGGTGTGTTTGTTGGGATCCGATGAATTATGAGTTTATGATCAGATCTACCCATAACAACGGGGATATAGCTCTCTACCTCGCCGTAGACTGCGAGGTTCTCTCGACAGCTTGGGCTCACTTGAACACACCCGCAGCATGACTTTGAATCAGTTGGAACTTGGAAGTTACCAACTCTGAGTCTTTCAGACTTGATGCATAAACGAACTCTGTCCTTGTTACACCAATCTTTTTGCGAAAAAGTTAACAACAATCTTCAAAAAAGTTTTTTTCTCCTTCATTTTCTTCAGAGGCAAATCTGCTACGGGCTTTGGCAGAGCACGTTGGGCCTGAGGAACCCTTTACTGGGCTTCTTCGCCTGGTTCGACCAGACCACAGAAAGCTTCACCTCCCCTTAAAAAAAAAAAAAACTTTACCTTCACCGGTCTCTCTCGCGCCAACCGGCGGCGCTCGCTTCCTCGCCGCCATAGGCACGACGGCGAAGCCGAATCCCGGCGAGGTGGCCAAGTAGCCGGCGAGATGCTGCTCGACGAGCTGCTCCGCTGCCAGATCCAGGAGTGGTACCCGGCGTTCCGCCGCCACACCGTCCCCACCGTCATCATCCCCCTCCCCGCCGCCTTCCTCCGCTACCTCGCCGGCCAGCCCGCCTACCCCGGCCCCTCCTCCCCTCACCAGGACGCGGAAGGGCCTCCCACATTCCTCCTCCCGGCGCTCACCTCCGGCCGCACCCCCTTCCCGCCGCTCCACCTCCCGGACCCCGTTTCCCTCCTCGACCGCGACAGCTCCGACCTCTTCTCCGGTTGCTCCGACGACGACGACGATGACGAGAACGCGCCCCGCCCCGCCTTCCCCGAGCTGGAGGCCGCGGTCGACGCGGCCATCGCCGAGCTCGGCGGCGCCGCGCTCCCCAAGCTCAACTGGAGCGCGCCCAAGGACGCCGCCTTCATGTCCGCCGACGGCACCGTCCGCTGCACCTGCTTCGCCGAGGTCGCCTTGCTGCTCCGCTCCTCCGACTGCGTCGCGCACGACCTCGCCTCCGCGCGCCCGTCCTGCCAAGGAAGGTGTTCGACAGAATGCCGGACAGGGAAGTGGTGCCAACCAGGTGGGTGCTAAATCAAATAGTGGAGAGAGCACCAGTGGTGCTGGTTCTCTGAGTGATCCTCCCACTGATGGTTGCAACGAGGGAGGCATGCAAGCAGCCGCCGACAATGATGGGAGCGATGATGCTCCTGAAGACGAAATTGGAGAGGAAAGCAGCGATGATACTTGGATGGACGATGGTTTCCAGTACTACCTTGCCCTCCGCAAGTGGTACCCGGGCCTCCGCCCTGAGTCAGAGTTCCGATGCTTCGTGCGGGGACGGAAGCTGGTCGGCGTGTCGCAGAGGGACCCATCCGCTTACTATCCTTCCCTGCCTGGGTGGAGTGCTGAGGTGCAGCCGAAGATCGAGGATTTCTTCGAAGAAGTTGTTGCGCCGCAGTTTGCTTCGCAGAATTACACATTTGATGTGTATGTCAGAGCAGATGGCCGGGTGAAGCTGATTGATTTCAATCCTTGGGGCGGCTACACCTTGCCCCTTATGTTTACATGGGAGGAGCTCGAGGAGGAGCAGCGAGGAGAGGACGAGCTGGAGTTTAGAGTGGTAATGGAGCAAGGTGCGGTGAGGCCAGGATTAATGACAGCAGTGCCGTATGATATGCTGGATTGGGGAGAAGGGAGTGGCTGGGATGTTTTTCTGAAGAAGGCTGACAATGAACTCATCAGACAGACGGCCTCATTATGTATGGATTCATAATTGACATCTGGAACAGAGCAGCGCTTGAGGACTCCAGTAGTTGAACAACTGAAGCGAAGCCTCTTGGTAATGTTCCATCTGCCAGACGCTAGAAGTAACAGCTGTCTTTAGATTTGTGATGCAGCCTCACGATGCTAGGCTGTTTTTTTTTTACGGTGACTTTTGTAATGCTAGGTTGCTAGTACAGGATCACCACATGCTGCTTCATCTCAGTTATGTCTTCTGGTATTTACAGAAACATATTTGTAGTGGAAATTTGCGGCCCATGGCTGAAATTGCACTGAATCTCTTATTTCTTAAACATGAATAAACCCCCCATATACTGTTGTTGTTTCATATGTACCCGCATTGTATCCAGCTATTTATTTTGGCATTTCAACTGGGAGTTGAGGCAACGATTGGTAGCATATTTCTTGGTCAAAAAAGTCTACCTGAAACCCTCCCCCAGATTACATGTCAACGTTGTGCTCTACAAAGGTCCAGTTTAGGACCCTGTAGGCCTATACTCTTAATACCATTTGATGTTCAACCCCTGCTAGGTTTTGGCACCTTTGACTGAATTTAACCCTGGTATTTGCCACATGGCTGCCATGTCAACAATTAGGGGCCCACGTGTCATTCATTCTCTCTCCCATCTCTCCCAAATATCACCTGAAATCCGCATTCCTGTCAGGTGAGTACGGGGCCCAAGAGCACTCATGTGAGTTTGCTTAATACCCCATCCAAAAATTGATATCTGATATGTACTATGCAGCACATAACCAACTTTTTCCTCATCAACTTTGAAATCTTCTAGGTGTTCAACACTTCAAATTGTTCCAAGGGAAGTGTCTGCTTCTTGGAAGATCTGTCCCTATTGAAGAGAATGTTTTACTTTGTCTACTGTTAAACTCCGTTAATCCCTGAAACAAGTGAGTATACTTGTCAGCTAAAGATTTAGTAACTTAGCTATTCAGTTTCTATGGTTTACTAAGCTTATCCTATAAGGTGGTCTACTGGCTGATAACTTATAGATAAGCCTGAACCTATTTGAGCAATCGAACTAACATGTCATGGGCTCCTGCTTAATTGAGGCCCATTTACTTGATTTGACTCTATTATGGCAGGGCTGTTCTGTTTAATGTCAAGCCTGAATAAGCTACAGGTTTGGTTCAGAGTCCTAACTTAGTTTCTTAAGATTATTTAACCTTTATTGAGCAAATCTTAAGATTATTTAACTGATAGATCAAAGCTTAAAATGGGCCAAACAGCCCCTCTTATAATCTAGTGGCAGTAGGCATGTCATGTAGGCAACATGAACCTTACTAGAGTTGTATTGCGTAGTCCTTGTTTTCCAAATTTCTGGTGATGTCATGTTTTATAAATTCCCCTTCGAAATGAAATTATGATGATATCTGTTCTATAAAATTTCTTTGAAATGAATTATAATGGCCCAGGATTAATGACAGCAGTGCCGTATGATATGCTTGATTGCGGGGAAGGGAGTGGCTGGGATGTTTTTCTGAAGAAGGCTGACAGTGAACTCAACAGACAGACGGCGTCGTCAGGTATGGGTTCATAATTGCAATCCAGAACAAAATGCTTGAGGACTCCAGTAGTTGAACAACTGAAGTGGTGATAATGCTCCATCTGCCAAGCGTTAGAAGTAACAGCTTTTCTAGATTGTGATGCAACCTCACGATACTAGGCTGGTTTCTTTGCTCTGGTGACTTGTAATGCTAGGTTGCTAGTACGGAATTACCTCATGTTACTTCATCTCAGTTATGGACAAGAAATTCAGTATGTGTCCCATGGATGAAATTGCAATGGATCTCTTATATCTTATATTTGAATACACCACCCATATATCTTTGCCGTTTCGTATGTACCTATTTATTTTTGGCATTTCAACTGAGAATTGCGTCAATGATTTGTAGCATATTTCTTGGTCAAAAAGTCTTAACCTTAAACTCTGTAACGGTCTGGTTTAGGACCATGTACTTTTAATATCATTTGATTTTCAACCCCTGCTAGGTGTTGGCACCTTTGACTGAATTTAACCCTGGTATTTGCCATGTCACGTGAGTGTACTAGTCAGTTGAGTACTCCCTCGGTCCCAAAATAAGTGTCGTGGTTTTAGTTCAAACACTTATTGGGACAGAGGGAGTAGTAACTTAGTTAGTTGTAGATTTTCTTTGTGTTATCCTGTTCCTGTGGGCTACTAAGCTTATCCTGTAAGGCTTTTTTTTATCTCAAAGCTTATCTTGTAAGGTGATCTACTGGCTGATAGCTTATAGATAAGCCTGAAGCTATTTGAGCAACCGAACTAACAAGTCATGAGCTCCTGCTTAATATTGGCCCTTTACTTGCTTGGAATCTATTATGGCAGGTGTTCTGTTTAATGTTAAGCCCGAATAAGCTACATGTTTGGTTCAGAGTCCTGACTTAACTGCTTAAGGTTACTTAATTGATAGGCCAAAGCTTAAAATGGGCCAAGCAGGCCCCCTTATAATCTAGTGGCAGTAGGCATGTCATGTAGGCAACACGAAGCTTACTAGTTATTTTGGTTTCCTTGCCTAAAAAAAAGTAATTTTGGTTTCCAAATTTCTGGTGATGTCGTCTTTTATTAATTTATCTTGTAAATGAATTATGATGGTTATTTTGGTGGGGTTGGTGCTGAGGGCGCAACAGAAAACGCTATCTTGGAGCTGGGAGACTCGTTTGTTCAGCTTCTTAGCAACGCCTGAAACCCGATTCACTTACTATCGCTGACCTGCATAATGTACTGAATTTCTGTCCCGTAACTGAAGAACTTCAGAGTTCGTCCGTAGTATATGATGAGCTATAAGCCTATAACCTGCAGCCGATGAGAGGTGAATGCATGTATGAGCACCTGGGTTGCGTGACAAGGTGAAGGTAAAGCTAACTGGTAGGACTAGGGTTCCTACCGTCTCTACTCCGTAGGTTATACGGGCAGGACAGCGAGGGCTGAGGGCGAGAGCGGCGGCTCCGGCGTGTTGGCGCCGTCGCGAGGAAGCAGGAGGGCGGCGGCGGCTAGGGCAAGGTGCGGCTAGGGTTCCGGCTCCTTCGGGAGCCGGGCAACAGAAGATTATAATATCTTTATTGCTTGATCTCAATCGATGTCTTACAACTAGTATTTATAACTTTAGCCTAAGATAACTTGCCTAAGATAACTTGTGGGTCAAGCCCCTAATACTAATGCCCGGTGGGCCTCTTCCTAGTATAGACCAAACCGGTCATAACACTAACACTGCCTAGCAATTATTCATCACGAGCATATTGGTACTGAATCATAAGACTTGAACAAGTTTTGTTTTCCAGTGCAGGCTTGAAGCTGAACCAGAGGGGGTACACAGCAAACAGCTTTAGGGACATGGTTTGATGGTTTCACAGAGGCAAGACTTCTTGTCTGTAGAATTAACCTCGGCCGCATATCCTACCATCAGTAGAAAAAGTGATATGTCTAATAATATACAGGGTTATAGTCCAGGGTCCTGACACATATAGTCGAATACATTAAAATGGTGTTCAATAGTTCAGTTTGTCCCAATGGAAGTGTCTGCTTCTTTGGAAGGTTTTTACCTAGCGAAGAGAATATTTTTCTTTTTCCATTGTTAAACTAAACTCCGTTCATTCCTGAAACAAGTTCGTGCACTAGTCAGTTAAAGATCTACTCCCTCCGTTCCTAAATGTAAGTCTTTTTAGACATTTCACTAGGTGACTACATACAGAGCAAAATGAGTGAATCTAAACTCTAAAATATGACTATATACATCCGTATGTAGTTCCTTAGTGAAACCTCTAAAAAGACTTATATTTAGGAACGGAGGGAGTAGTAACTTAGTTGTAGACTTGCCTTGTGTTATTCAGTGCTTGTGCTCCACTAAGCTTATCCTGTAAGGTGCTCTACTTGCTGTTAGCTTATAGATAAGCCTGATGCTATTTGAGGAACCGAACTAACAAGTCATGTGCTCCTGCCTAATTGAGGCCCTTTATTTACTTTTTGTTAGGGGTGTCTGTTTTAATGTTAAGCCCAAATAAGCTAGATGTTTGGTTCAGAGTCCTAGCATAACTGCTTAAGGTTACTTAACTGACAGGCCAAAGCTTAAAATGGGCCAAACAGGCCCCTTCATAATGTTGTGGCAGTAGGCATGTCATGTAGGCAACCTGAAGCTTACTAGTTGTATTGTCTAGTCTTTGTTTTCCAAAAATTTTGGCGGTATCGCGTTTTCTATATTTCTCTTCTGAAATGAACTACGATGGTTATTTTGGTACAGTTATTGCTGAGGGTGCAATGTACTTTTGTGCGCCAATTTAACTAGAAATGCTCTCTTGGGGCTGGGAGCCGCTTGCTCAGCTTCTCAACAACGCCTGAATCCTGATTCACTCACTTATCACCGAGTTGCATAATGTTTAAAGTTTTCTATCCCACAACTGAAGAATTTCAGAGTTCATTCATAGGATATGATGAGCTGTAATGTGCAGTTGATGGCAGGTGAATGCATGCAGCAGCAGGCTTATATGAGCACCTGGGTTGCGTGGCAACTAGAGCTAATACTGCCTAGCAATTATTCAGCATGAGCATATTACTACTGAAGTCTTGAGCATGTTCTGTTTTGCAGTGCAGGCTTGAAGCTGGACCAGAGGGTACATAGCAACTGATTCAGAGACGTGGTTTGAGGTCTCACAAGGTAAGACTTCTTGCCTACAGAATTAACCTCAGTTGCATATCCTACCATCAGTAGGAGTAGTATAGTCTTGGCATCAGTTAGTTAACCCTTGACCGACCGATTACACTTGGGTCGTCTCTTTCCATCTGAACCGTTGCTCGACTGAATCGACATCTTCAGTGTCACTCTTCAGGTAAGGAGGTATTCAGAGGACTGGGAACCTGACGTGTACCTCGTCAACAAGGAGCTCGCCTGCCATGGTGACCTTGTCTCCGCTCCTTCCTTTCCCCGGCCGGCGCACCCACTACCCAGTTGTCATGTCAACGTAACTGCAGCTTACGTGATCTTATCTTCTAAACATGTCAGTTTCATAACTCCTATCAGTTTAAGGGCCATGCATGCACTGATGCACATGACGTGAAGTACCCTTATATGTCAGAGCAATACCTCCCTATGTTTAGGATTTCTTATTTGATTGTTGTTGTACCTCATGCTTTGCAGCTGCTTAAGTGGCTTCTCCAAGAGATCACCTGCGGAATACCCCTTAACAAAGTGGTTCAAAGTAACCCAGCGCTCCAAGTCTGCAGGTAAATTTCTATGCCAGGGCAACAATAGTAGCAGGGCCGTTTTCATTGTGCAAAACTGTTTATTAGCAGTGCCATGAAGGTTTTCCGTGAACAAAGATAATAATAACTGAATGATGATCGCTGTAAATGCTCTCGTTGTAGCTCGGTACAGCGAATTCGAACTGCAAACCCTCACGAAACAGGTCATTTGGCAAGCATTTTAGCACCTAGACCAGAGTCCGCAGTAGGAACTTGTGTGACTAGTGTAAAAATATCATGCCCAGGCAGTATTGTGTGTTCTCTAACCATGCTTATTCACGCGCTGAGCTGGAGAAAATTACTTGAATTGGAATAGTTCTTCCATGCTGGCTTTTAATATGAATCGAAAATCAGATAGCAGGTCTCTGTGACATCTCTCTCAAAGAAAGTTTGGTCTTCACTGGACTGTAAACTTAAATATGTTTATCTCTTCAGGTTCTTAAATAGAGATTCCACTATAGAGACTACATTCGGATATATATAGACGCCTTTTAGAGTATTGGTTCACTTATTTTGCCCCGTATGTAGTCTACAGTGGAACCTCTAAAAGGACTTATATTTAGGAACAGAGGGAGTAGTAACATCGATTGTGGTTTTGTAGCCTAAAAGAAGGAGCGGGTGCAGCGGCAGCCTCCTCGAGCAGCTGCTTCACCTTGGTGATGTACTCCGCCATTGCCTCCTTGGATTTCGCTGCATCAAAAGTTTTGCCGGAATTTTCACAAGCTGTAAGTTTGGTGTCGGCGCAAAGATAAGAAGAGCAGCAAAGGTGGTTTCATGGGTTTGTAAAACTGGAAGGGATCAAGGAACTGTGGAGTTTGCTAGTACAATGTCATGTACTTCTGGAGTATTTGGTACTAACAATATGTAGTATTATTATCACTTAATAGTAGGACAGGCAGCCTCACATGCTGTCTGTTCCCTTTGTAGATCCACAGGTGTCATGCACATTTGGATCTGGGCACATGGCCTGGTGACCACAATTTTATTTTATTTTAGAAGGAGTGACCACATTGATAATTCAAAACGGTGCCCACGCTCATGTTGTAAAAATAAGTCTGCAGTAGTACTCCCTCCGTCCGGAACTACTTGTCGGAGAAATGGATGTATCTATATGTATTTTAGTTTTACATACATCCATTTTTATGCATTTCTACGACAAGTATTTTCGGACGGAGGGAGTACTAAAGTTGAGATACTTATGTTGGGACCGAGGGAGTACTGAAGGCTGAGATACTTATTTCATCAGGTGGTCGGTCACTCTTGAGTCAGTCCGATGCTTATTATGGTGGTTATTTTGGTATGGTTATTATGTATCGCTGACGGTGCAGTGCACCAAAAATGCTACCCTGAATTCTGGTTCACTCACCATCACTGACTTGGATAATGTGCCGAATTTGCGCCCCATAATTGAAGAACTTCATAGTTCGTTCGTAGGTCATGATGAGCTGTGACCTGCGGTCGAGGGCAGGTGAAAATGCATGCAGTAGCACACGCTTATAGCATACGCCGTTTCTTTTTTTTTTCTTGCGAATGAACCTGTGAAGTCGTTGCTGATTGCGCCTATGCTAATCCTCAGACTACTAGAACAAGTGATTACTCAAAGGGATGAACATTCTTTGTGTTGTTATTTATTTCATTCTGGTGTATCTTGTGTTTCCTTTATATTGCCTTTGCATTTTACATTGTTCAGAAATCCTTGAAATGGTCCAAATTTCGTAAATTCATTCGGACAAATCAATAATTTTTTGATTGAATTCGAATAATTTTAAATTTTGAAATATAGATAAAGGAAAATATAGTGCATAATAAATGTACGTAAATTCTTTTGGTCAAATTAACAAAAAATTTGTTTGATTTTCAAATAAGTTAAATTTTAAAATGTAGATAAAAGGAAATATATTGCAGAACAAATGTACCCACAAATTTCATAGAAATCAACTAATTTTTTGTCTGAATTCGAATAATGTGAAATTAAAAAATCTAGATAAAATAAAATATAGCGCAGAATGAATGTATGTAAATTACGTGGGACAAATAAATGAAATTTATGTTTTATTTTAATAATTTTAAATTTAAAAATCTTGATAAAAGGAAATATAGTGCAGTATGAATGTACGTAATTTTTCTGGACAAATCAACACTTTTTTTGCTTGAACTCGAATAATATTAAATTTAAATATCTAGATAAAAAATAGTGCATAGATAATGCACGTAAATTTTTTGGGAGAAACCAATGAAATTTTTGTTTTAATTCAAATAATTTGAAATTAAAAAATTAGATAAATGAAATATTGTGGATTATGAATGTACCTAAGTTTACGGACAAACCAACTAAACTTTTGTTTGAATGCAAATAATTTTAAAATTTAAATTATACTAGATAAAATAAAATTAGTGCAGAATGGATGTACGGTGTATTTACCTCTATGGGAAACGATTATAGCAAAACAGTGGCGGATCTAGGATTTGACAATGTTTGGGCAACAATGAACAACATTACAATGACTAGAAAAAATAATATACTATACTACACCAAAATTAGTATGATAAACAAAAATTACACTAGTAAAAAAGATTTTGTAATTTGTGTATGGGGGCCATGGTCCCCATATGACCCCACCCCTAGATCCGCCAATGACCGCACGTACCACGCTGCAATCAAGAAGTTTCGGGTCAAACGCTCGCTGCAGGCAAAGTACTCCAGACACAAGACGGCGGCTCAGAGTCTCAGCAGTTGACGACTATGTACATGGTGTTTGCGTTGTTGACTTGAGGTTGCTGCGGTGGCGGGACCTGCTGTGGTGCGCAGCCGGCCGCGATATGAACCAGGCATTAAGACTGGCGGAGACCAGTGCAAACACGGCCAGCGCGTAGTCCGCCATACGGAACACCTACAAAGAAGGAAAAAAGTTAGATTTTGTTTAAGTGATGCGGGCCGACCTGCTCCTCCTTCACCTTCTGCAGCGTTGCTCCGTTGCAAGTGGCGTTCCGCACCAGTAATTAAGTGACCGCTATAAGTAATATTTATTTTGTCGAAGGTCAGACCGCCGTAATGTATCTCCAGCTGGTTCACTCGCCCCGGTGCAAGCGTGATAGAATGAATAACCTACAGAATCAATTGGAGCAAGTATAATAAGGTGACATAGGCGGGTTGTAAGACATTAAATATTATATTCTTGCTTACTTGAAAGAGAGAGAAGAGGAGAGAGAAGAGAAGCGGGCTACTAGTTAACGGTACCGGCAAAGACGCGTGCTCCTAGGTACTTTGTGAGAGAGTAAAGTGGGCCATGTATTAACAAAGTAGTACATATTTATATCTAGCTATTGTGCTTGTTGGCTATAAGCTTGGCTATATGTGACATGACAACGTCATATAGCCAGCAGCCGGCTATATTATTAACCATGCTCTTAAGTGATCGAGGAAAATCATCAAGCCTCTTGGTTGCTCCACTGAGGAAAATTATCAATTAAATGACGAAAAAACCGGAGCACCGGAGACCAGTTAGAAACAGGGGGAATCTACGTACAAGCCAGTGAGGGCGAATGCCCCCACTTGTTTTTTCGACCCTTTTATACCAGGCCCAGACTATATAACTCCTTCATCCAGACTCCTTCGTTTGCTGCTTCCGAATCAGCTATGTACTCCGCTTCACACGTAGATCCCGTCACGATGCTTTGCTTAGAACTACAGCAACTTACAGCTCCACCTTTCAAAATAAATACGCATCCGGTTTGTGACTTAGAGTCATCCTGATCAGTGTCAAAGTTTGCATCGACGTAACCATTTACAACGAGCTCTTTGTCACCTCCATAAACAAAAACATATCCTTAGTCCTTTTCAGGTATTTCAGGATGTTCTTGACCGCTGTCTAGTGATCCACTCCTGGATTACTTTGGTACCTCCCTGCTAAACTAATAGCAAGGCACACATCAGGTCTGGTACACAGCATTGCATACATGATAGAGCCTATGGCTGAAGCATAGGGAACATCTTTCATTTTCTCTCTATCTTCTGCAGTGGTCGGACATTGAGTCTGACTCAACTTCACACCTTGTAACACAAGCAAGAACCCTTTCTTTGCTTGATCCATTTTAAACTTCTTCAAAACTTTATCAAGGTATGTACTTTGTGAAAGTCCAATTAGGCGTCTTGATCTAGCTCTATAGGTCTAAATGTCCAATATATAAGCAGCTTCACCGAGGTCTTTCATTGAAAAACTCTTGTTCAAGTATCCTTTTATGCTATCCAGAAATTCTATATCATTTCCAATCAATAATATGTCATCCACATATAATATTAGAAATGCTACAGAGCTCCCACTCACTTTCTTGTAAATATAGGCTTCCCCAAAAGTCTGTATAAAATCATATGATTTGATCACACTATCAAAATGTTTATTCCAACTCCGAGAGGCTTGCACCAGTCCATAAATGGATCGCTGGAGCTTACACACTTTGTTAGCATCCTTTGGATCAATAAAACCTTCGGGTTGCATCATATACAACTCTTCTTCCAGAAATCCATTCAGGAATGCAGTCTTTACATCCATTTGCCAAATCATAAACATAAAATGCAACAATTGCTAACATGATTCAGACATATTTAAGCATCGCTACGGGTGAGAATGTCTCATCGTAGTCAAATCCTTGAACTTGTCGAAAACCTTTCGCAACAAGTCGAGCTTTGTAGATAGTAACATTATCGTCGGCGTCAGTCTTTTTCTTGAAGATCCATTTATTCTCGATGGCTTGCCGATCATCGGGCAAGTCAACCAAAGTCCACACTTTGTTCTCATATATGGATCCCATCTCAGATTTCATGGCCTCAAGCCATTTCGCGGAATCTGGGCTCATCATTGCTTCCTCATAGTTCGTAGGTTTGTCATGGTCAAGTAACATGACCTCCAGAATAGGATTACCGTACCACTCTGGTGCGGATCTTACTCTGGTTGACCTACGAGGTTCGGTAGTAATTTGATCTGAAGTTTCATGATCATTATCATCAGCTTCCTCACTAATTGGTGTAGGGATCATAGGAACTGATTTATGTGATGAACTACTTTCCAATAAGGGAGCAGGTATAGTTACCTCATCAAGTTCTACTTTCCTCCCATTGAAAGTGCAACTATCCCTGGGTGGTTTTGGTAATTCCTAACAACATATAGCTCATTGAGCTAATGCTATTTCAAGATAAATATTTCAGGAAAGCTCAATGTTTGGCATGGCATGGATGAGAAACGTGGACCCCTCAAAATGCTAAGGACGAAAGGATTGGCTCAAGCTCAAAGCACAAGACTCTACATTTTCCATTTTAGTGATCCAAGATCACATTGAGTCCATAGGAAAAGCCAATACTATCAATAGGGGGTGAGGTGTTGCTTAATGACTTTCTTGCTCAAAGTGCTTAGTGATATGCTCCAAAAACCCTCAACTACTTTCTCACATCCACATATGTCCCAAACCATAAGTCAAACTCAGCCCTACCGACACTTTCTATCCGGCGCCACCGAGTTCAGTTGACATGGCCACTGCCAGAAACCCTAGTCTTTTCGGTCTCACCGATAGGGATCTCGGTCTCACCGAGATGGGATTATAATCTATCTGTTTCCCTTCGTAACGTTTTGGTCAAACCGAGATGAGCGATCGGTCCCATCGAGATTGCAATGCAAACTCTCTGTTTCCCTTTCGTAACATTTTGGTCCAACTGAGATGAGCGTATCGGTCCCACCGAGTTTGCCTGACCAACTCTCTGTTTGTCTATTACCAAAATCGGTCTCACCGAGATTACGTTATGCCCTAACCCTAACGATATCGGTCCCACCGAGTTGACATGTCGGTCCCACCGAAACACCTAACGGTCACATTATGAACTAAATCGGTCTAACCGAGTTTCAGGATTCAGTCCCACCGAGTTTGGTAAGTTGTGTGTAACGGTTAGATTTTGTGTGGAGGCTATATATACCCCTCCACCCACTCTTCATTCGTGTAGAGAGCAATCAGAACATGCCTACACTTCCAACATACATTTTCTGAGAGAGAACCACCTACACTTGTGTTGAGGTCAAGATATTCCATTCCTACCACATAAATCTTGATCTCTAGCCTTCCCAAGTTGCTTTCCACTCAAATCTTCTTTCCACCAAATCCAAATCCTGTGAGAGAGAGTTGAGTGTTGGGGAAACTATCATTTGAAGCACAAGAGCAAGGAGTTCATCATCAACACACCATTTGTTACTTCTTGGAGAGTGGTGTCTCCTAGATTGGCTAGTTAGGGGTTATTACAAACCAGAGAAACAAAACTACAAATAGACTAATACGAACTACAGGGGAGTCCACTATAGAGACTCCACCAGGCTGTTTATAAAGGGAACTCTCTGTAGATGAGATGAAAGTGTTTCGTATTTGCTATTCCATGTTGCAGCTGGTTTTCCATATCCATGTTGTCACCCTGGTTCTCTCTGAAGCAGAATTATCCTCGTCAATTGAAAAGGAGAAGGCCCTCGGATGTGTCTCAGATAGCAACTGCTGCTGCCACATATCTTTCCAAAGCAGAGTTGTGTCTCCGCGCTTGACCTGCGCCGTGGTGAACCTCTTCTACACATCAACTAATTGCATGATATCCCTCCACCAGAATGACCAGCACGTGTCCATTGCATGTGGAACTCCGTCAATGTAGTATGCCAACCAGACAAGACCAACGCAAAACCGAATTAACCGGTCGAAGCCCCTCCATTGACACTACCAGCGGCATGAGCTGTGCTCAGCGAGGGAAGGTAAAGGGCATCGCCCCCACCTTACATCCAAAGATCCCTGCTATGCGATTGCCATTGTCATGGTTCATGTTGATAGGTACTCCCTCCATAAACAAATATAAGAGCATTTAGAGCTTCACGCGAGACATCTGATATTGGTATATAAATTCGAACGACCACGCGAGACAATCTTGAATGGTCTTCCCCTTCAGGAAGCCGTACTGGTTTATATGAACAATGCTCAGAATCACGTTTTGGAGACGATTAGCAAGGAATTTCATGATCACGGGCGTGGGGAGTGAGGAGTTGGAGATAAAAAGAAAGTTGGAAATGAAGTTTAGAAACCACATTTAAATTTATTTTTGTGAAAGGAAACCACACACAACTAGATTTGAGCATCCGAAAAAGATTATTTTTTTGAACATAGTACAATCGAAGCACCTGACATACACGAGCATACAGTCACCCCTATGAACGCACACACACCCTACCCCTATGAGCACCTTGTAGAAACTGAGCAGACACATCGTCTTGAGATTGACAAAGTCACCATAGACATCTTCGTAGTCAACAGGAACGCCTCCTACCACTGAACGCACATCGCCAAAAGGCATACAATAAATTCAGGAAAATGCAAGCACCAATGTCAAGTCTAGGACATAACTCTGATGGGCTGGGGATACCACTGTCTTCCTAACCACCCGACACATGTTTTTTTAGCAAAAGAGGGGGAACGCCCCTCCGATTTCATTAACAAAACCAACACACGAAACTAGGTTCGAATACTAGTACCTCCTAGATCTAAAAGCAAACTACAAACTACCAAAAGCTAAGCAGTTCGGGACATATCAAGTAACAAGCACCTTCAGCAATAAACTGGGCCACAGGCGGCAAGAGGTCAAGAGGTCATAGCCTCAACAGAGAAGAAAGGATAATCTTCAGGTGGACGACGTCGGCCCTTAGTCTGTCAGCCGCAGCACCCCAGCTCTCCACCCCTGCGACGCCTTGTAGATCTCACTTGCTACTCGCTCGATTAGCCTTGCCCCCAGCATCAGAAGGTTTTGCTCTGGGTTTTTTTCTTGCAAAACAACCCAATCCACCAACCAATTGCATGTTAGTTTGATTAGAGTCATGGGATCATTGATCTTTCTATCTCGAAAAGTAATATCATTTCTACATTTCTAGATTGCCCACATGATAGTAGAGATTCCAACTAGCACTAGTTTTTTCTCTCTATCAACAAAGCTTCTAACCCAAGGTCCTAGACAATCATCTATTCCTTTAGGAGATGTTTTCAGATTAAATGAACATTTAATCAAGCTCCACATGAGTTTAGCAGCTGAGCATATAAAAAACAGATGATCAATGGTTTAATTCTGGCCACAATAGACACATACCTGTTTCCCTCTCCACCCTTTTTTGATTATATTATCCTTAGTCAACACACTTTTCCTGGCAATGAGCCAGAGGAACATTTTAATTTTTGCTGGAATTTCGATTTTCCAAAGATATTTGTGTGGGAATCCCACATCAGTTTTGATCTGGGAGTGGTAAAGTGATCTAACAGAGAATTGTCTGTCGCCTGTTAGCATCCACTGCGGCTGATCCTTGCCATCATACATCCTCACCCTCTCACATCTAGCTCTCAGGACTATCCCACAAAGCCTGTTTATCAAATTTCTTCTGAATTTAAATCCAGCCCACCCCATATCAATGGCTTCATCCACCGAGATGTCATGATTCAGGTTAATAAAATATAGACTTGGATAGGCCTCTTTTAATGGTTTGGATCCCACCCACCAGTCTTCCCAGAAACGAGTATTTTTACCATCTCCCATTTTCTTCTTCACATTTTTGAAGTAGATCTCTTTAATTTGCATGAGGCTCCCCCAAAAATGGGAGTCTCCAACCTTCTTTTTTTATCCCAGAAATGCATTTCCCTTTCACATATTTATTGAGAAGAATTTTTATCCACATCCCATCCTCCATCTCCAGTTTCTGCAGCCATTTGTCCAATAAAGCTTTATTCATTAGTTCTAGATTTAAGATCCCCAGCGCACCCCCCCCCCCAAATCTTTTGGGAGACAACAAGTTTTCCAATTTACTAGATGATATTTCTTTTTATCTTCATTATCTTGCCGGACTAACCTAGCTCTAAAGAAATCAGCTTTTTTCCTCACTCCCACTGGCTGGGGATAAAATGACATCATATACATCGGCATATTTGACAGGCATGCTTGTACAAGGGTAACTCTCCCTGCCATATTTAGCAACCTCCCCTGCCAGCATGCACATCTTTTCTCTATTTTCTCTGTGACACTTTTCCAGAATTTGTTTCCCAGCCTTACATTAGTCACAGGCAGCCCCAAATATTTGAAAGGGACCTGGCCTCTCTTGCAAGTGAAAATTTCCTGATAAATCTCACTTTTGTTTATGGCCTCCCCAAACAGATAAACCTCACTTTTGTGGAAGTTGATGGTTAGGCCATACATTTGTTCGAAAGCAGTAAGTATGAATTTTAAGTTTTTTGCACTCTCCTCAGCATCTTTAAGTAGGAAAATGGTGTTATCTGCATATTGCATCATGTTCACCCCATCATCTCCTAACTTAGTTAAGACTCCTTTGACATACCCTGCATGTTTAGCTTTATCCAAAATAATTGCCAAATCATCCGTAACTATATCAAACAACAGAGGAGACATGACATCACCCTGTCTTAACCCTTTGTAGCTTTTAAAGTATGGACCAATCCTATCATTCAACCTTAATCCCAACCTGCCCTCATATCATGGTGTGCATAACCATATCACACCATTTATCTGGGAATTGTTTCATCTTCACCATTTTATAGACAAAAGGCCATTTTATCTTGTCATATGCTTTTTCAAAGTTCACTTTGAACAGCACAACACTTTGTTTCTTATGATGTATGGTGTTGAGGGTTTCATGCAGCACTACTATCCCTTCCATTATATACATGCCTTTGATAAAGGCAGTCTGTGTTGGTAGGATAATAGGTTTGATTACTGCTCTAAGTGCATTCATCACACCTTAGTAATAATCTTGAAACTGACATTTAGTAGACAGATTGGTCTAAATTTTTGTATTTGTTTAGCATCAACAACTTTTGGAATCAAAGTGATGATCCCATAGTTTAGTCTTGTTATGTCTAATTTTCCAGCCTGAAATTCATTCAATAACTTCATGAGATCCCATTTGACTACCTCCCAAAATTGCTGATAAAAATCAATGGGAAGTCCATCTGGGCTAGGGCTTTTGTTTTTTTCCATCCCAAAGACCACATAATGTAATTCTTCCATTGAAAAGGGTTTAATCAGAATGTCTGCCTGCTCCCTAGTAATCCCCTGCACCCCAAAGTATTAAGGTTGATAGTGGATAAGTCTGGTTGCCCAAAAAGTTTCTTGTAAAAATCAGTGATGTATTTAATGAGGTTGTCCTCTCCCCCAAATACCCCTTCCTCTTGTTCTAATGATAATATTATGTTTTTCCTCCTTCTACCATTTACCTTGGCATGATAGTATTTTGTATTGCAATCACCATCGTTAATCTCTCTATCCTTATATCCCTGTAGACACTTCAACTCTTCTTGTCTGAGCAGCCCGTGTAATTTGGGCCTAAGCTCCTTTTGTTCCTCTCTATCATGGGCAGTAAGCCCCATGGTTTCTGCATTTTTATCTAAAGCATCTAGTTTCATCAGGATTTCTTTCTTTATTTTTCTATACCATGATCAGAGTTTATAATCCACCCTCTCACTTTCTGTCTAAAAGTTCTCATTCTGGTTTACCATTGTTCCATGGTATCCCCATGGTATTTGGCCAACCAAATTTTGTTTACAAATTCTCTGAAACCCTCCCTCAACATCCAAGAGTTTTCAAATCTAAAAATGGGTGGTGTATATTTTCTTTCCCCTATATCAAGTATAAGAGGTGTATGATCAGATAGCTCCCTCTCCATAGCATAGACTTCAGTCAGGGGATAATGATCTTCCCAATCTGGGCATATGTGGACCCTATCTAATTTTTCATATGTGGGGTCCTGGTGATTATCTGCCCAAGTAAATTTTATACCATTCAAAGGTTGCTCTCTCAAGCCAGCCTGTTCAATGATTGCATTAAAAACAAAGCTCCAGTGGTCACATCCACCAGGTTTATTTTTATCCTCAGTTTTTCTAATGATGTTAAAATCCAATCCCCCCATGAGACAGGGAACAACAGCATTATCATGATATATCCTGGATATTTCTGCCATATAAGCAGCTTTACCCACATTTTGTGTATCACCACAGACAATTATAAGGTTCCATTCAAATTTGGCCTTTTTGTCTAGGAGTCAAGTTCTATACAGTAAACCCCTTTCTCAACATTGAGAATCTCAAAGGAATCATTATTAACACCAACAAGGATACCTCCTGATTTTCCCTAGGTTGTATCCAATTCCAACTAAAATTTCTACCCCCACACAGATTGTGAAATTCATTTTTAGTAAACTCATTTTTGATAGTCTCTTGAAGACCAATGAAATCAATTTTCTTATCACAGATACAATCTCTAATAAAGGATTTTTTTTATATGAGACCCAATCCCCCTAACATTCCAAATCATGCCTATCATCTTTTTTTCCTTTTTCTACACCCCCAATATATACATTAGGTTTCACACTGGTGATCCCAAGTGAACCTAAACTGTTTTTCTTTCCACTAGTAAATATTTTTTCCAGATGAGAATAAAAATCAATTTCAATTTCAACATCTGAGTGATCCTCATCAGAGCATAATTCTTTAAGAGTGATGTCCCCATTGTCAATGAGAGATATCTCTTTTTGCACTGGTATCTCCTCTTTTTGTTTAAGATGAGTATAGTAGAAGTCTTTTCTGCTTTGCTCCATTTTCTCAATGATCTCTAAATTTTGATTAACCATATCAATGGTACATCCCAAATCTATACCAATTTTACCAGCCATGAAAAGAAGAGGAATTTCCCTCATCTGGATTGTATATCTTACCATAGTTGTTCTTGTCTACTGCTCTTTGTTTGGCCAGCTCCTCCATCTTCACATCTTGCTTATCCATCAGTTTGTCACAGCTTATGACTCCATCTTCCGCATTGTTATCATTGTATTTTCCTTCTTTTTGATCCTCAGGATTTAGGCCCAGTTTGATAGCAAAGGAGCCAACTGATTCTTGACTAGCCCCATAATCCACAGGCTCAACATAAGTACCATTATCTTCCTCTTTGTTTTCCTCTTCCATCTTCTCTAGTTCAGTTTTAGTGATATTTTCTATTTCCTTTTCCCTTTCCTCCCATCTTTCAATCTTCTCCACACACTTAGCAATCATAATTTGATGTTTATGGGCCAGGTCCATTATGCTTTTCCTTTCCTTCTCCATTTTCAGAATTCTTTTCTCCTCTTGGGCTTTGATAGCTTTCTGTTTAGCTTTCTCTTCCTCATTTTCTTGCATCCTCCCCATGAGTGTTTCTAGTTCTGCTTCCACCTTCTTCCTTGATTCTCTCTCCTTATTATGTTCCTGTTGAGCCAAAAGTATTTCTTCACTTCTCTTTTTGACTTCTTCAAATTGCACCAAGCTCAAGCTGCCCAAATTTATAGCCTCTCTGCTGGTATCTCCTGAGGTACTTCTGTTTTTTTGTCTCTTTCTAACTTCATCCCCCACACAATCCATCCCAGTCTCTTCTAGATGTTGTCTCTTATGATCACCATACCAGCCCATCTCAACTACCTTCTCCAAAGCTGGCATAACTCTGTAGATGTTCAAATCTCTGTCAGTGATTTCAGTGTATCCTGGTATTTTTTCAAAGTCCCTTACTCCCACTTTTGCCCTGATTTTCTCATGTGTTATGGTGTCCATGTCAATCTCCAGCACTGGCCCTAAGGATGCTGCCACCTCACACATACCAAAAAAATGCCTAAAACAGTCAAGGACCTTTTCAAATGTAACCTAGGCTATGTGTAATTTCCCAACCGCCTGTGAGTCAAAGGCCCATTTTCTGATATTTATCACAGCTCCAGTGCCCAGGAGAGTGAAATCATCACACTTGATAAGCTCCATTAGTCTGCTTTTGTTTGGGAATCTCATCAAAAAGGTATTATTTCCTTGTTTCTTACACCTCCATTGCCAGTTCCAGTTGAACATATAATTGAATCCCTCCAGTAGTTGAGTTTCATTTAGCACACCAGATCTAAATGTCACAAGGGCCATTGGGTTGGGGGTTTCAAGATCCAAATTATCCTTGGAGCTTTGCACCAACAGCACACCCAAACCTCTTGCAGCATATCCTACAAATTTAGCAACTGGTTTCATCTGCTTCAACCAAGTGTAGTCATCGGTGATGTACTGATGTGATTCCTCTTCCCACACAGTGCATAATGATCAAGCTTGTAGTCTTTTGTGGCATGCCTGGTATCTTTGCATTTATTGCATACCACTCTATTAGCACCTCCCAACGCTATCTTATTGCCATCTTTCATTTGTCCTCCTCTTCGAGTTCTCTCCCTTGAATTTCCTCCATCCATGGCCCCTCTTTATCAGAAAAATTTACAGATCTATTGCTCCATTGCTGTCTCTGATTTCCATCTCCTTGAATATAGCTGCTTTCCCCTCTGACCATCTCTCTCCATGTGTTTTGATGCAACATATTAACCCCACTTTGTAGATTGACGCTACCCCCTCCCAACAATGCATTCCCTTGGGTAAGTTGGGTCAGGAGTACTGAGAGCAAACACTGATGTTGCACAAACCCAGATCCACTCATTGAGTTACTCACATCCAGCTCATCAGTGTTTCTCATACCTGTTTTAGCTGCTTCTTGTTTTTCTTTTTCCTTGTTTGTCTTCCCCAGCTCCTCCATTTCCACTTGGTATTTCTGATCTTGCTGGAGATCTTGCCTCACTTGCAAGCTTCTGCTACCTATTCCTTGCCCCCATTCCTTCTTACTCTCTCGGTTGTTGTAATTTCTAAATCCATCTCCTTCCTCTTTCTTCCTATATTGCCAACTCTCTCTGCCCCCTATTGAATCTCCCCCTCCACCGAAGCGACCCCCAAACCTGTCCATCTCACTATTCTCTTTTGGCAACGGGGTGGGAAACCCTGCACTACTGGAATCAGCTTCTTTGTCATCCGCCATGGCAGACGGCAAAGGCATAGATCCCGGACGGCAAACTTCTTTGTCGTCCACCAGCAGACGGCAAACTGTCCGTCTGAACAGGTGCTAGCAAAGGCCTTCTTTGCCATCCGCTTCCATGAAACGGACGGCAAAGGATTGTGTCGTCTGCCATCTGAGGCCAGCAGACGGCAAAGACAAGGACAACAATGGGGTGGCATCAGAGCCATTAGGGGGTTAACGGCGCTCTTTGTCGTCCGCCAGCAGACGGCACGGAGTCGAAGCTCTTTGCCGTCGGCTGACGAACGACAAAGAGCTCAGTTAGGCCAGCAATGGGAAGCTGCCACGTGGGCAGCTATGCCGTCTGCCAGCAGACGGCAAAGATCAAAGGTCTTTGCCGTCCGCTGGCGGACAACAAACTGTCCAAATAGGCAGCCAGCGCTCCCAGTTTGTACAGGTAGTTGCCATATGTCCTCTTTGCCGTCTGCTAGCGAACGACAAATCTCTTTGCCTTCCACTAGCGGACGACAAATAGGCTATATATCCCCTGTTTTTAGTTATATCTATTTAATTTCACTGGAATTCACACACAAATATACATATTTTTTTTCACTGGCATAGCAGACATATGATGTATCCAACACATAGCTCCATCCATGACAACATACATACATAAGAAACACAGTTTCATCCATACATCTTACACTAATGTCACAATGTTCATCCAACACATTGTTCCATGCATCCATATAAGAAGTTCCACATTATTCTTCGATACAAACAAAAAGAAGAACAGAGAAACAAGCACTCCATCCATGCAAGCTTCCATATAGTGAATTAAATCTGCAAAACGGGAAACAAGAAAGTTAGAAGAAGAAAACTAGAAGAATAAGAAGAAGAAGAAGAAGAAGAAGGAGAAGAAGACTAGAAGAAGAAGAATAAAAAGAAGTAGAACTTCTTCTTCTTCTTCTTTTCTTCCTATTCCTTCTTTTCTTCCTCTTCCTTGATTTTCTTCATCTTATTATGTCATTTGTAAATAGACTAAATTATGTCATAAATGGACTAAATAGGCTAAATAAGAAGAAAAATGCCATTTTTTAGCTAACGTAGTAAATTATGCCATTTTTGACCTAACTATGCTTATTGTGTCATTTTAGAGGACAACAAGCTAAGTATATGATATTTATGAGGTTAGCAAGGTTATGATGCCATTTACGAATAAAAACAAGTAAGAGGAGGAGGAGGAGGAGAAGAAGAAGAAGAAGAAGAAGAAGAAGAAGAAGGAGAAGAATAGAAAAGGAAGAAGAAGAAAGAAGAAGTAGAACTTCTTCTTCTTCTTTTCTTCCTATTCCTTCTTTTCTTCCTCTTCCTTGATTTTCTTCATCTTATTATGTCATTTGTGGACAAAATAGGCTAAATTATGTCATAAATGGATTAAATAGGCTAAATAAGAAGAAAAATGCCATTTTTGAGCTAACGTAGCAAATTATGCCATTTTTGACCTAACTAAGCTTATTGTGTCATTTTAGAGGACAACAAGCTAAGTATATGACATTTATGAGGTTAGCAAGGTTATGATGCCATTTACGAATAAAAACAAGTAAGAGGAGCAAAAGAAGAAGAAGAAGAAGAAGAAGAAGAATAAGAAGAAGAAGAAGAAGAAGAAGAAGAAGAAAAGAAGAAAAACAAGAAGAAGAAGAAGAAGTAGAAGAAGAAGAAGAAGAAGAAGAAGAAGAAGAAGAAGACTAGAAGAAGAAGAAGAAGAAGACTAGAAGAAGAACACTAGAAGAAGAAGAAGAAGAAGAAGAAGAAGAAGAAGAAGAAGAAGAAGAAGAAGAAGAAGAAGAAGAAGAAGAAGTAGAACTTCTTCTTTTCTTCCTATTCCTTCTTTCCTTCCTCTTCCTTGATTTTCTTCATCTTATTATGTCATTTGTGGACTAAATAGGCTAAATTATGTCATAAATGGACTAAACAGGCTAAATAAGAAGAAAAATACCGTTATCACGGAGGTGTAGGAATGGTGGGGCTGCGCCGATGGCAGGCAGGTGAAGGACCGGTCGGGGTTCGGCATTGGCGAGCAGCGGAAGGATTGGTCGATGCTTGTCAGGCCATCTTTGAACCAAAAGATCATTTCCAATAATTTCTCGTTAGCATGATGCAAACTGAAATGTGAATTGTAGTAACTAAGGACCATTCAAATCAAACTCATCGTGGTCGTAGGAGCAATGCAGGGGGCATCGGCGGAGGGCACGACCATTTTTCTCGCACATGGTAGTGCATATTTGGTTCTCACGAGTCGGTCATATTAGTTAATGTCTGAACATTACGTGCATGATTGGGCTAATATGCACGAGAAACGTACCACGATGAGCTCGTATAGGGCCCGGTGAGACGCCTCGTTCCGGCTCCTCTCCTCCTCCAACAGCTTAGCCGTCCGCTCCTCCCTCTCCCTCTCCCTCTCCCTCTCCCTCTCTGCCGCCTCCCTTTTTGCCTCCTCCAAAAGCGCCTGGGTCTTCAATCTCTCTTTCTCAACCGCTGCTTGCAACACAACACTCCTCGTTAGCATTGTAATCATCGACGGACGCACACACAATATAATGGAGGAAAGGTCAGAGAGTCCGTATAACTAACCGCCACGGCGAGCTCCGCGGGCCGTGCACGAGGCATTATCTCAGGATCAGGGCTACTAAGGCGCTTCTTGATCTGCGGGAGAGTCTTAGCACAACGTATCAGTCCATCACCATTGGCTTGAGAGCCATGGGACCTCCCGCCACCAGATATCATCACCAACTCTGTATCAAAAGGATCCTGGCTCGGGTTAAAGTCACCCCCTTTCCTCGTCTTCCCCTCGTCTCTGTACTTCACAAGCTTGTGGTGGGAGGAGATGTTGGTGAAGCTCTCTGGATGATCTAGATCAAACTCTGTGAATGGCTTGGCCTTCTTGTACGGGGCCATATGGGCCATGCCATAGAGGTCGAGCAGGACTTGTACGGGCTTCTTGTGGTACTGCGCCTGAGAGAGAGTGGAACAAATTATTAGTTAAGGGCTCAAGCTAGCATGAAGAATGATATTGCTATGTAAATAGGTCATTTTGGAGCTAAGAAAAGTTATTATGTCATTTTTGAGGAAAATAAGCTAAGTTTAGGTCATTTTCGAGGTAACCAAGATTATTATGCCGATTTGACCAAAGTATGCTAATTATGTCATTATTGAGCTATCCAAGGTAGTTATGCTATTTTTTAGCTAACTATAACATATTTAGGCATTCTATAGAGCTATCTAAGGTTATTATGTCATTTTAGAGCTAATTATGTCATGAATGAACTATCTAAGATTAGTTTAGGTCGTTATTGAGCTATCGAAGGTAGTTATGCCATTTTTAACTAACTAAAGCATATTAATTCATTTAATAGAGCTATCTAAGGTTATTATGTCATTTTAGAGCTAAATATGTCATAAATGAACTATCCAAGGTAGTTATGCCTTTTTTAACTAACTAAGCATATTAAGTCATTTTGGAAAGGATAAATGCTACCATGAAGAATGAAATTGCATGAATCATGTAGCAAACCACATACCGATTATCCCGTACTCAAACATGTTGGAGATCCCTTGATGGTGTGGCACACCTTCCATTTAATCGGCGCTTATCCTTGGCCCTTTGGTGTTCGACTAGCCATTGGGGAGGCACCACGCATCCTGCGCCTCCCAACAGTCCATCTTATCCACACGCCATCTCGGGGGCACCTAAGTGAGTCAAGAGAAATTTTAGCGCTACAAATCAAATCAAGAAAACTAAGTTCAAGGCCTTAAGAATAGGTATAATTACCGCCAAGTACTTCTCCCTACTCAAAAACTTGCCGCGACACTTCTTCTTGGCCCTCCTACTTCTCCTCCTCCTCCTACTTCTTCTTCTCCTCCTCCTTCTTCTTCTCCTCCTCCTTCTTCTCCTCCTCCTCCTCCTCCTCCTCCTCCTGCTCCTCGTCCTTCTCCACCTCCTTCTCCACCTTCTTCTTCTTCTTCTTCTTCTTCTTCTTCTTCTTCTTCTTCTTCTTCTTCTTCTTCTTCTTCTTCTTCTTCTTCTTCTTCTTCTTCTTCTTCTTCTTCTTCTTCTTCTTCTTCTTCTTCTTCTTCTTCTTCTTCTTCTTCTTCTTCTTCTTCTTCTTCTTCTTCTTCTTCTTCTTCTTCTTCTTCTTCTTCTTCTTCTTCTTCTTCTTCTTCTTCTTCTTCTTCTTCTTCTTCTTCTTCTTCTTCTTCTTCTTCTTCTTCTTCTTCTTCTTCTTCTTCTTCTTCTTCTTCTTCTTCTTCTTCTTCTTCTTCTTCTTCTTCTTCTTCTTCTTCTTCTTCTTCTTCTTCTTCTTCTTCTTCTTCTTCTTCTTCTTCTTCTTCTTCTTCTTCTTCTTCTTCTTCTTCTTCTTCTTCTTCTTCTTCTTCTTCTTCTTCTTCTTCTTCTTCTTCTTCTTCTTCTTCTTCTTCTTCTTCTTCTTCTTCTTCTTCTTCTTCTTCTTCTTCTTCTTCTTCTTCTTCTTCTTCTTCTTCTTCTTCTTCTTCTTCTTCTTCTTCTTCTTCTTCTTCTTCTTCTTCTTCTTCTTCTTCTTCTTCTTCTTCTTCTTCTTCTTCTTCTTCTTCTTCTTCTTCTTCTTCTTCTTCTTCTTCTTCTTCTTCTTCTTCTTCTTCTTCTTCTTCTTCTTCTTCTTCTTCTTCTTCTTCTTCTTCTTCTTCTTCTTCTTCTTCTTCTTCTTCTTCTTCTTCTTCTTCTTCTTCTTCTTCTTCTTCTTCTTCTTCTTCTTCTTCTTCTTCTTCTTCTTCTTCTTCTTCTTCTTCTTCTTCTTCTTCTTCTTCTTCTTCTTCTTCTTCTTCTTCTTCTTCTTCTTCTTCTTCTTCTTCTTCTTCTTCTTCTTCTTCTTCTTCTTCTTCTTCTTCTTCTTCTTCTTCTTCTTCTTCTTCTTCTTCTTCTTCTTCTTCTTCTTCTTCTTCTTCTTCTTCTTCTTCTTCTTCTTCTTCTTCTTCTTCTTCTTCTTCTTCTTCTTCTTCTTCTTCTTCTTCTTCTTCTTCTTCTTCTTCTTCTTCTTCTTCTTCTTCTTCTTCTTCTTCTTCTTCTTCTTCTTCTTCTTCTTCTTCTTCTTCTTCTTCTTCTTCTTCTTCTTCTTCTTCTTCTTCTTCTTCTTCTTCTTCTTCTTCTTCTTCTTCTTCTTCTTCTTCTTCTTCTTCTTCTTCTTCTTCTTCTTCTTCTTCTTCTTCTTCTTCTTCTTCTTCTTCTTCTTCTTCTTCTTCTTCTTCTTCTTCTTCTTCTTCTTCTTCTTCTTCTTCTTCTTCTTCTTCTTCTTCTTCTTCTTCTTCTTCTTCTTCTTCTTCTTCTTCTTCTTCTTCTTCTTCTTCTTCTTCTTCTTCTTCTTCTTCTTCTTCTTCTTCTTCTTCTTCTTCTTCTTCTTCTTCTTCTTCTTCTTCTTCTTCTTCTTCTTCTTCTTCTTCTTCTTCTTCTTCTTCTTCTTCTTCTTCTTCTTCTTCTTCTTCTTCTTCTTCTTCTTCTTCTTCTTCTTCTTCTTCTTCTTCTTCTTCTTCTTCTTCTTCTTCTTCTTCTTCTTCTTCTTCTTCTTCTTCTTCTTCTTCTTCTTCTTCTTCTTCTTCTTCTTCTTCTTCTTCTTCTTCTTCTTCTTCTTCTTCTTCTTCTTCTTCTTCTTCTTCTTCTTCTTCTTCTTCTTCTTCTTCTTCTTCTTCTTCTTCTTCTTCTTCTTCTTCTTCTTCTTCTTCTTCTTCTTCTTCTTCTTCTTCTTCTTCTTCTTCTTCTTCTTCTTCTTCTTCTTCTTCTTCTTCTTCTTCTTCTTCTTCTTCTTCTTCTTCTTCTTCTTCTTCTTCTTCTTCTTCTTCTTCTTCTTCTTCTTCTTCTTCTTCTTCTTCTTCTTCTTCTTCTTCTTCTTCTTCTTCTTCTTCTTCTTCTTCTTCTTCTTCTTCTTCTTCTTCTTCTTCTTCTTCTTCTTCTTCTTCTTCTTCTTCTTCTTCTTCTTCTTCTTCTTCTTCTTCTTCTTCTTCTTCTTCTTCTTCTTCTTCTTCTTCTTCTTCTTCTTCTTCTTCTTCTTCTTCTTCTTCTTCTTCTTCTTCTTCTTCTTCTTCTTCTTCTTCTTCTTCTTCTTCTTCTTCTTCTTCTTCTTCTTCTTCTTCTTCTTCTTCTTCTTCTTCTTCTTCTTCTTCTTCTTCTTCTTCTTCTTCTTCTTCTTCTTCTTCTTCTTCTTCTTCTTCTTCTTCTTCTTCTTCTTCTTCTTCTTCTTCTTCTTCTTCTTCTTCTTCTTCTTCTTCTTCTTCTTCTTCTTCTTCTTCTTCTTCTTCTTCTTCTTCTTCTTCTTCTTCTTCTTCTTCTTCTTCTTCTTCTTCTTCTTCTTCTTCTTCTTCTTCTTCTTCTTCTTCTTCTTCTTCTTCTTCTTCTTCTTCTTCTTCTTCTTCTTCTTCTTCTTCTTCTTCTTCTTCTTCTTCTTCTTCTTCTTCTTCTTCTTCTTCTTCTTCTTCTTCTTCTTCTTCTTCTTCTTCTTCTTCTTCTTCTTCTTCTTCTTCTTCTTCTTCTTCTTCTTCTTCTTCTTCTTCTTCTTCTTCTTCTTCTTCTTCTTCTTCTTCTTCTTCTTCTTCTTCTTCTTCTTCTTCTTCTTCTTCTTCTTCTTCTTCTTCTTCTTCTTCTTCTTCTTCTTCTTCTTCTTCTTCTTCTTCTTCTTCTTCTTCTTCTTCTTCTTCTTCTTCTTCTTCTTCTTCTTCTTCTTCTTCTTCTTCTTCTTCTTCTTCTTCTTCTTCTTCTTCTTCTTCTTCTTCTTCTTCTTCTTCTTCTTCTTCTTCTTCTTCTTCTTCTTCTTCTTCTTCTTCTTCTTCTTCTTCTTCTTCTTCTTCTTCTTCTTCTTCTTCTTCTTCTTCTTCTTCTTCTTCT
>CM038675.1:32926171-33281171 GCA_021605145.1 Aegilops bicornis | reverse complement strand
CGTGGACCCGGTATCGACCTCTCCACGTATAGTCCACGTCCGATGGAAGCCATTCCTTGACCATGTTGACCACGCCGCGCCGAGAGCACCAGGGCGGTGGAAGACGGCGAGGCCTAGGAAGGGGACGACGCGGAGCCGTGGAAGACGCGACAGTGGATGCCCACGCGTAGAGGAGTACAAGGGTTCGCTGGTTCGCTGCGGTGTGAGGCTGCCGTTGCAACAGAATAACAGGGGGTGTGGGTGAGTAGAGGGATGGCCTGGCCAGCGGTGGGAGTAGTAGGGGGTGGTGAGGCCTCCGCCGCATCACAGCCGGCCACGGGAGGCAGGAGCACGAGGCACGACCGGCGCTGGTTTGGGCGGTGGAGCAAGAAGACCAGAGGTTGAAGAAGCACTACGGCCGTTGGATGGACATCGATGCAGTCCTTTGGAGCTAGAATCATGCATATTGACTAAGTTGACAAAGCCCTCTGTCCCGTCAACTTAGTAAGCCCTAAGTCAGCACGCCACTATACGGGTCCCAGCTAACAGGGGGAGTATTCATTTTTTTCTGCGTAATAAGGAGGCACTTCCTTGCGTGCGAAGATATAGCTGGTGGGTCCGAGCTGTCAGTGGCGGTAACGTTTTTTTCGCGAAATACAGAGGCCCTTTTGGTGGGTCCCTCATGTCAGGTGGAGGAATCATTATTTTGCGCGTAATAAGGAGACATTTCCTTGCGTGCGGCCGTGGACCCAGCTGTCGGCCTCTCCATGTACAGTCCACTTCAGATGCATGTCGGTCGTTGACCACGTTGACCAGGCCGCGCCGAGAGCACCAGGGCGGTGGGCGACGGGGAGGCCTAGGAAGGGAACGACACGGAGGCAGGGAAGACTCGGCAGTTGTTTCCCACGCGGAGGGGAGTACGACTGTACGAGGGTTTACTGGTTCGTCTGCCGTCGCCGGAGAATAACAACAAGTGTGGGTGAGTAGAGGGATGGCTAGGCCAGCGATGGGAGTACGGTGGGGCGGTGAGGCCTGCGCGGCCTGATCGGCCTTGGGAGGAGGGAGCCGGCGATCCCTTGGCGCTTGTTTAATGTTGGGCGAGGAAGAGCAGAGATTGATGAAGCACGACGGCCGTTGGATGGACATCCAACAATCACTGCTTGTGCGTCAACCTTTTTTTAGGAAAGCCTCAAATCTGTGGAAAATAGCATACAACCCATCTGCCATTATTTCTAATAAATTACAGCCCATTTGCTAATTCTTAAGGTTTTGTTTGGAGCCCATATTATTTTTGTTAGCATTACAGCCCATATTGTGTCCACGGTTAAAAATTTATATGAAAATTTGCATATTCGGTGCGGTCCGAACTGTTTTTAATCCCGAAATTTCGACTCACATTCAAACTGATTTTAAAAATAAATGTATATCAATATAAAATCCAACAAATACTCCACGCATAAAAATTAATGTAATTTAAAATCTTGAAATGAAAAAAAGATATTTGAAACTAATTGCCGGTTTCATGTGTTTTAAAAATGTACAACCCATTTCTCATTACTAATAGACCATTTTCTCGGCCAGCCGAATGAAGCTCTCCTCGTCTTGAAAGATTTGCAGCCCAACATGCCTGACAAAGCGACTTACTTGGCAAATCACAAAAAAACTGGGCTGTGGCCTTGGACCCAGCAATCAGCCTCTCCACGTACAGTACTCTTCCGATGGAAGTCGGTTGTTGACCACATTGACCACGCCGCGCCGAGAGCACCAAGGCGGTGGACGAGGGCGAGGCCTAGGAAGGGGACAACGTGGAGCCGGGGAAGACGCGGCAGTGGATGCCCACGCGGAGAGGAGTAAGGAGGTTCACTGGTTCGGCTGCGGCGTGAGGTTGCTGTCACCGTAGAATAACAGGGGGTGTGGGTGAGTAGAGGGATACCCTGGGCCAGCGGTGGGAGTAGTAGGGGGCGGTGAGGCCTCCGCGGCATCATAGCCGGCCACGAGAGGCAGGAGCACGCGACACGACCGGCGCTGCTTTGGGCGGCTGGAGCAAGAAGACCAGAGGTTGAAGAAGCACTATGGCCGTTGGATGGACATCGTACGGTCACTGGAGCTAGAATCGTTCATATTGACTAAGTTGACAAAGCCCTCCGTCCTCGTCCACTTAGTAGGCCCACAAGTCAGCCACCCACTATGGTGGGTCCCAGCTAGCAGGGGGTATTCATTTTTTGGTGCGTAATAAGGAGGCACTTCCATGCGTGCGAAGATATAGCTGGTGGGTCTGACCTGTCAGCGGGGGGACGTTTTTTTTCATGAAATACATAAGCCCTTCCCACGTACAGTGCACGTACAGTGCGTAATAAGGAGGAACTTTCCTTGTGTGCGACCATGGAACTCGTGGGTCCCAGCCGTCAGGCTCTCCACGTGCAGTCCTCTTCCGATGACTCTCGTATGTTGACCACGCCGCGCCGAGCGCACCGAGGCGGTGGATGAAGGCAAGGCCCTAGACTGGAACGACCTGGAGATGGGGAAGACGCGGTAGTGGAGTCGCAGACGGAGAGGAGTGGGAAACTTGAATGGTTCGGGTGCGGGGTGGGCCTACACTCGGCAGAGAATAACAGGAGGTGCGGAGTGGGGGGATGGCCTGGCCGTTGGCGGGGTAGCGTTTTGCTGAGGAGCGCAAAACAACGCCACTGGACGCCGAAGGCTGGAGCAGGCGGTTCCGGCAGCGCTGGGGGAGAAGACGAGAGATTGAAGAAGAATTTCGGGCGTTGGATGTAAATCCAACGCCTTCTTAGGCTTCGACCTACTGGCCCACATGTCAGCCAATCCATTTGTTTTTTAGTCCATTTGGTGGGCTGGGTGAAACAATGATGTAGCATCTATGCAGCCCGTTTAAATCCCATTTGCATTTTTCTCGAAATTCACTGACTTGCTGGGCTGGGTGAAAATATCGTGTTGGGCTAGACGGAGAAATGTTATAAAAACATAAACACATGATTGCACGCCAGTAAAATCTTTGCAAGCTTATGTACGCAATCACTAGGAGTTAACTTGGTAAGTTATATATAAACAATTATTATTATTATTTTGTAAGAACTTTCAACTTACGAAATAAAATATCATTTTAATTTGATGAGTTAATAGTACTTGGGGTATTACTATTTTTTAGGCTAGACGTGGGACAGTTGAGTTGGTTCTAGGGAAAATCTTGGGAGAAAACTCAGTTTACATCGAAGAAGAAAGTGGGAGAAAATTCAGAGACCTGCTGGGTCCACCCGAGGAGAGGAATATGTTGGGAGGAAGGAGATTCAAAGCACGGCAGCCGAGTGAACTAGTTTTTTTTACGGACAAGTGAACTAGTTTACATACATAAGCAAATAGCCACTAAAAAAAGCAATCAGGTTAATGGGTTCTTAAAAGAAATATTTCAGACAAAACAGATAATTACGACACATAGGCTAATGCATGAAACACTCAGATGATAAAGGTGCTTATAAACAGATAAAGTACAACATCTAGACCTTCCTGGCACGCTTGATCATGACGCTGCGGCTGTCCGTGTACTCGTCGGTTACGGGAAGCAGTCACGCCTTCATGTCCAAGATCTGCCTATACATGTCGTAGCATGCGTATGCGTCCTTGGCCGCGTAGGTTATGTAGGCTAGATTCAGAGGTACCTCCCACGTGTTCAGGTCGTCTTCTTTCATGTTGGCGGTCGATGATGGTCTCAGCGAGGTCAACCACGTAGTCCTTCTCGTGCCCGGCTAGCGATGATCTTGTATTATACGGATGTCAACAAGCTTGTTGCACCAGATGGCCGAATCGTCGTGTTCTTCCTTCTCTCCACCTTAGCGAAGGTGCAGTCGGCGCTGCCGATGAAACGGGCGAATGCTCCAGAACCTGGTGCAGCCATAGGACTGAGGCGAGGCAGAGCTTCACCGAGTCCATATCGTTGGTGTACATCACATTCAACTTGGTGCAGCCATAGGACTGAACGGCGAACTAACTCCTTGCTGAAGTCCATATCCAGCAGGCTCACCCCACGGATCGCCATTGGAGTCTCTTCGAGTGAACGAGTGTGTAGGCTGCGGCAGCAGTTCGTTTTTCAGCTCTTGGGGAACTGGATTCAACAGTAAGTTGAGTGTGTACATGCGACAATAGTTACTACCCCTCCCTCGTCCGCTGCACGCCCGGCAGAAGATGCACCCTCGGCGCATTCAAATGCCTCCATTAAGAAACCTACTCTGGCCACACGTCGATTCACGAGCGGTGCGTATTGGTCTTTGTAATAACAGGAGTTAGTGGTCATTTTACTTAAATTTAATTAGCTTTAATAGTAATTTATACTTAAAACAAGCAATGCATTGGCTCGTTCTATCAGTGCCACGGGATCAACATGCACAACAATTAGAATTATTATTCTCAGGGCGCACACGATCAACACATTTGTCGCACTTTCACAAAGATAATACTACCAAGTTTGAACTGTTTGTTATGGTTGTTGTCCTCTGCATCATCATGCCGTGTTTCCCAACTTGCAAGATTCAGAACCAACAAATAAGATCCAAATAATAAGTACAACAAAGATGCCTACACATCTCATTGATTCCCAGCTTGCAAGATTCAGAACCAACAAATAAGATCAAAATAATAAGTACAACAAAGATGCCTACACATCTCATTGATTCCCAGCTTGCAAGATTCAGAACCAACAAATAAGATTCAAATAATAAGTACAACAAAGATGCCTACACATCTCATTGATTCCCAGCTTGCAAGATTCAGAACCAACCCATTAGAGCATTTTGATAAAGTGAATATCGGGATTAAATCCATCTTGGCTAGCCATGTCATACAATCGAAGAACTTGGCGAATGCTCTTGACCGTCACAACATCTGTAGTTGAGTATTCCCGTTTGCACAACATGTTTGCATAGCACAAACAAGGAGACAGGAGAGCATGATTTCACTTTAATAGCGGCCTCCTTGAACTCAACCTCCAGCTCCACTAGGATGAGGTCTGCCTGGAGTTCCATGATTCAATTCATGCGCCTTTTCCTAGGGTTCACCTGAAATGAAGCAAAGATTGCATCATTCAGCTAGCAAGAAGTACTTTCTCTTGTGAGCTGGCAGGTTCTTCTTTAGTAGTTGCACTAGAATTGAGGAACATTAAGGTTGGCTGTCCGGCTCATGTAAGGTGCAACTATTATTTTCTTATCCTTTTGTGCAGTTCCACTAAAATAAAGTGCCATGACGGCTCCATCTTGCAAAGGCTAATAAAATGTTGCACGAGATTACCAGTAGAACTTGACAGAGATTTTGGAAACTCCAATCACCATTTTGTGCAGCTCCACCAAAATTGAGAGATGTTGCCCACGTGACATTTTAGTTGAACTACACAAGACACTCATTCCAAAAAAAGTGTTTTGTGCAGTTCACCAAAAGGTCACAATAGCAACAAGGTGAAATGGATATCCCTATCTGCACAAAATGATAGAAAGTAAACAATTTGCTGGTGAATAAGAATATACGAAACATATACAAAATGAAAAGAAGCATCTTAATTATGTTCATGGCAATCACGCAAGGACAGTAGAAATTTCAAAACGTCAGCAATGCTTCATGTTACCAGAAGCATTATGATCAACAATGAGATTCCTCAGATATGGGATTACTTTAATGGTGGCATTGCTTGTTTACCAGACACAATAAATCAACAGCAGCTAAAGAGTTGGTTTAAGGGCATGGGACCATGGGGACACCAGGACACTCAGCAGCGTAAAGGGGCAACTTACTTATCATACTGGGGAAAACAGCAGGAGTGCCATTTGTAACACAGTTTAATTGCATCCTATCACTTAAGGCATTAGATTAACAATAACACTGGTTAGACATGTCCCTAAGGCAACAGTATGATCGCTTCATTTTACATGCGCCCTTACATTAACAAGGGCAAAAGGTTGGTATAAGGACATGCGACAGTGGACGCATCAGCGCAATGTACCTACAAGGAGGCATAAAGTGTTGATGCCGAGCTTGTTCACGCTATGTGAGGGCAGCAAACCTAATCCTGGAGACCTTTTACTATGTGAGGGCAGCAAATCTAATCCTGGAGACCTTTTACTATGTGAGGGCAGCAAATCTGATCCTGAGACCTTTTACTATGTGAGGGCAGCAAATCTAATCCTGAGACCTTTTACTATGTGAGGGCAGCAAATCTAATCCTGAGACCTTTTACTATGTGAGGGCAGCAATGCCAGCAAATCTAATCCTCGAGACCTTTTACTATGTGATGGCAGCAAATCTAATCCTGGACATACTACATTGACTTGTCCACCAGCCGCCACTTTCTATCCTTTTTTAACCAATAATAGATCTGTTCCTTATCCAGTTTGTCTGCGTTTTCCCATTATTTCCCTTTTCAACCAAGAGACCGGTTGGGTATCCGGTCTCTACTACTTTCACCATATTATTTCCTCTTTGAATCAAGTCCTAGATTCATGCTACAACTTTCCCCCCTTTCTTTGTTGTTTGATTAAAGCCCTAGATTCGAATGCATGAAGTAGCTTTACCTCTAATAATACTAAAAATTTAGGTGGCTTTGGAAGAGCTGATGGGAGTAGAAAAAGTGCACATGCAGACACATGGGGAGCTGGGGTAGTAGAGCAAGGCCGCTTTCGAAGAACTTATACCTGAGGGTCACCGGGATGTCGGCGGCGGCAGGTCGGATCTGCAGACAATATGACAGGGAGGAAGAAGGGTCGGAGGACCTCCCGAGCCGGCGCTGTGTCAGAGAGAACGGCACGGGCCCCTCCGGTAGCTGTGGGTTTCCTCCCTCGGCGGTGATGACCGCATGAATGATGCACCTTTTACTCCTCTACACACACCGGCAGAAGGGATCCGGCCGGATCTGTGACCAGCGGTGAGCAGAGAGAAAATGTCGCTATCACTGTCTTGTTTATATCTGGAGAGGATGAGAGAATGAAGAGAGCAACCCTTGTAAAGCAAGCGCTCGAGGCCCTGCGTCCATATATAGTGGAGTGATTATCTTTTTTCTCTCCACAACAAGCGTTTCAATTTGCGTACGTGGCATTAAAGAAAAGAAACTCTCTATTTAAGGTGACTACTCTACGACTCCTACTTACTAATACAGTACTACCTCTATCCTGGTTTATAGGTCCCTTTTATAGTTTGTGCCAAATTTTGACTAAATATTTAACTAACAAAATGTTAATGCATGTCAACAAAAATTATCTCATTGGATTCGTATTTGAACATAGTTTTGAAAAATATAATGTTTGTTGACATGCGTGAACATTTTCTTAGTTTAACCTATGGTCAAAATTTGGCACGAAATACAATGGGGACCAATAAACCCGGACAGAGGTAGTATTGTTCACTTGTGCTCCCCGCCCCTCCATTCATTGAAAAACCCCATGGGTGAATAAACATACAGTAAGTACTGTATTAATATAGAACGAACAAGCTCGAACTATTTTCGCGTAGTTAAAAGTTGAGGCCGGGGCTTCTCCCGGGCAGTACGCGTGGCAGTTTTCGGGTAGGCGGTTTGACAGAGAGGCGAGGAGGGTGAGCGAGTGGGGCTGTGCAATTTGATGACGCGTTATTGCTGGAAAGACTTGTGATATGACCACTCACTATAGTCATGAATTACTGGCACTCCAACCGGGGTGATGCCCCCCTTCCGCCGCGCTCTAATCTGGTGCATGACACGTCGACCTGGATGCTGACTCTCCCACATGCCGGAGTAGTAAGAAGGAGCATATAATGATGCGGTATATATACTACTCCCTCCGTTCCTAAATATAAGTCTTTGGAGAGATTTCACTATGGACCACATACGGAGAAAAATGAGGGAATCTACACATAAAATGCATCTATATACATCGATATGTGGTCCACAGTGAAATTTCGAAGACTTATGTTTAGGAACGGAGGAGTACTACTCAGTCGGAGGAGTGCGAACCACGGCAGCCTGTTGAACCAGCAAGTAACCACGGTAGCCCAAAGTGAACCAGCAAGAGAAAACAATGTGGTGATATGGCCATAAAAACAATGTGCTACGGTCCACCTTTGTAGCATGTCTGATAACACTCCTCTTTGTTTGGATCGCTGAGTTAGAGCTAGTTTGGGTTGAAATAGCCTCAAATTATCGAAAAAAGAGGGGTTAGTTTGAGCTAGTTTGCTCTAACCCAGCTAAAAAAACTAGCCCGGTGGAGAGGTTCTAAATGGGTTAGTTATCCTCGGGCCCACTAAAAGAGAACTAAAAAATCTCACCTACCCGCACCAGATCGCTCCCCTAAAAAAATCTCACCTGCCCGCACCAGATCGCTCCCCCCTCTCGCACGACTCCTCTTTGTTCCCCATAGGGCCGCCCATGGCGCCGCTCGCCTCTCTCTCCTCGGCCGCCCTCTCCTTAGGCCTCCGGGCGCTACTTCGCCGCCCTCTCCCTCGACCTTGAAGATCGCCCCACTCCCCTTCTCCGGTCGTTTTTCTCCCTCATCATGCTGGCGGCTGCAGATCTACCAGGGGAGGCCTTGAGAGGGTGAGTTTATTTGTTCCTTCTACATCTCACGGCCATATCATCGATCTTGCTTGCTCTAGCGCTAATTCTGATTTGGAAAAGTAGATCTTGATCAAACTTGCTATAGATTTGTGGTGCACGCATGGAATTGTTTGATGCTGCTTGAGGAGGTAATAAATCTTTCTAGAGGCCCAAAGATTCAGGTCACCTTTCTAGGTATTTCAATTTTAGGCTTTCATTATTTGTAGAGGCCCAAAGATTCAGTTCACCTTTCTAGGTATTTCAATTTCAGGCTTGCATTGTTTATAGAGGCCCAAAGATTTAGTTCACCTTTCCAAGTATTTGAGTTTCAGGCTTGCATTATTTCTAGAGGCCCAAAGATTCAGTTCACCTTTCTAGGTATTTGAGTTTCAGGCTTGCATTATTTCTAGAGGCCCAAAGATTCAGTTCACCTTTCTAGGTATTTCAGTTTTAGGCTTGCATTATTTCTAGAGGCCCAAAGATTCAGTTCACCTTCCTAGGTATTTGAGTTTCAGGCTTGCATTATTTCTAGAGGCCCAAAGATTCAGTTCACCTTTCTAGGTATTTCAGTTTCAGGCTTGCATTATTTCTAGAGGCCCAAAGATTCAGTTCACCTTTCTAGGTATTTAAGTTTCAGGCTTGCATTATTTCTAGAGGCCCGAAGATTCAGTTCACCTTTCTAGGTATTTCAGTTTCAGGCTTGCATTATTTCTAGAGGCCCAAAGATTTAGTTCACCTTTCTAGGTATTTAAGTTTCAGGCTTGCATTATTTCTAGAGGCCCAAAGATTTAGTTCACCTTTCTAGGTATTTCAGTTTCAGGCTTGCATTATTTCTAGAGGCCCAAAGATTCAGTTCACCTTTCTAGGTATTTTAGTTACAGGATTGCATTATTTCTAGAGGCCCAAAGATTAAGTTTGATCGTGACAAGCGGCCCTGCTACCCATGCCGGTGTCGACCTCAACTCGCAAGGGCAAGGCGTCGGGAGGGGTTCGGGGCTTGGGCTCTACAGAGCCTTCCTCCAGAGCGACTATGGCGAGCTCCTCCCTCGGTGCGTGAGGGGCTCCGGGCTCCCTCCCTGTCGTGAACGACTTCCGTGATGAGTTAGCTCATTCTTTGTTTCATGAAGTGTTTTTTATTTTGTCAAGCTTGATTGACGACTTGTATGTTTAAGTGGGATATCTCATTTGTATGGACAAAGTAACAATTATCATGTTTTGCATGCTTGATTTGTATAGATGGTTCGTTTATGTCAATTGTGAGCGGGAGGAGGCCACAGAAGAGCCGGCCACACCAAGAGGGTGCTTTGATCCAAGGGACTTATTTTAGTCTGACTAAAATAGGGTCCAAAGTAGTCAAATGATTGAGATAGAGCATTTATTGTCAATCTAACCCTGCCATCCATACACCTCTTTGGTTTAGAGTTAGTTCAGGGTTAGAATCTAACTCTAACCTCTAACTGAGCTCGAATTCTCCTCGTCTAGGTTCATCACCATCATACTTTCCCCATTCCTGTGTTTTCAGTATCCTGCGAATTAAAGAGGCCTTTTTTCGGGAAAAATCAAAGAGGCCCTTAGACTAGTTTAGGTCCGGTCATTTTTTATAAACGTGTTATGTCCAAAATTTAATGAACGTGCTCCGGTTTCCACGAAAATAATCCGGTTTCATGTTGTTGGGGAACGTAGTAATTTCAAAAAATTTCCTACGATCACGCAAGATCATGGTGATGCTTAGCAACGAGATGAGAGTGTTGTCTACGTACCCTCGTAGACCAGCAACGGAAGCGTTGACGCATAGCGTAGAGGAAGTAGTCGTACTTCTTCACGATCCAACCGATCCAAGTACCGAGCGTCACGGCACCTCCGAGTTCTGCACACGTTCAGCTCGATGGCGTCCCTCGAACTCCGATCCAGCCGAGTGTTGAGGAGAGTTTCGTCAAGACGACGGCGTGGTAGCGATGATGATGTTCCACCGGCGCAGGCTTCGCCTAAGCTCCGCCACGGTATTTTCGAGGTGTAATATGGTGGAAGGGGCACCGCACACGGCTAAGGAACGATCTCAATGATCAACTTGTGTCATGGGGTGCCCCTGCCCCTGTATATAAAGGAGGGAAGGGAGGGCTGGCCGGCCAAGGAGAGGTGCGCCAGGGGTGTCCTACTCCTACTAGGAGTAGGATTCCCCCCCCAAATCCTAGTCCAACTAGGATTGGCCAAGTGGGAAGGGAGAGAGAGGGGGGCGCCTCCTTCTCCTAGTCCTAATAGGACTAGGGAAGGGGGAAGGTGACCAGCACTTGGGCCCCTTTTCTCCTTTCCACTAAGGCCCATGTTGGCCCATTAGTATTCGGGGTTCGGTAACCTCCGGTACTTGGTAAAATTCCCAATTTCACCGGAACACTTCCGATGTCCAAACATAGACTTCCAATATATGAATCTTTATGTCTCGACCATTTCGAGACTCCTCGTCACGTCCGTGATCTCATCCGGGACTCGAACAACCTTGGTACATTAACATCATAAAAACTCATAGTAAGCATCATCGAAGCGTTAAGCGTGTGGACCCTACGGGTTCGAGAACTATGTAGACATGACCGAGACACCTCTCCGGTCAATAACCAATAGCGGGACCTGGATGCCCATATTGGCTCCTACATATTCTACGAAGATCTTTATCGGTCGGACCGCATAACAACATACGTTGTTCCCTTTGTCATCGGTATGTTACTTGCCCGAGATTCGATCGTCGGTATCCAATACCTAGTTCAATCTCGTTACGGCAAGTCTCTTTACTCGCTTCGTAATACATCATCTCACAACTAACACATTAGTTGCAATGCTTGCAAGGCTTATGTGATGTGCATTACCGAGAGGGCCCAGAGATACCTCTCCACAATCGGAGTGACAAATCCTAATCTCGAAATATGCCAACCCAACATGTACCTTCGGAGACACCTGTAATGTACCTTTATAATCACCCGATTACGTTGTGACGTTTGGTAGCACCCAAAGTGTTCCTCATGCAATCGGGAGTTGCATAATCTCATAGTCATAGGAACATGTATAAGTCATGAAGAAAAGCACTAGCAACAAACTATACGATCAGGTGCTATGCTAATGGAATGGGTCATGTCAATCAGATCATTCAACCAATGATGTGATCCCGTTAATCAAATAACAACTCCTTGTTCATGGTTAGGAAACACAACCATCTTTGATTAACGAGCTAGTCAAGTAGAGGCATACTAGTGACACTCTGTAGGTTTATGTATTCACACATGTATTATGTTTCCTGTTAATACAATTCTAGCATGAATAATAAACATTTATCATGATATAAGGAAATAAATAATAACTTTATTATTGCCTCTAGGGCATATTTCCTTGATCTCCCACTTGCACTAGAGTCAATAATCTAGATTACACAGTAATGATTCTAACACCCATGGAGTCTTGGTGCTGATCATGTTTTGCTCGTGGAAGAGGCTTAGTCAACGGGTGCGCAACATTCAGATCCGTATGTATCTTGCATATCTCTATGTCTCCCACCTGGACCAAATCCCGGATGGAGTTGAAGCGTCTTTTGATGTGCTTGGTTCTCTTGTGAAATCTGGATTCCTTTGCCAAGGCAATTGCACCAGATTGTCACAAAAGATTTTCATTGGACCCGATACACTAGGTACAACACCTAGATCGGTTATGAACTCCTTCATCCAGACTCCTTCATTAGCTGCTTCCAAGCAGCTATGTACTCAGCTTCACATGTAGATCCCGCCACGACGCTTTGTTTGGAACTGCACCAACCGACAGCTCCACCGTTTAATGTAAATACGTATCCGGTTTGCGATTTAGAATCGTCCGGATCAGTGTCAAAGCTTCGTCGACGTAACCATTCTGACGAGTTCTTTGTCACCGCCATAAATGAGAAACATATCCTTAGTCATTCTAAAGTACTTTAGGATGTTTTTGACAGCTGTCCAGTGATCCACTCCGTGATTACTTTGGTACCTGCACCGCTAAACTTACAGCAAGGCACACATCAGGTCTGGTACACAGCATTGCATACATGATAGAGCCTATGGCTGAAGCATAGGAACATCTTTCATTTTCTCTCTATCTTCTGCGGTGGTCGGGCATTGAGTCTTACTCAACTTCACACCTTGTAATACCGGCAAGAACCCTTTCTTTGCCTGATCCATTTTGAACTTTTTCAAAACTTTATCAAGGTATGTGCTTTGTGAAAGTCCTATTAAGCGTCTTGATCTATCTCTATAGATCTTAATGCCCAATATGTAAGCAGCTTCACCGAGGTCTTTCATTGAAAAACTCTTATTCAAGTATCCTTTTATGCTATCCAGAAATTCTATATCATTTCCGATTAGTAATATGTCATCCACATATAATATCGTAAATGCTACTGAGCTCCCACTCACTTTCTTGTAAATACAGGCTTCTCCAAAAGTGCATATAAAACCAAATGCTTTGATCACACTATCAAAACGTTTATTCCAACTCCGAGAGGCTTGCACCAGTCCATAAATGGATCGCTGGAGCTTGCACACTTTGTTAGCTCCCTTTGGATCGACAAAACCTTCTGGTTGCATCATATACAACTCTTCTTCCAGAAATCCATTCAGAAATGCAGTTTTAACATCCATTTGCCAAATTTCATAATCATAAAATGCGGCAATTGCTAACATGATTCGGACGGACTTAAGCATCGCTTCTGGTGAGAAGGTCTCATCGTAGTCAATCCCTTGAACTTGTCGAAAACCTTTTGCAACAAGTCGAGCTTTATAGATGATAACATTACCATCAGCGTCGGTCTTCTTCTTGAAGATCCATTTATTCTCAATTGCTTGCCGATCATCGGGCAAGTCAACCAAAGTCCACACTTTGTTCTCATACATGGATCCCATCTCAGATTTCATGGCCTCAAGCCATTTTGTGGAATCTGGGCTCACCATTGCTTCTTCATAGTTCGTAGGTTCATCATGTTCCAAAGAACATGACTTCCGAATAGGATTACCGCATTACCACTGCAGTGCGGATCTTGCTCTGGTTGATCTACGAAGTTCAGAGAAACTTCGATCTGAAGTTTCATGATCATCATCATTAGCTTCCTCCCTATTTGGTGTAGGTGTCACGGAAACTGATTTACGTGATGTACTACTTCTCAATAAGGGAGTAGATACTGATTATCTCATCAAGTTCTACTTTCCTCCCACTCACTTCTTTCGAGAGAAACTCCTTCTCCAAAAAGTTTCCGAATTTAGCAACAAAAATCTTGCCTTCGGATCTGTGATAGAAGGTGTACCCAACAGTCTCCTTTGGGTATCCTATGAAGACACATTTCTCCGATTTGGGTTCGAGCTTATCAGGTTGAAGCTTTTTCACATAAGCATCGCAGCCCCAAACTTTCAGAAGCGACAACTTTGGTTTCTTGCCAAACCACAGTTCATAAGGCGTCGTCTCAACGGATTTAGATGGTGCCCTATTTAAAGTGAATGTAGCCGTCTCTAAAGCATAACCCCAAAAAGATAGCGGTAAATCAGGAAGAGACATTATAGATCGCACCATATCTAATAAAGTACGAATACGACGATCGGACACAACAATACGTTGAGGTGTTCCAGGTGGCGTAAGTTGCGAAACTATTCGCATTGTTTCAAATGTAGGCCAAACTTCGTAACTCAAATATTCTCCTCCACGATCAGATCGTAGAAACTTTATTTTCTTGTTACGATGATTTTCCACTTCACTCTGAAATTCTTTGAACTTTTCAAATGTTTCAGACTTGTGTTTCATTAAGTAGATATACCCATATCTGCTCAAATCATCTGTGAAGGTGAGAAAATAACGATATCCGCCCACGAGCCTCAACATTCATTGGACCACATACATCAGTATGTATGATTTCCAATAAATCTGTTGCTCTCTCCATAGTTCCGGAGAACGGTGTTTTAGTCATCTTGCCCATAAGGCACGGTTCGCAAGTGCCAAGTGATTCATAATCAAGTGACTCCAAAAGTCCATCAGTATGGAGTTTCTTCATGCGCTTTACACCGATATGACCTAAACGGCAGTGCCACAAATAAGTTGCACCATCATTATCAACTCTGCATCTTTTGGTTTCAACATTATGAATATGTGTATCACTACTATCAAGATTAAGTAAAAACAAACCATTCTTCAATGGTGCATGACCATAAAAGATATTATTCATATAAATAGAACAACCATTATTCTCTGATTTAAATGAATAACCGTCTCGCATCAAACAAGATCCAGATATAATGTTCATGCTCAACGCTGGTACTAAATAACAATTATTTAGGTCTAATACTAATCCCGAAGGTAGATGTAGAGGTAGCGTGCCGACCGCGATCACATCAACTTTGGAACCATTTCCCACGCGCATCGTCACCTCGCCCTTAGCCAATCTTCGCTTAATCCGTAGCCCCTGTTTCGAGTTGCAAATATTAGCAATGTAACCATTATCAAATACCAGGTGCTACTGCGAGTATTAGTAAGGTACACATCAATAACTTGTATATCACATATACCTTTGTTAACCTTGCCATCCTTCTTTTCCGCCAAATACTTGGGGCAGTTCCGCTTCCTGTGAACAGCCTGCTTGCAATAGAAGCACTCAGTTTCAGTCTTAGGACAAGACATGCGTTTCTTCTCTTGATCAGCAACTTGCTTGCCGTTCTTTTGAAGTTTCCTTTTCTTTCCTTTGCCCTTTTTCTTGAAACTAGTGGTTTTGTTAACCATCAACACTTGATGCTCCTTTTTGATTTCTACCTCCATGACTTTCAGCATCGCGAAGAGCTCGGGCATTGTTTTGGTCATCCCTTGCATATTATAGTTCATCACGAAGCTCTTGTAGCTTGGTGGCAGTGATTGGAGAATTCTGTCAATGACGCAATCATCCGGAAGATTAACTCGGTTGAATCAAGTGATTGTTATATCCAGACATTACGAGTATATGCTCACCGATGTAACCGTTCTCCTCCATCTTACAGCTATAGAACTTATTGGAGACTTCATATCTCTCAATCCGGGCATTCGCTTGGAATATTAACTTCAACTCCTGGAACATCTCATATGCTCCATGGTGCTCAAAACGACGTTGAAGTCGGTTCTAAGCCGTAAAGCATGGCACACTTGAACTATAGAGTAGTCATCAGCTTTGCTTTGCCAGACGTTCACAACTTGGCGCAGCCCTTGCACCAGGCCTGGCACCTAACGGTGCTTCCAGACGTAATTCTTCCGTGCAGCAATAAGGATAATCCTCAAGTTACGGACCCAGTCCGTATAATTGCTGCCATCATCTTTCAACTTTGCTTTCTCAAGGAACGCATTAAAATTCAACGGAACAACAAAGACGAGCCATCTATCTACACATCATAGACAAGCAAGATACTATCGGTACTAAGTTCATGATAAATTTAAGTTCAATTAATCATATTACTTAAGAACTCCCACTTAGAAAAATATCCCTCCAATTCTCTAAGTGATTGCGTGATCCATATCAACTACACCATGACCGATCATCACGTGTGATGGAGTAGTTTCAATGGTGAACATCAATATGTTGATCATATCTACTATATGATTCACGCCGACCTTTCGGTCTCCGTGTTCCGAGGTCATATCTTATATGCATAGCTCGTCAAGTATAACCTGAGTATTCTGCGTGTGCAACTGTTTTGCACCCGTTGTATTTGAACGTAGAGCCTATCACACCCGATCACGTGGTGTCTCAGCACGAAGAACTTTCGCAACGGTGCATACTCAGGGAGAACACTTCTTGATAATTTAGTAAGGATCATCTTATAATGCTACCGTCAATCAAAGCAAGATAAGATGCATAAAGGATTAACATCACATGCAATCAATATAAGTGATATGATATGGCCATCATCATCTTGTGCTTGTGATCTCCATCTCCGAAGCACCGTCATGATCACCATCGTCACCGGTGCGACACCTTGATCTCCATCGTAGCATCGTTGTCGTCTCGCCAAACTTATGCTTCTACGACTATCGCTACCGCTTAGTGATAAAGTAAAGCATTACAGGGCGATTGCATTGCATACAATAAAGCGACAACCATATGGCTCCTGCCAGTTGCCGATAACTCTGTTACAAAACATGATCATCTCATACAATAAAATTTAGCATCATGTCTAGACCATATCACATCACAACATGCCCTGCAAAAACAAGTTAGACGTCCTCTACTTTGTTGTTGCAAATTTTACGTGGCTGCTACGGGCTTAAGCAAGAACCAATCTCACCTACGCATCAAAACCACAACGATACTTCGTCAAATAGACTCCGTTTAACCTTCTCAAGGACGGGCGTAGCCACACTCGGTTCAACTAAAGTCGGAGAGACAGTCTTCCACAAGCCATCTATGTGCAAAGCACGTCGAGGGAACCGGTCTCGCGTGGAAATGCAGCGTAAGGTTGGTCTGGATCGTCTGTCCAACAATACCGCTGAACCAAAGTATGACATGCTTTGGTAGGCAGTATGACTTGTATCGTCCACAACTCACTTGTGTTCTACTCGTGCATATCATCAAACCATAAAAACCTAGGCTCGGATGCCACTTTGTTGGGGAACGTAGTAATTTCAAAAATTTCCTACGATCACGCAAGATCATGGTGATGCTTAGCAACGAGATGAGAGTGTTGTCTACGTGCCCTCGTGAGACCAGCAGCGGAAGCGTTGACGCAACGTAGAGGAAGTAGTCGTACGTCTTCCCGATCCGACCGATCCAAGTACCGAACGCACGACACCTCCGAGTTCTGCACACGTTCAGCTCGATGATGTCCCTCGAACTCCGATCCAGCCGAGCTTTGAGGGAGAGTTTAAATCGACGACGGCGTGGTGGCGATGATGATGTTCCACCGGCGCAGGCTTCGCCTAAGCTCCGCCACGGTATTTTCGAGGTGTAATATGGTGGAAGGGGCACCGCACACGGCTAAGGAACGATCTCAATGATCAACTTGTGTCATGGGGTGCCCCTGCCCTGTATATAAAGGAGGGAAGGGAGGGCTGGCCGGCCAAGGAGAGGTGCGCCAGGTGTCCTACTCCTACTAGGAGTAGGATTCCCCCAAATCCTAGTCCAACTAGGATTGGCCAAGTGGGAAGGGAGAGAGAGAGGCGCCTCCTTCTCCTAGTCCTAATAGGACTAGGGAAGGGGAAGGTGCTTGACCAGCACTTGGGCCCCTTTCTCCTTTCCACTAAGGCCCATGTTGGCCCATTAGTATTCGGGGGTTACGGTAACCTCCGGTACTTGGTAAAATTCCCAATTTCACCGGAACACTTCCGATGTCCAAACATAGACTTCCAATATATGAATCTTTATGTCTCGACCATTTCGAGACTCCTCGTCACGTCCGTGATCTCATCCGGGGCTCGAACAACCTTCGTACATTAACATCATAAAAACTCATAGTAACTGCCATCGAAGCGTTAAGCGTATGGACCCTACGGGTTCGAGAACTATGTAGACATGACCGAGACACCTCTCCGGTCAATAACCAATAGCGGGACCTGGATGCCCATATTGGCTCCTACATATTCTACGAAGATCTTTATCGGTCAGACCGCATAACAACATACGTTGTTCCCTTTGTCATCAGTATGTTACTTGCCCGAGATTCGATCGTCGGTATCCAATACCTAGTTCAATCTCGTTACCGGCAAGTCTCTTTACTCGTTTCGTAATACATCATCTCACAACTAACACATTAGTTGCAATGCTTGCAAGGCTTATGTGATGTGCATTACCGAGAGGGCCCAGAGATACCTCTCCGACAATCGGAGTGACAAATCCTAATCTCGAAATATGCCAACCCAACATGTACCTTCGGAGACACCTGTAATGTACCTTTATAATCACCCGATTCACGTTGTGACGTTTGGTAGCACCAAAGTGTTCCTCAGGCAAACGGGAGTTGCATAATCTCATAGTCATAGGAACATGTATAAGTCATGAAGAAAAGCACTAGCAACAAACTATACGATCAGGTGCTATGCTAATGGAATGGGTCATGTCAATCAGATCATTCAACCAATGATGTGATCCCGTTAATCAAATAACAACTCCTTGTTCATGGTTAGGAAACACAACCATCTTTGATTAACGAGCTAGTCAAGTAGAGGCATACTAGTGACACTCAGAGGTTTATGTATTCACACATGTATTATGTTTCCTGTTAATACAATTCTAGCATGAATAATAAACATTTATCATGATATAAGGAAATAAATAATAACTTTATTATTGCCTCTAGGGCATATTTCCTTCACATGTAGTAGTTCATTGATTTATTTATTCTTCCGCGGGGGGTTTGCATGTAATTCGTGAGGTCTGAAATGTAAAGTACCCCGGCATATGCTCCGAGTCGTGCATGCACTACGACCTAGATGCTCTATGTCCCACATGTCGGCGAATGCGAGCACGTGGAAATAGCCTAGGAGTACATATAGGAGGATAAATGCGTGAAAATATATGTACTGTGAAGCGTAGCCGCGGTTCGAAAAGGAGACCTAAAGTGATGACAGCTATAGGTCGCACGCACCCAACTAATGGTACTAGACATACAACTATTTTTTCCCTCAAAAAAAAAGAGGCACGAGTGCTCAGTAGTCCTATTCTATAAACACGAGTCCCATCTGACAACAGCGTCCGTGCTATAGCTAGCTCTCCTCCCTCGTTTCTCTCTTCTAATTCTAAAGTCGGCCAACGCCCGGTGGGTGGGGTGGGTTTGCTCAACTGCGGCCCTACCTCACAGTGAAAACGTTACGACTGGAATAAAAATGCCATATACTCTCTCCGTTCATAAATATAAGCCTTTTTAGATACAAGTTCAAATGGAATACAACATACAGATGTATGCAGACATAGTTTAGAGTGTAGATTCACTCATTTTGCTCTGTATGTAGTAGTCACTTGCTGGAATATTTAGAAAGACTTATATTTGGGAACGGAGGGAGTACTATACTAAAAAAACATTAAGGCCACAATGCAGTGCTGGTTAGAGGAGGCAAGAAGAAGAGATGCATCCATCGACGACGTCCACCTCCTTGACTCAGGGCGCCGGCCCACCTGTAACACCCCAAAAATTTAACCATGTTTTGTTTATTAAAAAATTTCCAGGAAATTAAATTTTCATTTTTTCTGGATTTATTTTTGATCTCAGAACCTCTCTTTTCTTCTAAGTTGTGGAGTTTTCACCCCAGGTGAAAACTTCCCAATTATTATTGGACTTGTTTACCCTATCAAATAAAACAATTCTTTTATCAGTGGGATTATTTATATAATTATTTTTCCTGAGCTCTATTTCTCTAAAAATGACTTTTCATAAGATTTAGGGTCCCATTTGCACTGCAACCCTTTGATAAATTCATTTAAAAATCCCACCAAAATTTGGAGATGACATATGATGTCCCTAAACCACTTTTGTGCTAAAATATTCCTTAGTCATTTGGAGATTTTGAGTTTTACCACAAGTTTTTTTAAATCTGGTCCAGTTGCACTTTTGCACTACAACGTATTTAAATATTTCTTTAAAGCTTCCACCAAAATTATGGGATGTTAGTAGTAGTATATTATTCAACTTTATGCAAAAAACCCAGTGATGTTCTTTGAAAATTTTGAGTAAATCAACCTCATCTTCATTCTGGTCCAGCTTGGTGCTTTGTACATCAACCATATTTTAACTTGCCCTTTTAGCTATGATTCTTTTTCCTGCTTATAGACCACCCTACAAAACCCTTAAGTCCAGGAGAGTGGACCCATTGGAGGATTTTAAGTGCATGCAATAAGGCCTTTTTCTTTCTGTCCAAAACTGAAGATTTGCAAAACTTGCACTAGCAACTTTCTGGTTTTGCCCAAATGACCTTGCCATCCTCACCTACATCTAAAGAGACTCCAATCTGGAAAGTTTGTCCAGCCCAAGAGTTGCCTTGAAGCCCTTGGCATTCTGTCGGGCACTTGGTGTGCATAGCCAGTTTTGGCATGATTTTTAGTTTGCACTGGGGACTTGACCCCCTGACCACACCACCATGTCCACTAATCTTCTTGCAAACTCTAACCTAGGCCTGTTAGTCCCCAGCCTCATCCAAACCCTCTAGCACACGCTGGCATTATGCCGAACACACAGCGTGCGTGCGCTGGGTGCGCCCAGAGCGCATGTTTTGCACACGCGCGCACCGAGTCGCCACTAGTGCAGAACCGGGCAATAGCACCGGTTCGTAAGGCCCTTTAGTGCCGGTTTAGGAAACGGCACTAAAGTGTGGGCACTAAAGCCCCCCCCCCCCCCCCGCCCCCCCGTTAGTACCGGTTCAGCACGAACCGGTGCTAAAGGGCCACCACGTGGCACGAGCCCGCTCCAGGGGTCGGAGTTTTTAGTACCGGTTGGTAACACCACCGGTACTAAAATGTTTGGGGGGGGTTTTGGTTTTATGATTTCTTTTTCATTTAATTTTGTGTTTTCCATTTTAATTCTTTTTCGTTTCACCCGCAGATATATATATAATAACTCATGCATGCTCGCATCATACATCATCATATATAATAACAACTCCTACTAGCTAATTAATCAAGCATCATCATACAACTTCTACTCGTAATAATAAGTCATACGATCATCATCCTCATAGTCATCGAACCCAACCCTACATAATTGTTCTTAGCACATGATCATCAAGATCGGTAGGATCGGACCTAAACACACTTAAGGTAAAATAGCATAAAACAATATAGACCACGACTCTCCATTATGAAGAATGGAGATCATCCTGTCTCCAATTCTTGCGCCTCGCTTCCTTTTGCTTCCAAGAAGCTCCTTACGACTGTCCATACATTTTTTCCATCCTTTGATTGTCATGTCTCCACTTCTTTTAGAAATCCGGTATGGACAGTTGAGATTCGTAGGATGACCTGGATATATGTTCAAAACACGAACGCTGCCGCCATTCTGATACATCAAATGAGGCACAAAATTCTCTGGGATAAGCTGTTGAAAAACATAGTAATAACTTCGTAATTAGCAATGATGTACTAGTTTTAGAAGTACGCAAAAAGATGCACGTATGTCGTAATAGTAAAAAAAAACTTACCAGGGTATCTCCATGGTAGTTACCGTAGTTCAACACGTGCACTAGTGGCACGTATTGACCATAATGTTGAGGAGTTCGATTGTATATATTGTAATTCTCAATATCATTACAAAATCCAACCAGATGAGTTTTCTCCTTGTAAGTTAACTCAGAGCCATCGGTGTAGTAAGTTCTATCTACCATATTCTGCACATTCTTTGATACTTCAAAATAAGCTGTCAATGGAAATAAGCTGTCAACTATTTTGAAATGAACAATATAAGTTCTATTAATAATTAACTATGTTTGAGAAACTCACATAGCGGTAGAACTGGAGGAGTATCAACAAGGACCCAAATGTCCATATTGTCTTGCTCGATTTCAGGATCACCAAGATCCATGGTGACAAGCATACCCTCATCAAAACCATACAATTTGCAAAATGCTTCCCAATTTCTGCAACCAAAATGGGTTACGCTCTCAGCATTATAGAACTTTACTTCAAAATCCACATCATGATGGGTCCTTAGGTGAATTTTCTTCGTTTCAAAAATTTCATGGTCTTCAAAATCCATCCTCTCCAAGACATAGCGTCTTGCATGGCATGGGATCAACTATACTTGAATTGTAAAAGATGAAAATTACACGTTGAAATAGTTGAAGTCATGCTTAATTATGAAAAAAAACTATACTCGAATTGTAAAAGATGAAAATTACCGTTTCAACTTCGAAAGTCTCCTCGAGCTTAATGCTGAAGCGCCGACCATCGTCCAGGTGAGGCCTGTCGCACTCACCTCGATCGTCGTGGCACCAGTCGCACCCCGGGAGACTTTCGTCGTCCGATGATGACATTTCCTATACGTTCATAATTCAAAGACTAAATTAGATCATTATTATTCAACTAATCATATGCATATGCCTTGCATATAGTGCTCTCCAATTTGACTAAAAAAGAAACTAGTTCTATTAATTTTCTTGCTAAAAATAAACTACTTCAACTAGTTCAACTACTAAGCACTTACTATAAATAGAATAATGTAGTACTTACTCAAAATAGAATAATTTATATAAACTCAAAATATATAAAAAATTAAATAAACAAAAAACTCATTAACAAACTAAAAATAAACTAGTTATATTAATTATTCAACTAGTTCAAATCTCATATACCTAAATAAATAAACTAGTTCGACAATTTTCTTACTAAAAATAAACTAGTTATATTAATTATTCAACTAGTTCAAATCTCACATACCTAGCTAATTAATATCTAATTAAATTTTCTAAAAACAGAAAACAGAAAACAGAAAATAAGTAAAAAAAGTGTGTGTGTGTGTATGTGTGTAGTGTGTGTATGTGTATATATGTGTGTGTATGTGTGTATGTGTGTGTGTATACGCCGCCGCCCAGACGTCTGGGGGGGCGTCTGATCTTGAAAGTGGGTCTGGTAGGGCTGTAGTGCGAGACGACGGGACATGGGCGTTCGAGCGTGAGCGGCGCGGCAACGATTTATGACGGCGGGGACAGCGGACAGCGACGACGGACGATGGGCGACAAGCGGCGGCATTTACGGGATCGGCGGCGGCGATGTCGCGAGAGGTTGGAGACGAAGTGGGGAGATGTAACTGAAATTTTCGTAACTGCTATATATATAGGATCACCCTTTAGTACCGGTTGGAGCTACCAACCGGTATTAAAGGCCAACTTTGGCCAGGCCAAGAGGCGGGAAGAGCAGGCCTTTAGTACCGGTTGGTGGCTCCAACCGGTACTAAAGGGTGATCTTTAGTACCGGTTGGAGCCACCAACCGGTACTAAAGGCCTCGCGCTGCCACCCCGCAGTTCGCAAAGTTTAGTCCCACCTCGCCGGGCGAAGGGCAGCCGCACTGGTTTATAAGCCCAGTCGCGGCTGCCTCTTTGAACTCCTCTATATAGCAGGCTTGTGGGCCTAATTTCTGCGCGCTGTCCTGTGAGTCTGCTTTGGGCCTTTAGGGCCTGTAATTGCACGCCTGCATGTAGCAGGCCCACAGGGCAGCGCCCCAAATATTTTTATATTTTTTTCTTTTCTGTTTCTTCTATTTATTTCTTTGTAGTTTTTTGTATAGTTTTTTCTTTTCTGTTATATTTATTTGTGAGTAGTTTTTCATCTAGTTTGCCAAAATTCAACATTTTCAGAGTTCATTTTGTAGTGACTTTCAGTTTCACGGTCATTTTGTGAACGATTGAAAAATAGCAAATATAATTTTTTCTTTTCTGTTATATTTATTTCTGAGTAGTTTTTTATTTTCTGCTATATTTATTTTCTTCTATTTATTTCTGAGTAGTTTTTTAATATAATTTTTTTTCTTTTCTGCTATTTTTTCTTTTCTGCAAAACTTGATGGTCAGAAACCTGACTACTTCTGGTGTTGTAATATAAGTTTCTGAGTAGTTTTTAATATAAGTTTTAAAAAAATAAATTCTGGTGTTGTAATAAGTTTTTAAAAATAAAATGCCTTTGTAACAGACGAGTTTAATTTCGTCAGAAACCTGACTACTTCGAAAGAGATTGTTCAGTTTGTAAACGAAGTGCATCTAGTTTTAGCCGTAAGCCTCTCTACTTTCTTGCACATGCTATGTGGGTGAAATGATCATACCATGCCAAGTTTCAACTTTTTCAGAGTTCATTTGTAGTGCTTTTCAATTTCCAGGTCATTTAGTTCTCAAAACAAATCATTGAATGCATGAAAAATAGCAAATGAAGGCAGAAATGGTTGAAAGTTGATGGCGTCGCTTTGAATGGTGCATAATAAACGCGTATTCTTCTTCTTCTTCTTCTTCTTCTTCTGCTTCCTCTTCTTCTTCTTCTTCCTCTTCTTCTTCTTCCTCTTCCTCTTCTTCTTCCTCTTCCTCTTCCTGCTTGTGATAGTTTTAAAAATAACATGTCCAAATTGACATATTTAAATTGTGCATCTGAACGGAGAAAAAATACATTGGTCAGTACCGCCTTTCAGCCAAAACGCCATCGCTACAGAGAAGTACATATAAAAATACGTTGAGCATCAATGATCTTTTGTATAGAATCTACATCGTCAATAGGAATCTAGTACATATAAAAATACATTGATCATCAATGATCTTTTGTATAGAATCTACATCGTCAATAGGAATCTACGACCGATTTAAGAACCGGCGAAGACTCCTATTGCAGCCATGCATCCTACACATAGAGTTCAATGAAGACCAACTGCTTGTGATAGTTTGAGAAGTAACATATTTAAGGTGGTAAAAGGCTTGTTAGGGAGCGAGGTGGGACTAAAACAGCCTGCCATTATTAACGTCATTAGTACCGGTTCATGGTTCGAACCCGGCACTAAATGGTGATGGTGGGGCCATAGTTCGACCGCAGTCGACACAGCCTCTTTAGTACCGGGTTCGTGGTACGAACCGGTACTACAGGTTCGCCACGAACCGGTACTATTGATCGCCGCCACGAACCGGCACTAATATACACATTAGTGCCGGCTCTAATGCAAACCGGCACTAATGTGCTTCACGATTGACCCTTTTTCTACTAGTGCGCCGCGTCCCGCTGCCGCCTCCCCCGCGCCCGTTCTGGCCCCTCCCCTCTCCCAGTCGACGCACCCGACTCCTCCCTCACCGCAGGGCCGCCTGGCGCCCTACAGCGCCGCCACCGCAAGCCGCCACCGCCGCCCTGACAACCTCTGCCCTGGTCGGCACCGCCCGAGCCACACCAACGCGCCAGCTCGCTCGTGGAACAGCCCGAGCTCATCCACTAGCTCGTCAGCTAGCGCCCATCGCCGCCACGTCGCCCTGTCCACTACAGAACGGCGGTCGCCGATGATCCTATCCACGGCCGCCGCGAACCGACCTAGCCGCGCTATAAGTAGGGGCCCCCGAGCTCGTCCAGCCACTCAGGCAGCCTCAGGCCATCCCCTCGAAGCCCCCACGGCCAGTAATCGTCGGGGGAGAGCCTTCTCCCCCGTCTCCGGCCAGATCGGCCGCCGCCACGTCCCAGTCCCGTTCATCGCAACCAGGGCCCCCCCTGCCCGTCCAACGCCACCACTCGACTCCCCTGGATCGTGCTTAGCCGCCCAAACCCTCAGCCATGATCGGAAGCCACCATAGCCCAAATCCCCAATCGTGCCCGAAGCCATCTCCGCCGCAAAGCTTGCTGCCAGCGACCCCCTCCACCCCCACCAACCTAGCAACTACCGGGAGGACCGCCCTGGACTGGCGGATCCATCCCTGCCCTCTGATGCCCTCGAGGAGCTGTCGTTCACCGGCGAAGATCGCCGGAGCTCTGCCCCCATTCGGCCAAAGGAGAGGGAAGGCGGGGGATGACTGGTCAAACCTGACCAGTGGGCCCAAGGGACCCACAGTTAGTGACCCCCGAGCCGGCCCGCGTGGTGAAGTGGAAGCGTAAAAACCTAAAGTACGTCTCCCATGCTTTGAAGGCGTATTCCCGTCGAAACGTTTTCTTTTTCTGGTTTTTATTAAAACATAATATTGACTAAACTTTGACTTGCTATAACTTTTTAAATATAACTCCAAATGAGTTGATTCTTTTTCCTACCTCTCTCAAATATTGTCTAGTTTATTTTCAGATTTATTTGAAAAAAAATTGACAACTTTTTTTACTGTTTTAAAACTATGTATTAATTCAAATTTTTAAAATAGGATTTCTTTTGGATAGGGAAAAAACTTTCAAAAAGTTTTGGAATGCACCCTACCTCCCCATAACTTGAAGGCAAGCATTCTGAACCTTGGCATAATATTTTCGTGTGTTGGTTGGCACGATTATGACACCACCTTAATACGGAGAACTCGTTATTTTATGTGGTGATACGATCATTGCATGAACGCGTATTGGAGATTTCCTTGCTGTTGGAAATGGGTATACTTGTGATGGTAATCGTCCTCGTGTGCCTTGCATGCCTGCCGGAAAGAAATCCAGGAAAGCATCTGCCTTGGGTAGGCATGAGCTTGTCTCAGGTCTTCGTCGAGACGGTTATGTCCGGTATGGCATAGTAAGGTATGATGAGTGGTGATTCTGTTGGTTGAAATATATTCGTTATACTAATCATGCAGGGAATACTTAAACCTCTGAGTCCAATTATAGATCGAGTCTTGTTCCAAAGAACCCCCATACTTGTTTCGTACTACCACTTGTCCCTACAACAGGTAGGGTACGGTTCAGTAAGTTGTCAACCCCTTTCTAGCACACGCCGTACAGAAAGGCCATGGTGGAAGATACCGGCTGCATCCGGTAGGCATGCCACCTGTTCCGGGGCATGGGTGTTTCTGGTTGGGACCGAGAGGGGGGCACCCCTTAGAGCACACGATATAAATTTGATCCCATGCTACGCGAGGTTGTAGCCTCCCCACTTAGAGTTTCGCTTAACGGGTGTCGTGGGTGATTCCAGACACCGGTAAGTTAGGCTGGTGTGTGCGGTTAGGTGTGTTTTCAATTAAAAGACCATAGAAGGAATTAGTCCCGATGGACTAAAGGAATCCGTTACTCATGGGTAAAGAGTACACCCTCTGCAGAGATTAAACATCTATTCGAATAGCCACGTCCATGGTTAAGGACTATATTCTGGGTTGGGTCAAGTGTCGGTCTTAGTGTCGGTCTTCGGAGGAGAAACTGTTAAACCAGAACTTGGATCATGACTTGTGACTTGTGATGATCATGATTATTATTTATTATGGACTAACCCATTATATTATTTGAATTATCGAGTATCCCTGGGATGGTTCTACCTCCTGGATATTCACTGTGATTATTTTATAAGCCCTTTATGTGGTGTCGCTGAGACGCCCGACTGTGGCATGCTTGTTATTTATTTACTTTATAAGCCCTTTATGTGGTGTCGCTGAGACGCCCGACTGCGGCATGCTTGTTATTTATTTACTTTATAAGCCCTTTATGTGGTGTCGCTCAGACGCCCGACTGAGGCATGCTCGTTATTTACTAACCTTTCGGGGCATCGCTTCAGACACCCGATCGGTGCATTTTATTTCCATTCTCTGATTGCATATTCATGTTTTATATGAACAGCCTGCTTGCGTGCATCATGGGTTTTGATTTCATGACTGACGTTGTGATCATAGAATATTTCAGAGCAAGAATATCATTTGTTATATTATACCCGTGTTCATAATGTTTTCCGAGTACATTCAAAAGTACTGACTGGCTTGTCCCTGGCTATTGTCTTGGCCAGATTTCTTGCATGGAGAGGAGCATTGCGATGACAACCCCAAAACCTACGCAATGGTGAGCAGCCTCGCGAAGATAGGAGTTATCCAGGTCAGCTGTTCCTGTGGGAAATGGAGTCCCATAGACGCTGATGAACCACAAACCGCTTCCACCTTCAACCACTAGAAATCATTTGGTGTACTCATAGGCCTGGTCTTGTACTGCATATTATGTACTTTGCTTGGAATTTCTGTATCGAGTTGGTGCCTCATCAGCTAACAGTAATCCTGGGGCTGATGAGCACAAGGGCCATTTTCTAGGAAATTAATATCTCGAAAATCCGGTCCTGACAAACTTGGTATCAGAGCCAGGGTGACCATTGGCTAATCCTATCTTAGCCAGGTCGAAAAACCTAGGTTAACCAACCCGCCAGACCTTAACCTAACCTCGGCCAAGCTTCTCGTCCAATATAGCCACACAGTGACCCCGACACTTTTGGCAGTCGATGCCCAACCTATCAGCCTAGCATGTCGATCACGCGCCAGTGACCGACACCTAAATTGTCCGATTCGCAAGCGTGCGAAGGAAGACTCTGTCCCCTTTTTCTATAAAAAGGGCACGCTAGCCTCAATACAGCACAACCCAGCCTCTTCCTCAAACCAAGCTATAATGCCTGGCCCCGTCGTGCACAATGAAACCACGACAAACAACCTTGGAGGTTTTGTGACCGTGCTAGCAAACCTCACCCGCCGTGGCTTTGCATTAGAAGAGCCCCCCAGAATATGTTGTGTACCAAGGACCCATGAGCGGTGAGAGCCGTCAATTCTGGGCCATTGTGCACATCTATGGTAGGGGTCTATCGCCAGAACGCCCCTACAGGTTCACCGGAAGGACAACTTCCTTTGAGCCACAAGCCATCCAACTAGCTGCTCAAGAGGCTATAGTTCAACTCCGGCACTTGCCGCCCAGAGTTAACCGTCGCTCGTTTTACTACTACCCCAGTCGTGACGGGTATGGTAGGCCACCCCAGGTTGCCAACGGAGATCACGAGACGGATCCTGCATTGTTGCATCTGGTGCGCTATGTAAGTGCACTAGAGGGACTGTTCGATCAAATCACCCTTGATCTGATCGCAGCTCGTGGAGAACTGATTCGCCGATCCCCGGTGAGAAGAGAAGATGAGCCCGACGCCGACAACCCAGTCGTGCTGTTCGGACAACCGATCGAGTCCCTGAGGACAGCCCCAGTCGTCGACCAAAATACCTTGATGTCACCAGAAGTGCTTCGTCGCCTTTTGGGAACACGTTCCAACGGGGTTGTGGCCAACAACCCCCGCGATGGTAATCATCGCTATCCCGACCCTGCAACCCCTCAACCCCCTCCAGCTAACCCCGACGGTGAAACCCGTGGAGAAGCCTCGACATCCACAAGGCACGCCTACCTAGATATAAATGAAGTAGACTAAGTCACTCGAGTAGTACCGAGTCTTACTATGTCCACGCCGTGTAATTGTGTGATCCTGTATCACCATAATTAAATGGTGTTTGCCTGTGCGCCCTTATTTTAAATAGTATCCATGCATAAGTATGTTGGTGTACGGTTGCATTTTTAATTCCAAGCGTAGCTACCAAAAACCAACCTCGACGACTCCAAGTTTATGTTATGAATAAACCTTTTGGTTTCAGCTAATAGGAATAATATTTTCAAAACAACTCTTAGCAAATCTCGAGGACGAGAATTTTCTTAAGGGGGGTAGTGTTGTAACACCCCAAAAATTTAACCATGTTTTGTTTATTAAAATTTTGCCAGGAAATTAAATTTTCATTTTTCTAGATTTATTTTTGATCTCAGAACCTCACTTTTCTTCTAAGTTGTGGAGTTTTCACCCCAAGTGAAAACTTCCCAATTATTATTGGACTTGTTTACCATCTCAAATAAAACAATTCTTTTATCAGTGGGATTATTTATATAATTATTTTTCCTAAGCTCTATTTCTCTAAAAATGACTTTTCATAAGATTTAGGGTCCCATTTGCAGTGCAACCCTTTGATAAATTCATTTAAAAATCCCACCAAAATTTGGAGATGACATATGATGTCCCTAAACCACTTTTGTGCTAAAATATTCCTTAGTCATTTGGAGATTTTGAGTTTTACCACAAGTTTTTTCAAATCTAGTCTAGTTGCACTTTTGCACTACAACGTATTTAAATATTTCTTTAAAGCTTCCACCAAAATTATGGGATGTTAGTAGTAGTATATTATTCAACTTTATGCAAAAAACCCAGTGATGTTCTTTGAAAAATTTGAGTAAATCAACCTCATCTTCATTCTGGTCCAGCTTGGTGCTTTGTACATCAACCATATTTTAACTTGCCCTTTTAGCTATGATTCTTTTTCCTGCTTATAGACCACCCTACAAAACCCTTAAGTCCAGGAGAGTGGACCCATTGGAGGATTTTAAGTGCATGCAATAAGGCCTTTTTCTTTCCGTCCAAAACTGTCAGTGACCCCCGAGCCGGCCCACGTGGTTAAGTGGAAGCGTAAAAACCTAAAGTACGTCTCCCCTGCTTCGAAAGCGTATTCCCATCGAAACATTTTCTTTTTCTTGTTTTTATTAAAAACAGAATATTGACTAAACTTTGACTGGCTATAACTTTTTAAATATAACTCCAAATGAGTTGATTCTTTTTCCTACCTCTCTCAAATATTGTCTAGTTTATTTTCAGATTTATTTGAAAAAGAAATTGACAACTTTTTTGTACTTTTTTGAAACTATGTAGTAATTCAAAATTTTAAAATAGGATTTCTTTTGGAGAGGGAAGAAAACTTTCAAAAAGTTTTGGAATGCACCCTACCTCCCCACAACTTGAAGGCAAGCATTCTGAACCTTGGCATAATATTTTCGTGTGTTGGTTGACACGATTATGACACCACCTTAATACGGAGAACTCGTTATTTTATGTGGTGATACGATCATTGCATGAACGTATATTGGAGATTTCCTTGCTGTTGGAAATGGGTATACTTGTGATTGTCATCGTCCTCGTGTGCCTTGCATGCCTGCCGGAAAGAAATCCGGGAAAGCATCTGCCTTGGGTAGGCATGAGCTTCTCTCCGGTCTTCGTCGAGACGGTTATGTCCGGTATGGCATAGTAAGGTATGATGAGTGGTGATTCTGTTGGTTGAAATATATTCGTTATACTAATCATGCAGGGAATACTTAAACCTCCTGAGTCGACCATAGATCGAGTCTTGTTCCAGTAACCCCCATACTTGTTTCGTACTACCACTTGTCCCTACAGCAGGTAGGGTATGGTTCAGTAAGTTGTCAACCCCTTTCTAGCACACACCATACAGAGAGGCCATGGTGGAAGATACCGGCTGCATCCGGTAGGCATGCCACCTGGTCCGGGTGCATGGGTGTTTCCGTTTGGGACCGAGAGGGGGGCACCCCTTAGAGCGCGTGATATAAATTTGATCCCATGCTACGCGAGGTTGTAGCCTCCCCACTTAGAGTTTCGCTTAACGGGTGTCGTGGGTGATTCCAGACACCGGTAAGTTAGGCTGGTGTGTGCGGTTAGGTGTGTTTTCAATTAAAAGACCATAGACGGAATTAGTCCCGATGGACTAAAGGAATCCGTTACTCGTGGGTAAAGAGTAAACTCTCTGCAGAGATTAAACATCTATTCGAATAGTCGTGTCCATGGTTAAGGACTATAGTCTGGGTTGGCTCAAGTGTCGGTCTTAGTGTCGGTCTTCGGAGGAGAAACTATTAAACCAGAACTTGGATCATGACTTGTGACTTGTGATGATCATGATTATTATTTATTATGGACTAACCCATTATATTATTTGAATTATCGAGTATCCCTGGGATGGTTCTACCTCCTGGATATTCACTGTGATTATTTTATAAGCCCTTTATGTGGTGTCGCTGAGACGCCCGACTGTGGCATGCTTGTTATTTATTTACTTTAAAGCCCTTTATGTGGTGTCGCTGAGACGCCCGACTGTGGCATGCTTGTTATTTATTTACTTTATAAGCCCTTTATGTGGTGTCGCCCAGACGCCTAACTGAGGCATGATCGTTATTTACTAACCTTTCAGGGCGTCGCTTCAGACACCCGATCGGTGCATTTTATTTCCATTCTCTGATTGCATATTCATGTTTTATATGAACAGCCTGCTTGCGTGCATCATGGGTTTTGATTTCATGACTGACATTGTGATCATAGACTATTTCAGAGCAAGAATATCATTTGTTATATTATACCCGTGTTCATAATGTTTTGCGAGTTCATTCAAAAGTACTCACTGGCTTGTCCCTGGCTATTGTCTTGGCCAGATTTCTTGCATGGAGAGGAGCGTTGCGATGACAACCCCGGAACCTACGCAATGGTGATAGCAGTCTCGCGAAGATAGGAGTTATCCAGGTCAGTTGTTCCTGTGGGAAATGGAGTCCCATAGACGTTGATGAACCACAAACCGCTTCCGCCTTCAACCACTAGAAACCATTTGTTGTACTCATAGGCCAGAATGGTCTTGTACTGCATATTATGTACTTTGCTTGGAATTTCTGTATCGAGTTGGTGCCTCATCAGCTAACAGTAATCCTGGGGCTGATGAGCACAAGGGCCATTTTCTGGGAAATTAATATCTAGAAAATCCGGTCCTGACACCACCGAACGGCGCCTAAGTAGCAGCGAATTTCGTGGCCAGGTCGACGTGCTTCTGAACAATGGCGTCCAAAGATTCCAGCAACCGGAAGAAGGCAAACGTCTTTCTATCCTCGCTTGCCTTGTAGTGGCCTATGTAGACGATTTCCTCGTAGACGTGGATGTGCAGGTCGACGGTTTCTTGCATGGCGAGGCGCTGCGCGGCGAGCGCGGCCTCGAGGTGCACATTCTTCGTCGCGACCTCCGGCACCTGCAGGGGCCACGAGGCTTGAAAGAGTTCGTCACCATGTAGGCCGATGAGGGTGGCAGGCAATGAGGAGCCTGGGCGCGAGCTGGAGCAAGACGGCAAGGTCGTCTGCGCTTCTTGACGGCGGTGAACTTGCGGATGGAGTTGACCATCATGTCGCCCATGCGAGAGGCGAAGCCGTCGGCGAGGGCTACGATGCTGCGGTCGCCAACACCATCTCGAACGCTGCGCGGTGCGTAGGCCGCAGGCCGGGCGCTTTGGATGATTTGGCACAGCCGATTGCCGCCGCGCCCATCGCCTCCATAGGTGCTTGTGGCTTCGGTCACTTGGTCTTGGATTGGAGTGAGCAGTGTTGCAGAGACTTGGAAGTAGATGGATTGGAGTGGTGGGGCGCCATTATTATATGAGAGTCCAAACTCTGTTGCATTCACATCGTCTTGGCTCTAGTCTCGCTTCTCCAATTAATTCCCTCTGCATGTAATTGAGGATGCATCATTGACCGTTCAATGTCTCGGGAACCGCTACCCTCTTCCTCCTTGGCATTCAAGCACCTATGGACCCGTCGACGACGAGGTGCCTATGGTGACTTCATAAATTTCAAGGTGATAGTGTCGTGCGTGTGTGCGTTCATAGGGATGAGTGTATGCGCGTGTATATGAGCGCTTGCGTCTGTACTATGTCAAAAAACACAACGTAAATGTGATGTCTACTACGCAACCTTTTTCTTGTAGACATTGTTGGGCCTGCAAGTGCACAGGTTTGTAGGACAGTAGCAAATTTCCCTCAAGTGGATGACCTAAGGTTTATCAATCTGTGGGAGGCATAGGATGAAGATGGTCTCTCTCAAGCAACCCTGCAACCAAATAACAAAGAGTCTCTTGTGTCCCCAACACACCCAATACAATGGTAAATTGTATAGGTGCACTAGTTCGGCGAAGAGATGGTGATACAAGTGCAATATAGATAGTAGATATAGGTTTTTGTAATCTGAAATAATAAAAACAGCAAGGTAACTAATGGTAAAAGTGAGCGTAAACGATATTGCAATGATAGGAAACAAGGCCTAGGGTTTATACTTTCACTAGTGCAAGTTCTCTCAACAATAATAACATAGATAGATCATATAACAAGCCCTCAACATGCAACAAAGAGTCACTCCCAAGCAACTAATAGCGGAGAACAAACGTAGAGATTATGGTAGGGTACGAAACCACCTCAAATTTATTCTTTCGGATCGATCTATTAAAGAGTTCGTACTAGAATAACACCTTAAGACACAAATCAACCAAAACCGTAATGTCACCTAGATACTCCATTGTCACCTCAAGTATCTGTGGGCATGATTATACGATATGCATCACACAATCTCAGATTCATCCAACCAACATAAAAGTACTTCAAAGAGTGCCCCAAAGTTTCTACCGAGAGTCAAGAACGTGCCAACCCCTATGCATAGGTTCATGGGCGGAACCCGCAAGTTGGTCACCAAAACATACATCAAGAGGCACATGATATCCCATTGTCACCATAGATAAACACGGCAAGACATACATCAAGTGTTCTCAAATAAGACTCAATCTGATAAGATAACTTCAAAAGGGGAAACTCAATTCATCAGAAGAGAGTAGAGGGGGAGAAACATCATAAGATCCAACTATAATAGCAAAGCTCGGGATACATCAAGATCGTGCCATAGAGAGAACACGAGAGAGAGAGATCAAACACATAGCTACTGGTACATACCCTCAGCCCCGAGGGTGAACTACTCCCTCCTCGTCATGGAGAGCACCGGGATGATGAAGATGGCCACCGGTGATGGATTCCCCCTCCGGCAGGGTGCCAGAACGGACTCCCGAGAGGTTTTTGGTGGCTACAGAGGCTTGCGGCGGCAGAACTCCCGATCTATCTTGATATTCGGTGGTTTTAGGGTACGAGGGAATATATAGGGTAAAGAAGTCGGTCGGGAGGTGCTCGAGGGGTCCACGAGACAGGGGGGCGCCCCCAGTAGGGGGGAGCGTGCCCCCTGTCTCCTGGCCTCCTCGACGATCTTCTGACATGAACTCCAAGTCTCCAGGATGATATTCTTCCAAAAAAATCACGATGCCGAAGGTTTCATTACGTTTGGACTCCGTTTGATATTCCTTTTCCTCGAAATACTGAAACAGGCAATAAAACAGCAATATGGGTTGGGCCTCCGGTTAATAGGTTAGTCCCAAAAGTAATATAAAAGTGTATAACAAATCCCAATATTGCCCAAAACAGTAGATAATATAGCATGGAGCAATCAAAAATTATTGATACGTTGGAGACGTATCAAGCATCCCCAAGCTTAATTCCTGCTCGTCCTCGAGTAGGTAAATGATAAAAAAAGATAATTTTTGATCTGGAATGCTAGTTGGCATAATTTCATTGTAATTCTTCTTAATTGTGGTATGAATATTCAGATCCGAAAGATTCAAGACAAAAGTTCATATTGGCATAAAAATAATAATACTTCAAGCATACTAACTAAGCAATTATGTCTTCTCAAAATAACATGGCCAAAGAAAGTTATCCCTACAAAATCATATAGTCTGGCTATGCTCTATCTTCACCACGCAAAGTATTTAAATCATGCACAACCCCGATGACAAGCCAAGCAATTGTTTCATACTTTAGACATTCTCAAAACTTTTTCAATCTTCACGCAATACATGAGCGTGAGCCATGGACATAGCACTATATGTGGAATAGAATGGTGGTTGTGGAGAAGACAAAAGGAGAAGATAGTCTCACATCAACTAGGCGTATCAACGGGCTATGGAGATGCCCATCAATAGATATCAATGTGAGTGAGTAGGGATTGCCATGCAACGGATGCACTAGAGCTATAAGTATATGAAAGCTCAACAAAAGAAACTAAGTGGGTGTGCATCCAACTCGCTTGCTCACGAAGACCTAGGGCATTTTGAGGAAGCCCATCATTGGAATATACAAGCCAAGTTCTATAATGAAAATTCCCACTAGTATATGAAAGTGACAACATAGGAAACTCTTTATCATGAAGATCATGGTGCTACTTTGAAGCACAAGTGTGGTAAGAGGATAGTAGAATTGTCCCTTCTCTCTTTTTCTCTCATTTTTTTGTTTTTTTTATTTGGGCCTTTTCTCCTTTTTTATGGCCTCTTTTTTTTCGTCCGGAGTCTCATCCCGACTTGTGGGGGAATCATAGTCTCCATCATCCTTTCCTCACTTGGGACAATGCTCTAAAAATGATGATCATCACACTTTTATTTTTCTTACAACTCAACAATTACAACTCGATACTTAGAACAAAATATGACTCTATATGAATGCCTCCGGTAGTTTACCGGGATATGCAATGAATCAAGAGTGACATGTATGAAAGAATTATGAATGGTGGCTTTGCCACAAATACGATGCCAACTACATGATCATGCTAAGCAATATGACAATGATGGAGCGTGTCATAATAATCGGAACGGTGGAAAGTTGCATGGCAATATATCTCGGAATGGCTATGGAAATGCCATGATAGGTAGGTATGGTGGCTATTTTGAGGAAGGTATATGGTAGGTGTATGATACTGGCGAAAGGTGCGCGGTATTAGAGAGGCTAGCAATGGTGGAAGGGTGAGAGTGCGTATAATCCATGGACTCAACATTAGTCATAAAGAACTCATATACTTATTGCAAAAATCTACAAGTTATCAAAGAAAATATTACGCGCATGCTCCTAGGGGATAGATTGGTAGGAAAAGACCATCGTCATTCCCCGACCGCCACTCATAAGGAAGACAATCAATAAATAAATCATGCTCCGACTTCATCACAAAGCGGTTCACCATACATGCATGCTACGGGAATCACAAACTTTAACACAAGTATTTCTCAAATTCATAACTACCCAACTAGCATGACTCTAATATCACCATCTTCATATCTCAAAACAATTATCAAGCATCAAACTTTTCTTAGTATTCAACGCACTCATAAGAAAGTTTTTTACTATTTTTGGATACCTAGCATATTAAGATTATTTAAGAAAATTACCATGCTATTTAAGACTCTCAAAATAATATAAGTGAAGCATGAGAGTTCATATATTTCTTCAAAAAATAAAACCACTACCGTGCTCTAAATGATATAAGTGAAGTACTAGAGCAAATGACAAACTACTCCGAAAGATATAAGTGAAGATCAATGAGTAGTCGGATAATTATACAACTATGTGAAGACTCTCCCATTTAATAATTTCATATATTGATATTTTATTCAAACAGCAAGAAAAGATAAATAAAATGGCATTGCAAGGATAGCACAACTCATGTGAAGAAGCAAAAACTTAGGTTCAACTGATACTAACCGATAGTTGTTGAAGAAGAAAGCTGGGATGCCTACCAGGGCATCCCCAAGCTTAGATGCTTGAGACTTCTTGAAATATTATCTTGGGGTTCCTTGGGCATCCCCAAGCTTGAACTTTTGTGCCTCCTTAATTCCTATCATATCATGGTTTCTCATTTTATCAAAAGCTTCATTCACAACAAACTCAACAAGAACTCGTGAGATAGGTTAGTATAAACCAATGCAAAACCTTATCATTTTCTACTGTAACAAATCACTAAAATTATTATTCAACATTGCATACTAAATTACTCTGCATATTTAATACTCCTATCCTCAAATAGAATCATTAAACAAGCAAACATATGCAAACAATGCAACCATAACAGCAATCTGTCAAAACAGTATAGTCTGTAAAGAATGCAAGATTCATCATACTTCCCTAACTCCAAAAATTATGAACTAAAATTCCCACTGTAATAAATTTATCAGAGCTCAATATGCAAAAAGATTCAACATTATACCACTCTCTTACTTTTCTAGGGAATTTTTGCAACAGCGGTAAACTTTCTGTTTTCAAACAGCAACATGTATAGTAGCAAAATAAGCATGGCAAAGGCTATCCTTGACTTTTTTATTGAAAATAAAGATGCAAAACATTATTCTAAATAACAGCAAGCAAATACTAACAAGAGAAAATGACGCTCCAAGGAAAACACATATCATGTGGTGAATAAAAATATAGCTCCAAGTAAAGTTACCGATGAACGTATACGAAAGAGGGGATGCCATCCCGGGGCATCCCCAAGCTTAGGCTCTTGGTTGTGATTGAATATTACCTTGGGGTGCCTTGGGCATCCCCAAGCTTAGGCTCTTTCCACTCCTTATTCCATAGTCCATCGAATCTTTACCCAAAACTTGAAAACTTCACAACACAAAACTTAATGTAAAACTCGTAAGCTCCGTTAGCGAAAGAAAACAAAACACCACTTGAAGGTAATGTAATGAACTCATTATTTATTTATATTGGTGTTAAACCTACTGTATTCCAACTTCTCTATGGTTTATAAACTATTTTACTAGCCATAGATTCATCAAAATAAGCAAACAACACAATGAAAACAGAATCTGTCAAAACAGAACAGTCTGTAGTAATCTGTAACTAACGCAAACTTATGGAACTACAACAATTCTAAAATAAATTGGTGGACCTGAGGAATTTGTCTAGTAATCATCTTCAAAACGAAAAAACTAAATATCACTCTCCAGTAAAAAGTTCTAGCTAATCTCGTGAGCGGTAAAGTTTCTGTTTTTTACAGCATGATCATAAAGACTTCACCCAAGTCTTCCCAAAGGTTCTACTTGGCACAAACACTAATTAAAACATAAAACCACATCTAAACAGAAGCTAGATGGATTATTTATTACTAAACAGAACCAAAAATCAAGAAACTAAAATAAAATTGGGTTGCCTCCCAACAAGCGCTATCGCTTAACGCCCTAGCTAGGCATGATGATTTCAATGATGCTCACATAAAAGATAAGAATTGAAACATAAAGAGAGCATCATGAAGAATATGACTAGCACATTTAAGTCTAACCCACTTCCTATGCATAGGGATTTTGTGAGCAAATAACTGATGGGAGAAATAATCAACTAGCATAGGAAGGCAAAACAAGCATAACTTCAAAAATTGAAGCACATAGAGAGGAAACTTGACATTATTGCAACTCCTACAAGCATATGTTCCTCCCTAATAATAATTTTCAGTAGAATCATGAATGAATTCAACAATATAACCAGCACTTAAAGCATTCTTTTCATGATCTACAAGCATAGAAAATTTACTACTCTCCACATAAGCAAAAATCTTCTCATTCGGAATATTGGGAGTATCATAAGAGACTTGAACACTAAAAATTGTTTCCACATTAAAAGAGTAATGTTCAGAAAAAGGGTAATCATAATCATGACAAGATTTGTAAATATAATCATCACTACTTTTTATAGCATAAGTTTCATCACAATAATCATCCTAAGTAGCAAATTCGTTCTCATCATAATCGATTGAAACCTCTCCCAAGATAGTGGAATCACTAAATAAAGTTGACACTCTTCCAAATCCACTTTCATGTTCATTACAATAAGATTCAACATCCTCCAAATAGTGGGATCACTACTTCCTAAAGTTGACACTCTTCCAAACCCACTTTCATCAATATAATCATCATAAATAGGAGGCATGCTTTCATCATAATAAATTTGCTCATCAAAACTTGGGGGACAAAACATATCATCTTCATCAAACATAGCATCCCCAAGCTTGTGGCTTTGCATATCATTAGCATCATGGATATTCAAGGAATTCATACTAACAACATTGCAATCATGCTCATCATACAATCTAGTACCAAATATTTTAATGCATTCTTCTTTTAGCACTTGAGCACAATTTTCCTTTCCATCATTCCCACGAAAGATATTAAAAAGATAAAGCGTATGAGACAAACTCAAATCCATTTTTTTAGTTTTCTTATATAAACTAAACTAGTGATAAAACAAGAAACAAAAAGATTCGATTGCAAGATCTAAAGATATACCTTCAAGCACTCACCTCCCCGGCAACGGCGCCAGAAACTGCTTGATGTCTATCAAGCAACCTTCTTCTTGTAGACGTTGTTGGGCCTGCAAGTGCACAGGTTTGTAGGACAGTAGCAAATTTCTCGAGTGGATGACCTAAGGTTTATCAATCCGTGGGAGGCGTAGGATGAAGATGGTCTCTCTCAAGCATGCAACCAAATAACAAAGAGTCTCTTGTGTCCCCAACACACCCAATACAATGGTAAATTGTATAGGTGCACTAGTTCGGCGAAGAGATGGTGATACAAGTTCAATATAGATAGTAGATATAGGTTTTTGTAATCTGAAATAATAAAAACAGCAAGGTAACTAATGGTAAAAGTGAGCGTAAACGATATTGCAATGATAGGAAACAAGGCCTAGGGTTCATACTTTCACTAGTGCAAGTTCTCTCAACAATAATAACATAGATAGATCATATAACAAGCCCTCAACATGCAACAAAGAGTCACTCCCAAGAAACTAATAGCGGAGAACAAACGTAGAGATTATGATAGGGTACGAAACCACCTCAAAGTTATTCTTTCGGATCGATCTATTAAAGAGTTCATACTAGAATAACACCTTAAGACACAAATCAACCAAAACCCTAATGTCACCTAGATACTCCATTGTCACCTCAAGTATTCGTGGGCATGATTATACGATATGCATCACACAATCTCAGATTCATCCAACCAACATAAAGTACTTCAAAGAGTGCCCCAAAGTTTCTACCGGAGAGTCAAGAACGTGTGCCAACCCCTATGGATAGGTTCATGGGCGGAACCCGCAAGTTGGTCACCAAAACATACATCAAGAGGCACATGATATCCCATTGTCACCACAGATAAACACGGCAAGACATACATCAAGTGTTCTCAAATAAGACTCAATCTGATAAGATAACTTCAAAAGGGGAAACTCAATTCATCACAACAGAGTATAGGGGGAGAAACATCATAAGATCCAACTACAATAGCAAAGCTCAGGATACATCAAGATCCTGCCATAGAGAGAACACGAGAGAGAAAACGAGAGAGAGAGAGAGATCAAACACATATCTATTGGTACATACCCTCAGCCCCGAGGGTGAACTACTCCCTCCTCGTCATGGAGAGCGCCGGGATGATGAAGATGGCCACCGGTGATGGATTCCCCCTCCGGCAGGGTGCCGGAATGGACTCCCGAGAGGTTTTTGGTGGCTACGGAGTCTTGCGGCGGCGAAACTCCCGAGCTATCTTGATATTCGGTGGTTTTAGGGTACGAGGGAATATATAGGCGAAAGAAGTCGGTCGGGAGGTGCTCGAGGGGCCCACGAGACAGGGGCGCGCCCAGTAGGGGGGCACCCCCCTATCTCCTGGCCTCCTCGAGGATCTTCTGACGTGAACTCCAAGTCTCCAGGATGATATTCTTCCAAAAAATCACGATGCCGAAGGTTTCATTCCGTTTGTACTCCGTTTGATATTTCTTTTCCTCGAAATACTGAAACAGGCAATAAAACAACAATATGGGTTGGGCCTCCGGTTAATAGGTTAGTCCCAAAAGTAATATAAAAGTGTATAATAAAGCCAAATATTTCCCAAAACAGTAGATAATATAGCATGGAGCAATCAAAAATTATAGATACGTTGGAGATTTATCAAAATGCGTGTCAAAAAGAGACTAGTCAGTATACTCAATATTGTGCACCTCGGAGAGGAAAATGATAGAACTAGTATGTATTTATTTACGGTACAGATTCACTCATTTTGCTCCATATGTACTCCGTCTCGGTGTAGTCTAGTCACTTGTGGAAATCTCTAGAAGGGCAAATACTCCTTTCTGGTTTACTGGGCTATACTAGCAAGTAGTTCTACGTACTAGTACAATAGTGGGCTCACATAGCAACTTTGTCTCATGCAAGAGCCTGGCTATATGCGTGCTCCAATGTTCGCAACTACAACGTTTGGTTTGTGCTTGGCTCTTCGCCTCTTCGAGAAGACGAACAATGATGTTACTACTGTTGGGGAACGTTGCAGAAAATAAAAAAATTCTACGCTTCACCAAGATCAATCTATGGAGTCATCTAGCAACGAGAGAGAGGATTGCATCTACATACCCTTGTAGATCGCGAGCGGAAGCGTTCAAGAGAACGGGGTTGATGGAGTCGCACTTGCCGTGATCCAAATCACCGATGACCGAGCGCCGAACGGACGACACCTCCGCGTTCAACACACGTACGGTTGGGGAAGACGTCTCCTCCTTCTTGATCCAGCAAGAGGGAAGGAGAGGTTAATGGAGATCCAGCAGCACGACGACGTGGTGGTGGAAGCAGCGGGGATCTCGGCAGGGCTTCGCCAAGCTCAGCGAGAGGGAGAGGTGTCACAGGAGGGAGAGGGAGGCGCCAGGGGCTAGGGTGCGGCTGCCCTCCCTCCCCCCACTATATATAGGGGCCAGGGGGGCACCGGCCCCTCTAGATCCCATCTAGATGGGGGGGGGCAAGGGGGTGGCTTGCCCCCCAAGCCAAGTGGGGCGCCCCCACCCCTAGGGTTTCCAACCCTAGGCGCAGGGGGGCCCAAGAGGGAGGTGCACCAGCCCACCAAGGGCTGGTTCCCCTCCCACTTCAGCCCATGGGGCCCTCCGGGATAGGTGGCCCCACCCGGTGGATTCCCGGGACCCTTCCGGTGGTCCCGGTACAATACCGTGACCTCAAACTTTCACGATGGTCAAACTGGACTTCCTATATATAATTCTTCACCTCCGGACCATTCCGGAACTCCTTGTGACGTCCGGGATCTCATCCGGACTCAACAACTTTCGGGTTACCAGATACTAATATCTCTACAAACCTAGCGCCACCGAACCTTATGTGTAGACCCTACGGGTTCGGAGACACGCAGACATGACCGAGACGACTCTCCGGTCAATAACCAACAGCGGGATCTGGATACCCATGTTGGCTCCCACATGCTCCTCGATGATCTCATCGGATGAACCACGATGTCGAGGATTCAATCAATCCCGTATACAATTCCCTTTGTCAATCCGTAAGTTACTTGCCCGAGATTCGATCGTCGGTATCCCAATACCTCGTTCAATCTCATTACCGGCAAGTCACTTTACTCGTACTGTAATGCATGATCCCGTGATCAACTACTTGGTCACATTGAGCTCATTATGATGATGCATTACCAAGTGGGCCCAGAGATACCTCTCCGTCATATGGACTGACAAATCCCAGTCTCGATTCGTGCCAACCCAACACACACTTTCGGAGATACCCGTAGTGCACCTTTATTGTCACCTAGTTACGTTGTGACATTTGGCACACCCAAAGAACTCCTACGGTATCCGGGAGTTGCACAATCTCATGGTCTAAGGAAATGATACTTGACATTTGGAAAATCTCTAGCAAACGAACTACACGATCTTGTGCTATGCTTAGGATTGGGTCTTGTCCATCACATCATTCTCCTAATGATGTGATCCCGTTATCAATGACATCTAATGTCCATAGTCAGGAAACCATGACTATCTGTTGATCAATGAGCTAGTCAACTAGAGGCTCACTAGGGACGTGTTGTGGTCTATGTATTCACACATGTATTACGATTTCCGGATAACACAATTATAGCATGAACAATAGACAATTATCATGAACAAAGAAATATAATAATAACCATTTTATTATTGCCTCTAGGGCATATTTCCAACAACTACTGCTGCTTCTACAGTGTCGAATCCACTGATGCATGTCCGTCCATCGCGAGCGGGACGGATAGCTTGTCGTAGAAGTACTACTAAGCAAAAGCCTGTCCTCGTTTGCGAGCAACAGCGCGCATGGGCGAGGGAGAAGGCGCGTGTAGTAAAATCAAGCTTCTCCTCGTTCTACGAGTTGACGCGACACATCATAGCACTTGCCCCACATGCTTGCCTCTAAACTTGGCTGAAAGACCCGCAGTGTACAATATATTTGCTGCAACCTCTAACATTTACCCACCACAAATTAAAATATATGTGGCCGTATGCATCGTTCTGATGCAGAGGCAGGGGAGTCCCCCTTCAAAGAAAAAAATAAATTAAAATATATATTCCTGTTTTGACCAGATGAGCGTGCAAACTACAATCACCAGGGTGACAGGTAGGGCCAGAAGACTATTTTAATATTAAAAAAAACTTCGAGACGGCCACATAGCATGGAGCCGACCCCAATGATTTTAAGCTTACAGGCACGGTACACGCTATCTAGACTACTCTACATATGTAACTGCCACACGAGCGTCCGGGCTGCGCTTGGCTCTTCGCCTCTTCGGGAAGTCGAACAATGATGGTGTACTACTGCACTCGAGGAGTACTACAGTACGCTTCTGGCCATCTGACACCGATTGAACTGCTTCATGTCCACCGCGTGCGGGAGGGAGAGCGTGTAGCGAAAGCTTCTCCTATTCTTGCCAGCCACCACGCTCATGGGCGAGGGAGGGACGCCTGTCTTTGCGTGTATGACAGGTGGGCCCGACAGGTGTGTGGCCAACCTGTCATACAACCAAAGGCAGGTGCAGTTAAGTCCGCGAGGGAGAGGATAATCAAACTTCTCGTTGATGTATGAGTTGACGCGACACATCAAAGCACTGCACTCGATATATTTCAATAATTTGCGTTTACCGATGCATTAATTACAACGCATGAATGCATGCCGTGACTCTTCTTTTGATAGTACTTGCATGTGTTGATTTAATGCACCTTGAAGTAGTACTCCTCCGCTCCTAAATTATAAGTCTTTGTAGGGATTCCATTATGAATTACATACGGATGTATATAGATGCATTTTAAGTGTGGATTCATTCATTTCGCTCCGTATGTAGTCCACCTAGTGAAATCTCTATAAAGACTTACTCCCTCCGCTCGAATTAGGCTGGTCATAGTGGTGAGTAACTTAGACTAGTAACATGCATACGTTACTAGTCTATGTTACTACCTCTATAGTGCATAGTATCATAGATTAGTAGTATCATAGATGGTCCCATTTATTGCCATGCATGACACATAGTAGCTTGATACGTCTCCAACGTATCTATAATTTTTTATTGCTCCATGCTACTTTATCTACTGTTTTGGACTATATTGGGCTTTATTTTCCACTATTATATTATTTTTGGGACTAACCTATTAACAGCATGCCCAGCCCAGAATTGCTGTTTTTTTTGCCTATTTTAGTGTTTCGAAGAAACAGAATATCAAACGGAGTCCAAACGGAATGAAACCTTCGGGAACGTGATTTTCCAACCGAACGTGATCCAGGAGACTTGGACCCTACTCCAAGAAGTGCCAAAGGCGGTCACGAGGGTGGAGGGCGCCCCCTGGGCGCGCCCCTACCTCGTGGGCCCCGACGCCCAATCGACGCATTCTTCCTCCTATATATACCTACGTATCCCCAAACGATCGTAACAGGAGCCAAAACCTAATTCCACCGCCGCAACTTCCTGTATCCACGAGATCCCATCTTGGGGCCTGTTCCGAGTTCACGGAGGGGGGCATCCACCACGGAGGGCTTCTACATCAACACCATAGCCTATCCGATGAAGTGTGAGTAGTTTACTTCAGACCTTCGGGTCCATAGCTAGTAGCTAGATGGCTTCTTCTCTCTTTTAGGATCTCAATACAATGTTCCCCCACTCTCGTGGAGATCTATTCGATGTAATCTTCCTTTTGCGGTGTGTTTGTTGGAGACCGATGAATTGTGGGTTTATGATCCAGCTTATCTATGGAAAATATTTGATTCTTCTCTGAATTCTTTTATGAATGATTGAGTTATCTTTGCAAGTCTCTTGAATTATCCGCTTTGGTTTGGCCAACTAGATTGGTAGTTCTTGCAATGGGAGAAGTGCTTAGCTTTGGGTTCAATCTTGCGGTGTCCTTACCAAAGGATGTAAAGGGTTGCAAGGCACATATTGTATTGTTGTCATCAAGGATAACAAGATGGGGTTTTTATCATATTGCATGAATTTATCCCTCTACATCATGTCATCTTGCTTAAGGCGTTACTCTATTTTAACTTAATACTCTAGATGCATGCTGGATAGCGGTCGATGAGTGGAGTAATAGTAGTAGATGCAGAATCGTTTCGATCTACTTGTCTCGGACGTGATGCCTATATACATGATCATTGCCTAGATATACTCATAACTATGCTCAATTCTGTCAATTGCTCAACAGTAATTTGTTCACCCACCGTAGAAAATCTATGCTCTCGAGAGAAGCCACTAGTGAAACCTATGGCCCCGGGGTCTATTCTCATCATATCAATCTCTATCACTTTATTTACTTGCTTTGTTTTTACTTTGCCTTTTACTTTTCACTTTGCATCTATCTATCAAAAATACCAAAAATATTATTTATCATCTCTATCAGATCTCACCCTCGTAAGTGACCCTGAAGGGATTGACAACCCCTAATCACGTTGGTTGCGAGTAGCTATAGTTTTGTGCAGGTACGAGGGACTTGTGCGTGGTCTCCTACTGGATTGATACCTTGGTTCTCAAAAACTAAGGGAAATACTTACGCTACTGTGCTGCATCATCCTCTCCTCTTCGGGGAAAACCAACGCAAGCTCAAGACGTAGCATAGCACCATGTTTATTATGTTACGGTATCTACCTATGTTACTATAACCATCTCTCTCTTCTTTAATTGCCTGCCACATAAGCATGTTTGCGAGTCCCAAGTGCATGATACTACTTATGTTACTCCCACTATGGCCAGCCTTGTCGCGAAAATGGATGTATCTAGACGTATTTTAGTTCTAGATACATCCATTCCGAGACAAGTAATTCCGAACGGAGGGATTTAGGAACAAATGGAGTATAAAATATGTGACGGTAAGCTTTGTAATACCCCGGCCCAAGTCGAGAGATGGTTGTGCACGAGGAGGGCGAGATCATGCAGACCGAACAGGAACAGGATCCGACGATGGAGCTCTCTAAGGTCTCGATGGACCTCACCGTGCTCCACTGCCCCTTGTGCCTCCGCCCCTTGACGCCTCCAGTGTATGAGGTTCGAATACACCTCGTCCGTTCGGCTGACTGAGCAAGGCATGGGGCATTTGCAGGGCGCGCGAGCGGACACACGCTCTGGTGATCGGCGAGCTTGTGGTAAGTGACGTAGATCCCACAGCCTTCGTGCGGGCACTCCACCCTCACCGACGAAAGGACGGAGTCCACCGCCGTGTTCCGCACGTCGAAGCCACCACCGCGCTCGCACTTCTGGCACTGCCGCTGGTTCCCGGGCACTCGACGCGGCAGTCCGCCCAGGCTACCATAGGCTACGAAGGCCCGCCGCCGGCGCTCTACCACCACATCAGCACCGCGCATCCCATGCCCGTGCACAGAATCCAGTACGGCAAGGTGCTCCAGCTGCAAGTGCCACTGTCGGAGCCACGGCTCTTGCTGTTCGCGGAGGAGGACCGCCGCGCGTTTTTCTTGGTCGGCGGCGTGCTCGACATCGGCGCGCCTATCGCCGTGTCGGTCGTCTGCATCAGAGCGGGGGCGTCCCCACTGCCGCACTACTTGGCCAAGCTGTGGGCGAACGCCCCGCCGGGGGAGCCCAAAGGCACGACCAACGCCGTCAAGGTGGAAATGGAGGTGACAAGCAGCAAGGATCCCGGCGACGTCGATGTGCAGGAGTTGACCTTCTTGACAGTTCCGCCCAAGCTGCTGGCCGGGGCTAAGCTTGTGTCCCTCCACATTCAGATTGACAAGCTCACGTCCTAAATGTTTCGACGGTGCCTTCTGTTTATCTTAGTAATACTAGTCATCAACCCGTGCATCTGCACGGGCTAGTAATTTTAAGTAAACAGTATATTGGTCTTTGGAGAAATTATATTATTTATTATATATTAAATTTGTAGGAAACAACATATATTCTGCATACAGATCAAGGTTTTCACAAAAATAATAAGATTTCTTATATATTCAAATTTGTAAGAATGGAAATATATCTACTATATAGATCAAGATTTTATGATGGCAAATCAAATATTGAACATGTTTTGGTAAATTTGCAACCGGATAAACTCTTCTAGCTTATATGATAATAAAGAACCCGTTAGAGCGCATGAGTTGTTAGCGACATAAGAGTTAGAAAATTTATCTTATGATGGAAGAATAATCCCAGCCGTAAGCCTTACAGCGCATGAGTTGTTAAGTTTGGTACCTGACTTACAATTACTCAAAATCTTTTAACCGAAACATTATGCCTACCTAAAGTGTAACACCATTCTTGACATCATTATTGAAACATAATCAATCCTTATTGTTTAACCGTCATCTTCCAGGACTCTCTCGAAGAAGTTCGTCTGCAGCACATATTTGTCCAACTTAAAATAAGTCCACTTATGATGGAACGTTGACCATTTAATCTTTCAGCACATACCCGTTAGAGTATTGACATTGCAGACTTAAAGTTCACAGAAATTTCTGACATTTTAGTGTCAGAAAATATTGTAGAATTGATCATATATATTTGGCATTTTTATCTTGCATCATTCTAGTGTCAATATAGGACTAATAATGAGAATACGAATATTGAAAACTACTCCCTCCGTATTCCCGACCAGCTGAAATCTGTGTGAAAGGCAAATTTACCCTCACTTTGAATTCTGTGCCTCACCTCGCCTTCACCCAGCAACTCGCGCGTTGCCTAGCGCATCACCTCACTGTCGCCCAATAACACACGTGTCGCTGGCACCCAAGCATATCGTGGCCGTCACCCAGAAGGTTGCCATTGTCCAGCAGCTCCTTGCCTTCGCCCAGCTATGTTCACCAACAACATATCAGTATAATAATTTTACCATAGGACATGCTTCCATTAGTAGCACAACTGTCAAAAAATAAAGAAGGGCGCAAAGAAAATGAACTCTCAAAAGAGTATAATCTGTGAAGGAAACATTTGCTAAAAATATCGTTGTTTTAGTTGAATTTCATTCCCATGGCGAACACTGGTGGAAAAAAGGCCTTTGGTCGCGGTTCGCAACTGCCATTAGTCGCGGTTGCGCAACCGCGACCAAATAAGCGCGACTAAAGCCCCCTCTTTAGTCGCGGCTGCTTAAGGACCGCGACTAAAGGCCCGTCCACGTGGCGCCAGGCGGCCGTCGGGGCGGAGGACCTTTAGTCGCGGATCGCCTGCCCAACCGCGACTAAAGGCCTTGTGCTGCCCCGCGCCCCGCGCCCAAATGTTTAGTCCCACCTCGCTAGTTGAGAGAGCTCGAGAGTGGTTTATAAGCTGCTGCGCCCACCCTCTCGAGCTCCTCTCAACTGCAGGCTTCGGGCCTAATCTGTTACTAGCTATGTTCTGTGGGCCTACTTGGCCTCCTGCAGGCCTGAATCCTGGCCCATGTATGGTTTCTCGTCGTATTCAGGCCGTGGGGTCCAGTAGGGGGCACTATTTTTTTCCAGTTTTTTTGTTTTGTTTTCTGCATTATTATTTATTTTTGTTGTTTTTTGCTTTATTTTTAATTCTTTTTGCTTTTAGTTTTAGAAAAATTATAAACTTTCTGTTAGTGCCATTAGTTTTCAAATTTGAAAACACTTTTTTGTTTTCTTTGTTGCTTTATTTATTTTATTTTGTTTCTACTTACAACAAAATACTTATTTTTGCTTTATTGTTGCTATTCTGTTTAATTTGTATTGTTTTATTTCTTTTGTGCTTTATTTTAATTTTGAAGGAGTTTCATATATTCTACGGTACTACATACATGCATATGAATGTACGATCTCAAATAAATTTGAAATTAGAACCAAAAAGAATTCAAGAGGAATATACAATATATATTCAATATCATCGGATGACCATATACAATTTTGAACAAGTTTCCATACATGATTTAATCCATATAAAGTTCTACGTCCTCGTAATAGTGTTCTCCTTTAGGATGGAGGACTTCCCTGCTGAACCATCCAGCTAGTTCCTCTTGAAGTGGTCGGAAGCGAGCTTCTAGACTAAGCATCATCCGGAGGTTATTCCTCCGAGCATTGGTATCACTCGAACGGCCCGCTCAGAGGTGTATCTCGGATCCTCTCCTGAACATAGTATCCACATAGATTGGTCTCCGGTGGCTGAATATCCCCAGCATTCTTAGGCTTTACCATTTTGAATTCTAGCTCTTTTTTGAATTCACCGACCTTTGTATCTACGAACCGTCTCCAAACCCTACGAGGCAAAAGAAAATTAAGTGAACAAGAGAGTTATTAGTTACTTGATATTAGGAAATGAACGAAATAGGCCGATCGATATAGAGCGCAAATGAATGAAAAAAATTACTTCTGCAGCATTCTTCTCATGACGGCCCAAAGCTTAGGATCCAGATTCAGAGAGTCGTGGACGAGACATACAGAGGTGTTAACTTTAATTAATATCAGAATCCAGAGGAACCTGAGGACACGATACATGCATGACGTCATGCATAACTCATCGATTAGCCGCCACATACCATGCATGGAGTAAACAAAAGAGAATTAATGTGCTCAAGATGTAAACACTCACCCAAAATGGTAAGGAAATAGAATATCACTTTTCAGTTCCTGCTTTGTAAGAAACTGCCACAGGTCTGCCTCCACGTCGGTGGGGTGACGCTCCAACACATATCCATTAACGATGTGTGGGTCAATGAAACCAACATCATGGATGTTCCTTACTCTGCATTCCTTAATCTTCATTCTGCATATAGCGGACACAACAATATAGTTAGGACATATATATAGTGCAGGCAATATGAACGAGATGGGGTAGAAATTAATAAATCACTTACGTAACGTGAGCAACCGATGATAGATTTGTCGAGCTCGCGCAGATTGAAAAGCTGGAACAATTCACTCAGTGCAATTGTTACATAGTAATGTTTGAAGTGATGCTCATGTCTAACTTCCGCATAAATATATTCTTTGGCGTTTTATTTTTTATGTAACCCTTGTACCAATTCAGCAGACCTTTCATTTGGTCGTAGATCATTTTCTCTGCGCAGGCTCGACGAGAGGCCCATTCTTGACATATGTAATTACTACATCCTTCATCGGCGCCTCATCAAGGCCTAACAGTTCACGAAGAGTAATACCTAAGCTGGCCGCTTGTTCTCCGGCACTTTCGTTACAGTCAATCCATGTGCCGTCGCAGCTTGTATGATCTCGGGGCATCCGGGGCTTCCACTATAAGCGGGCAATCGATTGTTTACTTTGTTCCCCGAGCTGGGCAACTTGTTTCCCGCTTTTTTACTTTCGGCCTTCTCCCGCTCTTTGTTCTCCTTGAACATGAGTGCCTGCCTGCAAAGTTCACGTGCATAGTCGTCAGGCAGATTCTTCGCGGCTTGGGACGGTGTGCTCAAAAATGACTTAGCCCACTTCTTTTGCTCATCAGAATATACTGGCTTGGGCTCGGGCTCTCTTTTCTTCTTGCAGTCCGCCGTTTATGATGCCGAACATATGTGCTTCACCGTCCGGATCATAGTTGTCCATAATCGGGTCAGCTCTATCGTCCGCCATTATGTCAGTCCTGAAAACATGTAGTAAAAACAAATTAATTAAGTGAAGAAGGGGCGGTGGCGGTGGCGGTGGCGAAAGGGCGGTGGCAAAAGGGCGGTGGCAAAAGGAGGGGCAGCGAGGAAGGGGTGGGAGAGGGTGTCGCAGAGAGCGCGAGACGGGCGGGCAGACGACGGCCACACGGAGAGGGAGGCGAGGACAACACACATGTATAACCCTCGCCGCCCCTCTTATAAAATTCTAAATACATAGCAGGCAAGTGCATAACAGGTCAGCAGACAGAGCTAGACGTGTTCTAACGCAGCGCTAAGGCGATACCGCGAAGGAAACATCCGGAAAGTTTTCCCGGTTCGAGACGTCTGTCAGCAGAGATGAACGGAGAGGAAAGTTTGCAGGTTCGATAGGTTAGGGGTGTGTGGCGGATTTAACGGTCTGCGTGAATCGGATTCGTCTCGTCGTTCGAGCAACTTTCATGTACAAAGTTTTTCCATCCGAGCTACGGTTTATTTTCTATGATTTTCTAAAGTTTTATTGATATATTGTAATTAAAACTAATTCGAGAATAAAGATTAAATTGCTACTAGTAACATAACAGTTTTAACTAACAGACTATTAGTGTTAACATAACAGTTTTAATTAGGTTAATTAAACTCAACTATTTAAGTTAATTAATTAATTAATTAATTAATATATTTTTATTATTCTTTTTTATTCGGTATTACAGGCGCGGGGTCGGGTTACGGGCGCGGGCGGCGTGGCGGGCGCCACCTGCTAAGGCGCCGCCAGTGCCAACTGGGCGTGGCGGCCGGGCGTTATAAGACGGGCGCGGTGGAAGAGGCCACGGCGGGCGGCGGACGGCGCGGGCGACGGGACGGTGAAAGTAGCTAGCGACGGACGCCATGCAGAGTGGGGCTTAGGGCTGGGGCGAGGGCGAAACCCTAGGGCGTCGAGGGGTTACAGGGCGAGGGCGACGGGCGGGCGCCGAGGGCGACGGCGGCGGCGCCGAGGGCGACGGCGACGGCGGGCGGCGCCGAGGGCGACGGGCGACGGGCGGCGCGCCGAGGGCGAGGGCGACGGCGGGCGGCGCCGAGGGCGCGAACAAAGCGGAATCGGAGAAGATGAGAAACGCGAAAACGCCAACAGGTATTTATAGCCCCCTTTAGTCGCGGTTGGCGGCGAGGACCGCGACTAAAGGTACCCTTTAGTCGCTGGTCGCCTGCCCACCAGCGACTAAAGGGTTTGGCGGTTTTTTGCGATCCCGCCCCCCCTTTAGTCGCGGTTGGTCAGCGACCGCGACTAAAGGTACCCTTTAGTCGCGGGTCGCCTGCCCAGCCGCGACTAAAGGGCTTGTGCTGCCCCGCGCCCCGCGCCCAAATGTTTAGTCCCACCTCGCTTGTTGAGGGAGCTCGAGAGTGGTTTATAACCGCTGCTGCGCCCACCCTCTCGAGCTCCTCTCAACTGCAGGCTTTCGGGCCTAATCTGTTACTAGTCATGTGTGCTGTGGGCCTACTTGACCTCCTGCGGCCTGAATCACGCCAATGTAGGGTTTCTAGTCGTATTCAGGCCGTGGTTGTCCAAGAGGGGGCACTATTTTTTCCAGTTTTTTGTTTTGTTTTCTGCATTATTATTTATTTTTTGTTGTTTTTTGCTTTGTTTTTTAATTCTTTTTTGCTTTTAGTTTTAGAAAAATTATAAACTTTCTGTTAGTGCCATTAGTAAATTATAAACTTTACGTTAGTGCCATTAGTTTTCAAATTTGAAAACACTTTTTTGTTTTCTTTGTTGCTTTATTTATTTTATTTTGTTTCTACTTACAACAAAATACTTATTTTTGCTATTTTAGTTTTCTGCATTATTATTTATTTTTTGTTGTTTTTTGCTTTATTTTTTAATTCTTTTTTGCTTTTAGTTTTAGAAAAATTATAAACTTTCTGTTAGTGCCATTAGTTTTCAAATTTGAAAACACTTTTTTGTTTTCTTTGTTGCTTTATTTATTTTATTTTGTTTCTACTTACAACAAAATACTTATTTTTGCTATTTTAGTTTTCTGCATTATTATTTATTTTTTGTTGTTTTTTGCTTTATTTTTTAATTCTTTTTGCTTTTAGTTTTAGAAAAATTATAAACTTTCTGTTAGTGCCATTAGTTTTCAAATTTTAAACTCACATGATCCATTCAACAAAGTTTGGTACAATAAATTATTACACATCATTTCTTCCCTTGTGTCCCTCGCTTGCTTACGATTGTGCCGTATCCATGGAGCATCCTCATCATTTAACTTAATGCTTGGGTCGGTGTTCACTTTGAAGGGCGGAATTTCAGCAAACATATTATAATCTTCCGACATGTCTGTCTTGTCCTCCACTCCCACGATGTTTCTTTTCCCCGAAAGAACAATGTGGCGCTTTTGGATCATCGCATGATGTCTTGATCGTTTTCTTATCTTTCCGCTTTCCTCGGTTTGCTACTCATGTCCTTCACATAGAAAACCTGAGCGACATCTTTCGCTAGGACGAATGGTTCGTCAAGGTAACCAAGATTGTTGAAATCCACCATTGTCATTCCGTATTGCTGGTCCACCTTTACCCCACCTCCTGTTAGCTTGAACCATTTGCACCGGAACAAAGGGACCTTAAAGGAGGGTCCATAGTCAAGTTCCCATATCTCCTCTATGTAACCATAATATGTGACCTCTTGCCCATTCTCGGTTGCTGCATCAAAGCGGACACCACTGTTTTGGTTGGTGCTCTTTTATCTTGGGCGATCGTGTAAAATGTATTCCCATTTATCTCGTACCCTTGGAAAGTCGTTATAGTCGAAGATGGTGTCTTGGCCAACATGTACAGCTGATCTACAACATCATTGTCATTCATTAAATGTTTTCTCAACCAACTGCCGAAAGTCTCCATGTGGGCCTTCCTAATCCAGGATTCAGGCTTCCCGGGTTGTCGAACGTAAAATATTCTTGTGTTTCTCAAAGCACGGAGCCACCAAGCTGGAATTGGTCAAGACAGTGTGGTGTGCTTCAGTCGAGAATGGCCGTCCATACATATCGTTGATTTCATTCTGATCGTGTTTTTCCACTTAGTCTCCCCTCGTGCCGCGATCGAGGAAGACCAATCGGCTTAAGGTCAGGAACAAAGTCAACACAAAACTCAATTACCTCCTCATTTCCATAGCCCTTGGCGATGCTTCCTTCTGGCCTAGCACGGTTACTTAACATATTTCTTTAATACTCCCATGAACCTCTCGAAGGGAACATATTGTGTAGAAATACAGGACCGAGAACGAAAATCTCTTCGACTAGGTGAACCAGGAGGTGCGTCATAATATTGAAGAAGGATGGCGGGAACACCAACTCGAAACCGACAAGACATTGGATCACATCGCTCAGTAACCGTGGTAGAACTTCTGGATTGATTACCTTACGAGAGATTGCATTGAGGAATGCACATAGCTTCACAATGGCTACTCGAACATTTTCCGCAGGAGCCCCTCAAAGCAATCGGAAGCTATTGCGTCATAATCTCGTGGCATTCGTGAGACTTCAGGTTTTGGAAATTTTTCTCCGCCATGTTTATTATTCCCTTTATATTTGACGAGAATCCAGACGGAACCTTCATACTGCTCAGGCATTAAAAAAAGATGACCTTCTCTTCTTTGGTCGAGCGTAGCTGGCACGACCTTGAAACCATTCCGGATGCCGGTCATCATGGTCTTTCAAACGTTGCTGGTCCTGCCGTGCTTCCTTTGTATCATTTGTCTTCCCATACACGCCCAAGAAGCTTAGGAGGTTCACGCAAATATTCTTCGTAACGTGCATCACGTCGATTGCAGAGCGGACATCTAGGACTTTCCAATATTCTAGCTCCCAGAATATAGATTTCTTCTTCCACATGGCTGCGTGCCCGTCAGCTCCCTTCGGAACTGATTGTCCGCCAGGACCCTTTCCAAAGATGACTTTCAAATCCTTGACCATATCAAATACCTCAGCACCGGTCGTTCCGCAGGCTTCGCCGGTGATCTGCCTTGCCGTTGTAATGCTTGCCTTTCTTTCTTCTTGGATGAATTTTCGGAAGAAATCGACGATGCCCAAGGTACACGTTCTTCTTACAATTTGGCAAATGTACACTTTCAGTCTCATGTAAGCAGTATGCATGCATTGTATCCCTTATTTGACAGTCCCGAAAGGTTACTAAGAGCAGGCCAATCGTTGATGGTTACGAAAAGCAACGCCAGAGGTCAAATTCCTCTTGTTTGTGCTCATCCCACACACGGACACCACCCCACAGCTGTAAAAGTTCATCAACTAATGGCCTTAGGTACACATCGATGTCGTTGCCGGGTTGCTTCGGACCTTGGATGAGCATTGGCATCATAATGAACTTCCGCTTCATGCACAACCAAGGAGGAAGGTTGTAGATGCATAGAGTCACGGGCCAGGTGCTATGGCTGGAGCTCTGCTCGCCAAAAGGATTCATGCCATCCGTACTTAGAGCAAATCTTATGTTCCTTGCGTCAGCTGCAAAATCTTTGAACCATCCGTCGATCTTTCTCCATTATGCTCCATCTGCGGTGTGTCTCAACTCCCGTCCGACTTACGGTCCTCTTTGTGCCATCGCAACAACTTGGCATGCTCTTTGTTCCTGAACAGACGTTTCAACCGTGGTATTATAGGAGCATACCACATCACCTTGGCGGGAACCCTCTTCACGGGTTTCGGCCCTCAACATCGTCACCAGGTCATCGCCTACGATCTTATAACGCAATGCAAAGGTGCATACCGGGCATTCATTCAAATTCTCGTATTCACCGCGGTAGAGGATGCGATCGTTGATGCATGCATGTATCTTCGTAACCTCTAAACCTAGAGGACAGACAACCTTCTTTGCTTCAGACGCATCTTGGCGGGCAACTCGTTATCCTTTGGAAACATATTCTTCAACATTTTCAGCAATTTTTCAAATGCCGAGTCAGCTACACCTGCCTCTGCCTTCCATTTCAGCAAATCCAGTGCAGCCCAGCTTTTTTCAGACCATCATCGCATCCGTACAACGCCTTTCGTGGATCCTCTAACATGCGATCCAAATTCTCCCTCTCCTTTTCAGTTTCGCGGCGTCTCCGTGCATCAGCAATGGTCCGACCAAGATCATCAACGGGATCATCACGTGCCTCTTCTTCACCTTCCCTTCACCTTCAGCATCCTCCATGAAAGTATCACCGAAATGAGCAAGATAGCTTTCATCGATGAAATCATCCCCTTCTTCATCTTCTTCCATTATAACCCCTCTTTCTCCATGCTTGGTCCAACAATTATAGCTTGGCATGAAACCCTTCAAGCAGATGCATGTGAACAACTCTTGAGGAAGAGTAACCCTTCTCATTCTTACAGATAACACATGGACAGATAACAAAACCCCCCGCTTGTTCGCATTAGCCACTACGAGGAAATCTTTCAAACCCGTAGTGAACTCGCCGGAGAGTCGGTTACCGTACATCCATTGCCGATTCATCTGCATTATTATAATATAAAATATATAATTAACCATCATGCATTTGTTAAACTAACTAGCTACAAACAATATAAATTAAACAATGAACTACACACATGCATATTTTATCAATGACACATCAAAGGTTCATCAAGTTGCTAACCGCGATCGAGGAGTGTGGCTCCAACACTTCATGTCATGTTTGTTTCATGCTCTTGGGGCATTTCATCAAACACCTTATGTGCATAAGAGGAACCAAAAGCAAACCTACACCCACTTGTGAAGAGAATGGCTCCAAATGGCTAAGTGTTGGCTGCTGGATGGGTATATATAGGGAAGTGCTTTAGTTGCGGTTGTCCTGGCAAACCGGGACTAAAGGTGCACGAAGGCCTTTAGTCGAGGTTGTCCTCACGTTCAACAGCGGGCCACCGATCGCCCTGGGCCCAGGCCTTTGGTCGCGGTTCACCTCCAGAACCGCGACTAAAGGTCCCATTAGTCGCGGTTCCTACCGCTTCGCGACTTATGGGGCTGGACGGAAGCCTGTTTTTCCACCAGTGGAATGAAGTAGACCAAACTCTCTTGTTACTACTTTTTTCCTGCTGGATGAAGCATTCACATTGCTATGTTTATCCACGTACTAATCCTGAGACCTCAATGCAATTCCAAAGCACTTTTTGATGGTCACAGTTGTATATCAAATTATGGCACTCCCAATGCATTTGGTCTTAACGCGTTAAGATAGTTAGTGAATAATATAGTTAAATAATCACCCCAGTTCCTAGTTTCTTAGAAAACCACGGGCCAAAAAAAATGTGTAAATCATGAAGCACTAATTAGAGGCTTGAATAATAGATACCGCCTTCTGTAAAACATTACAGAGCTTCGACCGTGTGTATTTCTTAACCATACCATTAGTTGGAAAATAAAAAAAATTCACCTAGAACCACTTGAAAGCTAATCAAATTCATCTTCTGAAGGATGTATGTATGTTTGTCTGGCTTCAAACTTGCAAGCTGTATGATCTCCCCAACCTACAAACTGCATGAAGGAGTCCACAAAGGGTTAGTACCAACATATTAAGTTATCCAAAAAATGATAAGACAGTAGCAAAAGACATAACGTACATGTGTTGGACTGAGGCACGACATTCTAACGGCAGATGACACCCTGACTCTTGTCGTTAGTCATGGATGTGTACTGTTATTTCTCAGTTCAGATCATAGTAGATGAAAATAATCTATTTGATTAAACAGAATCAAACGAAAGTATGGGCAGTTTTCGTTCTTTCCACTCAATGGATTTTACAGCATACACCCTCCTGGCTACTCATACGATTGTTTTGTTTTGTTCTAACACAAGCTAAAGAAGCCTCCTCTACATGGCCATTGAACTCTCTTGTGTGTTGCTTCGATCTAACATCAAGAATCACATGCTAACCACCATCAACTGTTGCGTCCACATTTGCCTATGTTTCAGGGAAGGAAGTAATTGGCGTAGCAAGTGAGCTGGGGTATGCATGTGCTGACCAATTCCGAACCTGTACTTCTCTTATTTTTAATCCTCTCTCCATGTACTGAGCCTATTAGTGCATCATCAACCCCTAAGCACATCAATAATCCAACCATCCACTACAGGAAAATCTGGTTTTCCCGTGTGTTAGCCTATAAGCCGAGTGCTATTTTTCGGGCACCTGGCTTACGCTCCTCTAAGCCGAGTGTCACGAGAAAAACACCCGGTAAATACGAAGAACACGGCTTATGGTCATCTATAAGCCGAGTGTTGCAAAAAAGCTCTCGGCTTATATGAACCACACGGTATCTATGGGAAAAAGCACCCGACTTACAACACACACTCGGCAAAGACATCTGCCACGTGCCTGCGGCGGAAGTAGTTGACGGCGCCGTCACGGAGCAGCCTATAAGCCGTGTGTCCGATGAAAGCACTCGGCTTACATTGTCTATAAGCTGTGTGCCCTGCGTAAGCACTCGGCTTATAGGACATATAAGCCATGTGCTTTAAAGCACTAGGCTTACATTTTTATGGATTTTTGCAACCCGTAACATTTATGCGAAATTGGTTTAAGATGGTTTTCATTGCATTTATATTTACTACTCAATTAGTATTATTATTCTCACCTATTTTCTGTCGACTAGTTTTCATGGGTCTTATTTGTGAAACTCTCAATTTAACGTCACTTTAATATTTTGATGACTCTTTCGACCCCCTAGCGTACCCATATTATGTGGACATGCAAAAATCACTACTGAAAGTTCACTCTACGCCGAGTGCTTTGCTCCTCGTCCAGAGCCAAGACACGGGCACTCGGTAACGCGAAGTAAGCCATGGCCTCGAGGTAATTTTTCCCCTAGGTGGCTAGGCCTGCCCCTCCCTTGCCTGCAAAAGGCCTACGCATGTCGCAAAGATATTATGTAGGATTTTACATGCCGCTTCTGGGCATGATTTCATGTGCCACCTTGCAAATCTGCAATTTCCGGCGCCGAAACACTAGCGGTGCAATAAATGTCACAAATATTCCAGGCGGGTCCGAAAAATGCAGGGGCCTGGCACGTGTCATTCGATGAACTCCTTTGAGAGGAGGAGAAGTTTCGAGGCCAACGGAACAACATGGCCCGCGCTTCCTTCACAAACCTCACTCATTCCCTCTTGGTACCTAGAGACTACCTCGGAGATGGTGTAGTTTACAAGCAGCCTCAGGTGAGGTCTACTCGAAACGTGCCCAAAATTTTACCACACCCTAAAGGGGCCATATGATGACACCGCAAGCTCGAGGATTTCCGGCATCATACGATTCCGAGGATTTAAGTGGTTGGATCAGGCATGGCGCTGAGGTAATTTTATCCCCTCCCCCCCCCCTTGGTTGGGCCCACCCTCCCTTGTCTGCAAATGGCCTACCCATGTATGGGTGAAACGATGATACCATGCCAAGTTTCAACCTTTTCAGACTTCATTTGTAGTGCTTTTCAATTTCAGGGTCATTTAGCTCAAAAAAATAGCAATCCGCGTAGAGGGAAGTTTTTAGATACTTCTGCATCACCAAAAATTATGAAAAATTACCATCTGTCCTATATCACATGTGCCCATGCCGTGTAAAAAAATCATGATTTTATCGCGCTTTGAGTATTCAATAATATTCACGCCACACCCCGGAGCTGCGTGCTGCCTCTTCAGACATGCTACCACACCTAAAGGCATGTACGAGGGGCCCGCGCAACGCTCCGATGGCATTGCTACCCCCGAAGCCCCGTCCCCGCCTAACGTTCGAGCGTTTGACCAAGAGATCTAAACCTTTGACTTTCGCCGGACGGGCTTTGACCAATGGACCTCTCCACCCGGTTGTGGTAGGTCAGCCCATAGGAACACGTGGGAATAAGGTCCGGCCAAACCCACTACAAGATTCCCTCGTGGTCGATCCGGCGACCGTTTCTCCAGAGCCGGTGGCTGCGCTGTCCATGAAGGGGGTCACACTCTGAAGACGTGTGCTGGGTATGGGCACCCGCCACAACACTTCTAGACGTGCAAGAGGCCCCGACGCAAGATTTGGCAGCATGGCTAGCCCCCGGAGGCCGCCGGCCACAATCGTAGACACGAAAAGAGCAATTCGCATAGAGAAAAGTGTTCAGATACTTCTGCATCACCAAAAATTATGAAAAATTACCACCCGTCCTATATCACATGTCCCATGCCGTGTAAAACAAATCATGATTTTTATCATGCTCTGAGTGTTCAATAATATTCACGCCGCACCGTTACCGCAGAACGTTTACTATACCGTGTCATCGCCGTCCATGAGGGAGGCCACACCCTGGAACCGTATGCCGCCTCTTTAGACATGCCACCACACCTTAAGGCATGTATGAGGGCCCCGCGCGATGCTCCAGTGGCATTGCAACCTCCCAAGGCCCCCGTCCCGCCTAACACTGGAGCGGTTGACCAGGAGATCTAACCTTTTGACTTTCACGGACGTGCTTTGACCAATGGACCACTCCACCCGGTTGTGGTAGGTCAGCCCATAGGAACACTTCGGAACAAGGTCCGGGCCAAACCCACCGCAAGATTCCCTCCGTGTCGACCCAACACAGACATTTCGCCCCTCCAGGTGCCGGCGGCTGCGCCGTTCGTGAAGGGGGTCACACTCTGGAGACGCGTGCCGGGTGTGGGCACCCACCACCACACTTCTAGAAATGTAAGAGGCCCCGACGCAAGATTTGGCGGCATGGCTAGCCCCCGGAGGCCATCGGCCAATATCATAGACACGCGAAGAGCAATCCGCTTAGAGGGAAGTGTTCAGATACTTCTGCATCACCAAAAATTATGAAAAATTACCATCCGTCCTATATCACATGTGTCCACGCCGCGTAAAAAAATCATGATTTTATCACGCTTCGACTGTTCAATAATATTCACGCCGCACAGTTACCGCAAAACGTTTACTATACCGTGTCATCACCGTCCGTGAGGGGGGCCACACCCCGGAGCCGCGTGCTGCCTCTTGAGACATGCCACCACACCTTAAGGCATGTATGAGGGCCCCGCGCGATGCTCCGGTCGCATTGCTGCCCCCAAGGCCCCTGTCCCGCCTAACCCTGGAGCGGTTGACCAAGAGATCTAACCCTTTGACTTCCGCTGGACGGGATTTGACCAATGGACCTCTCCACTCGGTTGTGGTAGGTCAGCCCATAGGAACACTTCGAAACAAGGTCCGGGCCAAACCCATCAAGAAGATTCCTCCGTGTCGACCTGCTTCCCCATCTGTGTGCTGACGGCGGCGCCGTCCGTGAAGGGGGTCGCACTCCTGAGACGCGTGCTGGATCTGGGCACCCACCACCACACTTCTAGACGTGTAAGAGGCCCCGATGCAAGATTTGGTGGCATGGCTAGCCCCCGGCTTACAGGACATTTAAGCCGTGTGCCGATGAAAGCACTAGGCTTACATATTTGCGGATTTTTTTTCAATCCATAACAGTTATGCAAAATTGATTTAAGATGGTTTTCATTGCATTTATATTTACTACTTAATTAGTATCATTATTCTCCCCTATTTTCTGTCGACTAGTAGTTTTCATGGGTCTTATTTGTGAAACTCTAAATTTCATGCCACTTCAATATTTATATGACTTTCGACCTCCTAACGTACCCATATTATGATGACATGCAAAAGCAACTACTGAAACTTCACTCTACGCCGAGTGCTTTGCTCTTCGTCCAGAGCCAAGACACGTGCACTCGAAAACGCAAAGTAAGGCATGGAGCCGAGGTAATTTTGCCCCCCCCCTAGTAGCCGGGCCTGCCCCTCCCTCGTCTGCAAAAGGCCTATGGATGTCGCAAAGACATCACATAGGACTTTACATGTCGCTTCTGGGCATGATTTCATGTGCCGCCTTGCAGATCAGCAATTTCCGGCACCGAAACCCTAGCAGTGCAATAAATGTCTAAAATATTCTAGGCGGGTCCGAAAAATGCGGGGGCCTGACACGTGTCATTCAATGGCCTCCTTTGAGAGCATGAGAAGTTTCGAGGCCAACGGAGCAACAGGGCCCACACTTCCTTCACTAATCCTGCTCGTTCCCTCTCGGTACCTAGAGACTACATCGGAAATGGTGTAGTTTACAAGCAGCAGTAGGTGATCCCTACTCGAAACACGCCCAAACTTTTACCACACCCTACAGGGGCCATGTTATGACACCGTAACAGCTCACGAGGATTTCCGGAATCATACAAGTTTTCGAGGCTTTAACGGTTGGATCGTGCATGGCGCCGAGGTAATTTTGCCCCCCCGTGGCGGGGTCTGCCCCTCCCTCGTCTGCAAAAGGCCTACACATGTCGCAAAGACATCACATAGGACCCGGCCCGCACTTCCTTCACAAACCCGACTCGTTCCCTCTCGGTACCCAGAGACTACATCAGAGATGTTGTTGTTTACAAGCAGCCGCAGGTGAGGCCTGCTCTAAACACGCCCAATCTTTTACCAGAATATTGGCCGATATGTTAAAGAGTGGAAATAATGAAATAAGGGGAGAGGGTATCATTTATAAGAATAATTAAATAAAATACAATAAAAGTATTATAAAAAATATAATAAGTATCATAAAGATACAATAAAATGAAAACACATAAATTATTAAAAGTAAAACTAATAAACTTTTTTTATTGAAATAAAAGAAAAAAATATTTTTATAAACCGTGTATTTTCCTTTGACACTAGGCTTACCGTTCTGCACTAGGCTTATAGTGAGCGCGGGACTTGGCGAAAATAGACGCTGCACAGATAGCTCACTTTGGCCTAAATCGACCCTCCACACTGTCTCTCCCCGCGCCTCCCTGTTCCCCCGCGCCTCCCCTGTCTCTCCGCTCCTCTCCTCGCGCCGCCCACCCTCCACCCACCGTCCGCCTTGCCCCCCCCCCCCCCCGCCCCGCCCTCGGCACCGACGAACAGATCCCCCCCGCCCCCTGCCCTAGCATGGGGAGCCCTGAGCTGGCCCTCCCATCGGCGCCACAGCCCCTCCCCGTTCGCTAGGGTTGAGGCCCTCCAGCCATCTCCGCCGCCCGCCCTCCCGTCGCCGGCGCACAGATCCGCCTCCCTCCATCGATGCAGGTCTCTCTCTCTCTCTCTCTCTCTCTCTCTCTCTCTCTCTCTCTCTCTCTCTCTCTCTCTCTCTCTCTCTCTCTCTCTCTCTCTCTCTCTCTCTCTCTCTCTCTCTCTCTCTCTCTCTCTCTCTCTCTCTCTCTCTCTCTCTCTCTCTCTCTCTCTCTCTCTCTCTCTCTCTCTCTCTCTCTCTCTCTCTCTCTCTCTCTCTCTCTCTCTCTCTCTCTCTCTCTCTCTCTCTCTCTCTCTCTCTCTCTCTCTCTCTCTCTCTCTCTCTCTCTCTCTCTCTCTCTCTCTCTCTCTCTCTCTCTCTCTCTCTCTCTCTCTCTCTCTCTCTCTCTCTCTCTCTCTCTCTCTCTCTCTCTCTCTCTCTCTCTCTCTCTCTCTCTCTCTCTCTCTCTCTCTCTCTCTCTCTCTCTCTCTCTCTCTCTCTGACAGGTCTTGGTTCACCAGGTTCGGCTGCTCCGGCGGACAAGTGTCCCCTCCTCACCAGGTCCGGCTGCTCCGGCGGCAAGGTGTCCCTCCTCACCAGGTCCGGCTGCTCCGGCGGCAAGGTGTCCCCTCCTCACCAGGTCCGGCTGCTCCGGCGGCAAGGTGTCCCCTCCTCGTCTGCAAGAACAAGTGCAACAGGCAGGTCTTGGTTCCCCTCCCTCCCCCAATTGCATCTTCAGTTCAATTTTGTTCTGGACGTGATCAAGATTTAACGAGTTGGAGTCCATCTATCCGAATATGAATTCCTGGATGTAATGGAGCCCAACTTAAATACAGTGTAATAATCTGAGTCGGATTCCTTTTTCAGTTCATGTACATACTGGTGTATCTTGGTATTAGAAGTTTAAAAGTTTTTCATACTAATATGCATGTGGTAGTAAATACATATAGGATGACAGATAACAGATATTAGGGATGTGCATGGTCAGAAATTAAAGTTTCTTTATAATATTGTATTTGTATTTCGTTAAATATCAAACTGATTCGAAATTCAGTTTGGTCTGGATACATACCAAATTATTCCTATTTGGTTTCAGTATATGCCACATTAACCAGAATTTCCTCTATGCATGATTCGAAATTCAGTTTGGTCTCAGTACATACCAAGCCTGTACAGACGTTCAATGACATGAATATTTCCTCTATGCATGATTTTATAATTTGCTATATGCCTTTGAGATTAGGCTTTTGTATTTTCTTTTGAGAAAAAATGGAAAAGAGAAGTAGCTAATAAAAAATGATCTCTGATATCTGTATTGATATCTATTCTTTTTTGAAAAACGAGAAGTCAAATTGTTTTTGTTCTTGATTCTGTGAGGCTCTCTCATTATATCTGTCTAATGGCAAATGTCTTAATCTCTCTAGAGACTGGTCGGAATAGAGTGTGGCCCTGTTGCTTCTTGGTATCATTACTAGCAAGTGTCATGTCACTTTTACCCATGCTCTTTACAAACAGAAGTACCCCTCAGATTTTAGTTTATACATAGAGTCAACTGTTGTTGTCGAAGCTGCTAGTAAACTGACTTGAATATGCATTTTCCTTGTTGATCGCCTGATTTGTTTCGAGTGTGGTTGTAGTTTGTAGATATGACACTCCATTAGTTCCACCGAAATGGTACATGTATCCTGGATGGAGCTGATGCATACGTATCCTTTTAATTCCTTTTCCTTTTTGTACATTTAAATTAAAAAAAATACCAATCTTGACTCAGGCCAAGAGCCGGTCGTTTGTTATTGTTATAGTATAAATTGTATACTAGAAAGGAGTAGCCAGAGCACATATTTGTTATTGTTATGGAAATACAAGTGTTGCCACTGTAAATACAAAAGGAGTGGGCAGAGTGCATCTCACCCGTTCCATGTACATGAAGGTAGTTTCCTTTTACTTATGATTGCCTGGATCAAAACAACTTACTTTCATTCCTAAATTGGATGTACTTGGCGTACTTCAGGCGGTTCCCTCGTGGTGCAACAACAATGTTCCTTGCTACCAGCAAATCATATCCAAATGGATAGACCCGGAGTGGAGGGCCCAACATCGAATGGCTTCCGAGCGGCGTGCCTTGATGGGTGGTCCGGTACACCTTCAAGGCAACCTCAACCTCCACGCTCACGTGCAGAAGAAGGTAATAATATCATTCGACTTCTCAACTTTGGCTTCTCAACTTCTAAACTTGTGCTCTTATGGATATTATTGCTTCTATTGCAGAATAGGGAGAGAGGTGAGGGCCAAGAGAAGCTCAATACCTTCACGGGATTATGTCTCTCCCGCAAGTCAAAGAAACCGGAAGGGGGGTGGGTCAACCCAGGCGCTGGCTTGAGGATTGATGCATACAGTGGGAAGTTCAAGGAGCACAATGGGCCTGACTCTGATCCGGCCTCACAGGACATTGACGCTACAATTTCCCTCCAGTCGGGAGATGGCAAGAAGGGTGGTCGGCTATATGTTGGCGACGGTGCCATCCGTAAGAAGGACATCCAAAAACTCTCTCACCTCCGTGCTACCACGTCGAGCTCAGGTCCTGCTATAGAGCGTCGCCCACAGCCTGGGCTGCACATGCTCCATCAACTCGAGGTATCTTTTGCTTCATCGACCTTCCTTGTGATTTCTTCTTTGTATTGCAACGATGGTGAACTTTTTGTGATGACATATTGTAGGCCAATGCCAGGCTTCGAGAGGAGCAAGCCATGAAAATGCAGCAGGCCCTGTTTCAACAGCAAGAATTCATGGTTAAACAACAGGCAATCCTGCAGGAGACACTTGCTCAACTCAGAAATAATATGCAGGGTTCCACTTTGCCCGTTCTTCCTCCTCTTCCGACTCTTCCTAATTTCAACTTTGTAAGTCTTTGAACTTTTCAATCATGCATCTTACCTTCATGCTTGAAGATCATGAATCTTACCATCTCATCCTCTCGTGCTTCAAGTTTTCTCAGTCGGGACAAGACTCTAATAACTGTGTGGTAGGTGGATATTCACCTGGCCAAGCATGTCCAGTGACACCCACTACGGTTCATGTCGCTTCGACCTCCCCGCAACAATGATCACTTGAGGTAGTCGTCCATGTTTGTCCATTGTTGATGCTTGCGTCTTCTCGTTGCTTGTGCTTCTGAACTTAAAACTTGTGCATTGTTGATGGTAGAGTCCACAAGTGTTGATGCTTATATTGTACATACTTCCTAGCTTCTATTTGAGCCTCATATGTTGATGCTTGTTGACTCTATTGCCTTATCCATCTTTGCAACTTAACTTTAGAAACTCATGCGTGTCATAATGGACTTATAGGTTTGCATTGTGGATGGCGTTGACGGTGGGCATATATGCTGCGGTGGAGCTCATTGCATGGTTCATGCTTGGTGTGAACTTGGAACTCATGATCCTTTAATTTTTGAACCTCTGGTTGCATATGTATGTATGTTGTTGTGAACCTTCGTTGGATATGTATGCACTGTGTGGACCTGAAACTTACGATCCTTTCGTTTGTGATCTTTTGTTGCATACGTATGCATATGTGGACTTTGCACTCATGTACGGCTGGATATATGTAGTACTGGATATATGTTTGTTGGTCATGGTCATGTACTGCTGGATAGGTATTTTGTTGGCTATATGTGCTGCTGGATAGATGTACTACTGTATATATGTTGTTGCTGCTCCCTGAAGCGAGTACCAAAAAATGTTATATAGCCTATAAACCGTGTACCCCAGCTATTTGGCACCCAGCTTATAGACTATAAGCCGTGTACCCCAGCTATCTGGCACCCGGCTTATAAGCTATATGGCTGTGGCCAACATATAAGCCGTGTATCCCAGCGCCTGGCACCCGGCTTATAGATCATCTGGACACATGAGCAGGATATATAAGCCGTGTGCTTAGTTAACCGGCTTATATATGTATATAAAACCGTGCTGTTGTCGGCGGAACTCGGCTTATATAGTAACCGTGCGGTTTGCGGTTGCACCCGGCTTATATATACACCGTGCGTTTGCGGTCACACCCGGCTTATATATAAGCCGTGCATCCGCGGTTGCACCCGACTTATATATAAACCGTACATACTGAGGTGCACTCGGTTTATGTTTAAACCGTGCCCTGACGACGGCACTCGACTTATATAGACGGTGACACGTGGCCGTTAACATCGGGCTACCGTCATGTTACTTTATTAAACCGAGAGCCCTGTGGAAATACTCGGTTTATACATAAGCCGGGCTTTTTAGGTCCGGCTCTCGGCTTATATGGTATAAGCCGGTCGATTGTAAACCGAGTGCTATAAGCCGGGAGTTTTACTCGGCTTATATATAAACCGAGTTTAAATCGATGTAAGCCGAGTGTATTAGGTAAACGGCTTATAAGTTTTTTCCTGTAGTGATCCAAGTATGGGTTCATAAAATGCATGTGTCCACTAAATAAATCTGATCATCATCAAGTATCTTACAAACACGATTACACATGATTACGCTTGATGAAGAACGGACATGAATCTGAGAGTGGAAGGGGCGGAGCTGGATCACCCTCGTCATCCCCCGTAACACGGAAGTGCCATGGTGACGATTGAATCTGAGATTGGATGATTGAGGACACTGCATAATGATGAATTTGTCCTGAATGACTTTTTTGACAGCTGGATCCATGCCTCCCTGCTTAGAGATGGCGACGTAAGTTGCAGGCGAAGGCACCAAGCCTCCCTGCTTGGAGAGGGCAAGGCTGCAGGTCAAGGCCAGAGGAATGTCCTTACAAATCCTAGCACCCAGGCCGCTATCCAACACATCGGCGACGCATCAATGGGTGCGCAAACACGTCCATGGAAGGAGAAGCTCAAGCCTGAGTTTGGATTCTATATGTGACAGTTTAGGAGGGGATATATACTTTTCTTCCACGATTAACGTGGGAGTCTCTTTTTTCGAGACCTTGTATTTGTGTGGGACAACTGGCGTGGACTCTTTGGGATACTTAATCTTACGCCTGTTATTAACTAATATGGAGATCGGATGGACAGTAAACCCTTTTTCTTAGGATTAACGTGGAGCCTCGATTAGTGCTTCGAGTTAGTAAACATAAGATACTCCCAAAACATGGCTATATATGAATGTGAGCATCATCACGGTCCAACAGTCCAAAAGGAGCAGCATATAGTCAACTTTTCATAGCTCATGTAATTACTGTAGGAGTTCCAAATACCAATCAAGGCATGAGAAAAGAAGCCCATTCTCACATAGCACTTGAACAAACATCTGCCTGACATTTGTACTGGAAAAACAAACTGCGGCATCCGTATCCATCAATGTCTCACATGAAAAATACTACAATCACATGAGATTTTCTTAAACTAATACCATATCTCATTATTATATATTGTGTACTAATTAAGAACTTATTTTTAGTAAAATACGATAAAGACTCATGTGGCGCAGAAGGAGAAGACTAATTGGAGAAGCTGTATGTACCTTGAGAATGAAGGTGATGAGAGGTTGTATCCAACACATTGTCATGTCTGTATGTGCACTAATTAATAGATTAGGCTATTGTAGACCTCCAATGGTGCTTAATACCTGCATGGAGTGTCTCTGCAGCCTCCTGCATGTGCATCGTCAGTTAAAAAACAGTCAAGCATTATCATGCGAAGAAACTAACAAAAAGAAAGATCTGATGCACATTGCTACTATCTTCTAAATAATCGCAATACCTACCATGGGTGCAAAGATACATAACATGCATCTAATACGTCATCCCCAGTTTCATCCATAAATAGCAAGGGAGATAAACTTGTACATCGAGAAGGAGGGGCAGTACCATGTTGTGAGTGTCAAACTGTCAGCCACATCAACAAAGATGGATGATTGTCTGTTGTTGCCATGTTTCTCCAGCAGTACGACATCAATCGTAGAAGCAATCATGGAGAAAATACATACTCTTCTGCAGCAGAGCTCTCCCAGTTGTTCCATCTCACTATTCTCTGAGAAAAGCTGGAGAAGATCACCCAGATCTCGAAGTGCGTCCACCCAGAACCTCTAGTTTGGCATCTCCGCACCTGTTCTTAGCCCCACAGAGCGGGAACTTGTTGGCTTGTCATCATGGCGCGCCAGTATGCGATGGTGCATGCCTCAGATTGATGCAGCATCGCGCCGCACCGCAATTCATGCTCCCTTCCGCTCGATCGATCTTTATGGATTACTTTGTCTTTCTGTTAGATCGTGGAAGAGAAAAGAGGCAGGGGGGATGCGCTGCTGTGGGAACTCAAGCCTAGGGCCAACATCGCGACTTGAAGGGAGAAAGAATAGAGATCAGGGACAGATTGAATTTTTTTTAGGAGAAGAAGACCGACGAACTGGACTCCATCCTGGACAGATTAATTTAATTTTTTGAGGAGGAGAAGACCCACGACCTGGAGTCCTAGTGGGGATCTGGGGATAGATTTAAAGAGAAAAAATTGAGAACACCCACGACCTGGACTCCTAGTGGGGATAATTCCCGTGAAAGGACTCATTTTTTCCGGGTGAAAGGACTCATCTTAACTGTTCATCTTTTGATCCAACGGTAAATAGTGATTTAACTGTGAGGACTAACGTGGTGCCGCGTATGGTGCCTCAGATTAGTAAATAAGAGATGCTAATATAGGGATTACCTTGATCTACTTTAGCTTAAGAAATGGTGGGTTTTGGTGGCGATGCAGCAATTACTTCGACATCAGATCAGTAATTTCCAACAGTCGAACGGATATTTTGTGTCTGTTGGATATAAAGTTCCTTTGGGTAAGAAGTACTACTTGTCATCAAAATGGATAAAAGGAGATGTATGTAGACGTATTTTAGTTCTAGATACGTCACTTTTTATCCATTTTGATGACAAGCACTCCCTCCGTTTCATAATACATGCCTTCCATTTGTCAAAATATAGATGTATCTAGACATGTTTAAGTATATAGGTACATCCATGATAGAGCCAATCCGATGGTTGAGAACACTGCAATTCGTAGCTACAGATGCGTGTGTGACTCCCAGATGCAGAGGCCGGGGGTCATCATCCTCCTTTTCGAGAAAAAACAAACGCGTGTGTGAGAGGACGAGTGCGTGCGTGCACCTCTTCTCTTCCTGTATAACGTACTACTAAACTCAGAGTACAAGTTTTTGTGGGTGGCACGATGGTGCGTGCCAGAAGTCCCGAGAGATAGGTTTAATGCGTCTGAAAAAAGGACTAGCCTAGAGCTCGCCACGCGGCTATTCCTGTCGAACGCCCCATTAACCGTAAGATATGTATACGACGGTGCCAGTTATTGCACGTACACAGCAGTACTCCCTCCTTTCTGGTTTATGGTGAGTGGTGGAATATTTTTTGTAGTTTGCAAAAGCACCTAATTAATGCTCTTGTTTTTCTCAAAAAATTATGTTTATCAATGCATTAATTGGAATGCATGCATGCATAAAGTACATGCATTGGTCAATTTTCTCTTAATACTTGCATGCAATGATTTAATGCACCTTGGAATCTGAACATGTGTTGGGGAACAACCAAATTGAGCCTTATAAAATGGAAAAACTAAAATTTTGAGATAAGCCCTATAAAACCGGAAAGGAGGGAGTAGAAAAAGAAGTACTCCATCCGGGAATAGTGCCGCACTTCGAAACTAGAACCGTCAATAAATTTTGAGCTTGTGTCTCGTCACATTCCAAATTACTCCACACTATATTGAATTGCAAACCTATTCACACCGATCACAATCTAAACGGTTTCCCACTTAGGAGCGTATTAGTGGCACGCTATATTGAATTCCAAACCTGTTCACACCGATCACAACCTAAACGGTTTCCCACTCAGGAGCGTATTAGTACTCGGTTATAAATACTAGTATGCCAAGATGACTGCACATTCCTCCTCAACTCCTCATCCACCAAAACAAACAAGTCATTCAGCATCCTTCCCTTGTGTCTGCCATGGTCAGCGTGAGTTCTGGGTCGAGAGATTGCCACCAGGGAGAGGCGAGCATGGAAGCGGAAGCACGAGAGATGTCCCGCCTCGCTGCGAGAGCAGCCGACATGTCCCGCCGCACGGAAGTAGCGGCATAGAGGCCCCGCCGCGCCGCTGAAGCAGCACGGAGGTCCCGCCGCGCCATCGATGCAGCAGACTGGTCCGGCCGCGCCGCGGAAGCAGCAGAGATGCCCCGCCGCGCCACGAATGCAGCAGAGATGTCCCGCCGCGCCGAGGTGGCCTGGGAAAATTTCTCGCGGGCAGGCGACGATCGCATAAAGCGCATGCATGCGATCGTCCATAGCCAGATGGATCAGATCTCCGGCTTGGCGAGGTTGCAGGATGACGTGAAAGCCTCGTTTGAACAGGCTACCGGCGTCATCCGGCAACTAAGGGAGAGCAATGAGAGGCTCCGGGCCGAGCGTGACCTGCTGAGGAAGAAGATCGTCCGAAGTGCAGACCAGCAGGAGGAGACCGGTGCCTTGTTGAAGAGGACCGGCGTCATCGTCAAGAAACTTATGGACGAGAATGACATGCTCCGCAACGAGCGCCAAAGGCTGGTGGGGGAATCCGTGGATGTTCTCAAGCAGCGTCTTGAGGACACGAAAGAGCTCATCGCCGCTCGCCGCGGAGACTAGTTCCCATGGCCTGCAGCAACGCATCAAGAAAGTAGAGATCTGTCGGGACCCCGATCCTAAGTCACACCGATCTAGCATGTAACACATCATATCACTTTGCGGCCTCACGCACGGTATTTCCACGGGTGTCGCCTTACCATGGCCCGGGACCGTTTGCGCCTTTTGGCTCACGTATATGATAGTGTCGCTAGCATCCATATGACAGAGAACCCGAGCCGACATGACTAGTCGTGAACCCAAAGTGGCACTAACCTATGGGGACAGGCATACATGAATCACATCGAGCATGTCGGTCATCAACGTATAAATTCGGGCTGTAGCACTGGGCTAACAGGACTCCGGTATCCCGGGCTGTAGCAGGCTAGGCAGGACTCCGAATATCACCGTGTGACATTTCCCCAAAGGGACAGACATAGGAACGAAGTGAAACACATGCCGGCCAGTCAAGTGTCCAAGCAGTAGTGCTGGGCTAGCAGGACTCCGGTGAACCGGGCTGTAGCGGACTACTATCGCTCGGAAGCATGAGACTACATTTCCCCATAAGAGAGGCTACCAAGGATAAACAACTAGGTTGTCGGATCCCACACATAGCAATACAAGTTACACGTACGCATAACATGCAAGTATGTGCTGTACAACATGGCATCACAACATAACGCAAACTCATATAGATAAAGGCTCAGAAGAGCCACATAGCAATAAATACAAACAGGGGTCACATGACCCATCATTCAGAGCATACAAGCAACAAGCGGAAGCATTACATGTCTGAGTACAGACAACTATAAAAGAAAAGGCTGAGAAGCCTGACTATCTACAAGACCCTCCCAAGGGTACAAGATCGTAGCTGAGGTAACAAGCTACTCGTCGAAGTCCAAGCGGAACTACTGGTAAGACCGAAGTCTCCGCTGCAAAACATAAATAAAGCAACGTGAGTACAAAGGTACTCAGCAAGACTTACATCAGATCCTATTATACATGCATTAGTATCAAGAAGGTAATGTGGAGTTTAGTTGCAGCAAGCCAGCTTTGACTCTGTGGCTATCCTGTTCTACGACTACTACAACTTCTTTGAGGTGATATGGCGCACACGAGTCCACTAGCCACCACACAATACACTACTATGGATTCATCCCCGTCTCCGTACGAGAAGGCCATCCATAGCACTCACACTTGTCTTGAGCATTTTAGAGTATCCACTTCAAGTTGTCTATGTACCACGTAAGCATCCAAGAAGTCCATAACCGAGGACACGGCTATTCGAATAGATCATGATAACCCTGCAGGGGTGTACTTCTTCACACACGCTCTCGCCACTTACCGCCATATACATCGTCATGTATCTTGGCAACCTTCAAGCGGAAGCTTTGGCGAGGGTGTCGGCCACGACCTGACTAACCACACAAGACTCTAGCCCAGGTTTATCGCCTATTCGGGTTCCATCCGCAAGGAGATCCGCCGGGTGTCGCCACGGCCCCAAACGATGTGAGCAGGGTTCCCAAGCCCACCATCCGGTGCCACTTGGTACGCCGTGCCACACTGTGTTTAGTCTGTCCCAAGCCCACCCTGTCGGGTGCCACTTGGTAGAAAAATAGCACTACCTACAAACACCAGAAACTAGTTGCGACTCCTGGACAGAGATCAAGTTGGTTAATAAGTCGAGAGGGGTCGAGTTACCGGAACCCAATGTGTGGTAGTATCGAGTCATTGGACAACATACATAGAACTCAGTGCTTAAGGACGATTCCAGTGAGACAACCCACCATGTACTCCTACATGGCCTCTCACCGCTACCTTTACCAAATCGTGTTCACACACTTCACTTTCAGCATCAGAACATATCGTAACACTCCGATTCATTCCCAATGAATCAGACCTGACACAACTCTAAGCAATAGCAGGCATAGCATGGTAGGAACACAACATGGCTCAATCAACTCCTACACATGCTAGTGGGTTTCAACTATTTACTGTGGCAATGACAGGTCATGCAGAGGAATGGGTTCAACTACCGCAGCACAAAGTAGCAGATGAATCGTTGTTGTCCTAATGCAATAACTGAGAGCAGGAGCGAGAGAGTAGGATTGTATCGGAATGAACAAGGGGGTTTGCTTGCCTGGTAAATCAACAAGGGGGGCACTGCTTCACAAACAGGTACTCTGGAACGTCTCCGGAGCAGGACCTATCGAGAAGGAACGGTGCCGGCAATCAATACACAATCATATGCAACAATATGATGCATGAACATGTCATGTAGATGTGATGCTGCTTGAGCTAATACAACTAGTATTCAATTTGAATGAAGTCCATTTGAACCAAAGGTTCAAATGCAACTCCAAAATAAGCTCTTATAAATGCCATTCATATGTTTTCACCTATACAGCAAGTATAAGTTGTTTTATCATGCATGAAACTGGTACAGATGGATAGATTGCATTTTTCTAATAATTTTTCATATATAAATTATTTCAATCTGAGCTACGGTTGAATTTCTATGATTTATTGAAGTTTTGAATATATTCTGGAATTTCCTGATTTATTTATGAAATAAACTAAATTCCAGAAAAGGAATATTGCATCAGCATGGCGTCATGCTGACCTCAGCAGAGTCAACAGGGCAGCCTCGGGTCAAACCTGACCAGGGGGGTCCAGTGGTCAGTGACACACCGCTGGCATGAGTCACTGACGTGTGGGGCCGGTCAAAGGCCACGTCAGCAAGTCAAACTGACGTGTGGGACCAGCTGGGTTAATAACTAATCTAAACATAACATTAAATTGAACTAAACAGGCACTGGGCCCACATGGCAGTGGCTCTAGGGGGTTTTAGCAGGGTCATTAGCACTACTTAAGCCAGCGCCATGTCAGCTCGCCGGAGCTTGGTCGGCGGCGACCAAAAACGCTGCGAGGTTTCGCCGGAGTTGCTCGGGTTTCTCGTGCGGGTCACCGCTTACGCCTGGGGCACCAGGAGGAAGCCCTCGCTCGTGATCGAAAGCAGAGGCGGCAAGGCGCAGGGTGGCCGGAGCTCGCCGGAGCAGAGCTCGCGGCGGCGCCGGAGTTCGGGCGGAGAGGAAAAGAGGGCTACGGTGCACGGCAGCGCGACGGAGTGCGTGCGTTAGGCTCCTGAGGACGCACTGAATGCGGTGGTGCGCTCGGACGCGTGCTAGCACAGCCGTAGCCACGACGGCGACATGGCCGGCGGCGAGGAGCGCTCGGGATCGAAGGGGGCGGTGGCTACGCGGCGTAATTGAGCACGGGAGGTAGGGGCTAGGTAGAGGAGCTCACGACGGATCCAGAGAGCTGGTTGGCGGCCCTGGGGAAGCGCGGACGGCGGCGAACGACGGTGGCGATCTCCGGTGGCTGGAGATGGAGAAGACAGCGATGGCGTCGCAGCGATGCCTCCGGGCTCGCCTGCTTCATCGTGGAGTAGCCTTGTGTCGTCGCGGATCTTTGGATACGGTTGGAGAAGCGAGGGAGGGCCTGTGGCCGCGGTGGTTCTAGTCGGCGGCGATGGCTGCGCTCGGGTTTGGGCGAGAACGAGGGAGAGGAGAGGAGAGGACCGGGGGAGAGTGAGAGGGTCCGGGGGGGCGCGTGGCGGCGTGCGGGTCATCCAGACGAGGAGGGGAGAGGGCAGGCAGGCAAGGAGGGAGGAGGTGGCGCTGCGCGCGTCGGGCACACGCCCGTCCTCCTGTCGGGGAGGAAGACGACAGAGGAGGGGCCCAGATGGGCTGGGCTGGCCAGCTGGGCCGGCCAGGCCGCACAGGAGCTGGGCCAGCACAGAAGCTAAGCGCCAGGTAAGGTTTTCCTTTTATTTCTTTTTCTATTTTTCTGACATTTGTTTTGATTTAATTAAAATACTAAATCATTTTATTTCCTTATGCCAATTTTTGCAGGAGCTAACTATATTATTGCAGAGCTCCTCAGCAACTAGCATAATTTTTGGCCATATATAATATATATAACATAAATATATCCAATGCAAATAGGTATGCCTTAATTCCAAATGCCCAAAATAAATACTTCTGAGCTCCCAAAAATATTGGTTTGAGTTTTTATCTCTGCCCAACATTTTCAGAGAGCAACATGAGCATTTTCTTGGACCCTTTTGGAGCAATTTTTATTTGGGTCATTTACAAAAAATGATTCTGAGGGTTTCACAAATCCTCATTTCAAATTTAAATAAAATTTAAACATGATGCACAAATGACCAGCTAGTCTAGGTCATACCAGAACTAGGGATGTGACAAGATCAGCAAGCCAGATCCTTGTCTTCCTTCTTCTTTTGCCCTTGTGTATTTCGGGCGTAGCCGCATGTGGATTTTTTAATTATCTTTCTAATTATGTAAGACAATTAATCGTCCTTATCTTTCTGTGGAAGATCAATGTTGCGAGGCTGGAATGAAGAAAACTCTTGTTGTGGCGACCCTGGCATTGCTGTTCACTAGTTGCTGCTGGGCTTCCTTGAGTTTCCTGGTTTCTTTTGATGTAATAATCGGTTTAGGATGTGGATTGTGTCGTCGGTTGTGAAATGTTGGGTTCTAGCGCGGATGTTTAGCCTTTGTTGGCCTCTTGGGATGTTGCGATTTCAATCTGGTACGTAGCTTTTAGTCCTTCGTGTTAGGCTGGAGTTGTGCTGAACTTCTTGTGAATTGTGGTGGTTTTTAGTAATGAAAATCGGAAGGGGCAAGCCCTTCTTTGATCAAAATAATAATAAAAATCGTCCTTATATATTCATCAGTCTTGCTATAAGTCGCAGTAGATGCTATATAGGTCCGTCGAATCTTACATCAAGATCCGTGCTTTCAGATTTTCTTTTTTCTCTCTCAAATCTCAGTCGAGTGAGACATAGCCATGCCATTAAACAGAGGCTCGGGCGCCATTAATGGAGACCTTGGGAGAGAGGTGGACGGAAGATGGAGGTCAAAGTGCTCTCCTCCCGATAAGCACGCGCAGGGGTCTGATCGCACGCCTCTCGTACTCAAATAGCTACCCTGCACGGCGCCTCCTAGATAATAAAAAATGGGGACGCGTGGCGGCACGTAAATGGTACTAGTAAGTAGAACGCCAACGGTTTCAATAATACGTGTGTTTCCGATTGTAACGTGACAACACTTGTTCCAAAATGACTTTGTAGATTGTTAATGTGTGCGCCTTCGCAAATCGGACTGCAAATTTACCACAGCATGTTGGTGCCATATCATGGCACCAAGCCAAGTTTCATTATTTTCATGCGTGTTTTGGATTTACAGGAATTAAAAAACTAAGTTTCTCAATGTTTCCAACCCAGCCACGAGGCCCAGAATTTTGAATTTCATTCCCATTTCTTGCATGGAACCTAGAAATTTACCCGAGGACACACATGTGATTTTTCAACCAACTTTGGTGCACTGGAACATGTTCTTCTATTTCAAATTTGAATTATGCACACAAAGGTGACACGTTCCCTCCGAGAACCACGGGCCTTCTTGAGAGAAGCTCCGATTTGCAAGAAGCTTATACCAAAATTTGTTCCTATTCGGCCAATTTTTTTACCACGGCATGGTACTACCATGACATGACACCATGCCAAGTTTCATGATTTTAAAACCAAGTTTCTCAATGTTCTCGACCGAGCCACGATGCCCAGATGTTTGAATCTTATTCTCAATTTTTGCATGGGAGTAGAAATTCACCTGAGGACACAAATGTGATTTTTCAACCAATTTTGGTGCACGGGAGCACGTGCTTGTAGTTCAAATTTGAATTATGCACATTAAATGACCAAAAACTCAATTTATGTGTAAATAAGGCCAAACGAAGCTAGAATAATTCCAAAATTTAACAGGGCACTCATGTAGTTCTATGTTGCCTTTGTAAATAAACTCAAGGGGGACAACGTATATCGTTTCGCACTCAAAGGTGACATGTTCCCTCTCAGAACCACGAGCCTTCTTGAGAGAAGCTTCGGTTTCAGAGAAGCTTCGGTTTGCAAGAAGCTTATACCAAAATCTGTTCCTATTCGGCCAATTTTTTACCACAACATGGTAGTACCATGACATGACATCCATGCCAAGTTTCATGATTTTCAGAGGTGTTTTGGATTTACAAGAATTTTAAAACCAAGTTTCTCAATGTTCTCGGCCGAGCCACGATGCCCAGATGTTTTAATTTTATTCTCATTTCTTGCATGGGACCTAGAAATTCACCCGAGGACACAAATGTGATTTTTCAGCCAACTTTGGTGCACGAGAGCATGTGCTTGTAGTTCAAATTCGACTTATGCACATTACATGACCAGAGACTCAATTAATGTATAAAAAACGACAAACGAACCCGGAATAATTCCAAAATTTGACATGGCACTAATGTAGTTCTATGTTGCCTTTGTTAAGAAACTCAAGGGCGGGGCAGCGATATCGTTTCACACTCAAAGGTGGCACGTTCCCTCTTACAACCATGAGCTTCCAAATCGACCCAATTTTTTACCACAACATGTTAGTGCCATGACATGACACCATGCCAAGTTTCATGATTTCCAGCCGAGTTTTGGATTTACATGAATTTAAAATCTAAGTTTCTCGATGTTCTCGGCAGAGTCATGACGCCCAGATGTTTGAATTTCATTCTCATTTCTTCCATGGGACCTAGAAATTCAACCAAGGACACACATGTGATTTTTCAACCCACTTTGGTGCACCGGAGCATGTGCATGCCATTCATATTTAGATTATGCACATTAAAAGTCCAGAAACTCAATTAATGTATAAAAAGGCCAAATGAACCCAAAATAATTCCAAAATTTAACAGGGCACTCATATAGTTCTATGTTGCCTCTGTAAATAAAATCATGGGGGCAGCGTATATAGTTTCGCACACAAAGGTGACACGTTCCCTCTCGGAACCACGAGGCTTGTTGAGAGAATCTCCGGTTTTGCAAGAGGCTTATACCAAAACTTGTCCCAATTCAGCCAAAATTATATGTATGAAAACAGGATTTAGATTATCCCGAACATCTCGCTACCTAGACCAATAATGTACTATGATTTGAATTCAACATAAAATGGATACAGATATTTGAATTGGAGAGCGTATGGTACATGTAGTTCATAGTGAAATATGATTACTGCTATATGCATGTCTTTTTATTATCAAGATAATATTTAAATTATTGTATAACTTGACAACAATCGTATTCAAATAAGGAAAATTGATTCAAATTTAGTCCATATGGTAGACGACAATATATATGTTCACATGGTGGAGTAAAATGTTCATATATGATGGAGGATCAAAATGTACGACTACATCAATTATAAACCGCAAGGTCACCTAATGATATATTCGAATTCAACATAACATGGATTCAAAAATTGAAATTCGAGATCATGGCATCTCTAATCATATAAAAAGGGACATTACTCTTTCTTTGGTGGGAATTGATTTGTTTTTTTTGTTGTTGAGGGAAGTGTGAATCGATTTGGTACTGTGCAGGGTAATCTTGTTCTCCCAAATTTTTTTACATTTTTCTTGTAGTTTTTTCAATGGCATCTATAGTAATATAGTAAAAGGGGACATGACTCTCTTGTGTCTTGTATGATTTTTTTACACGTTAAGTTTGTCCTGCCGAACAAGGAATCCGCACCTTGTTATCCCAAAATTTTCAAGCTCGAGTATCTTTTGTCTCACCTGCTTTGAAACTCCTGCTTCTTCAACTCACCGCGCCTTTGTTATCCCGAAATTTGACGCCATGAGAACTCCCTCCTCATCCGAAATCGCTCCCGCAGCCCAGACACGCGAAATCCCCCTTCTACCCCTCAGCCGGAAATGAAGCTCCACGTGGCGGTATCAAAACCGGTGGGGGTACGGTGGTAACTTACCCTACATTTCGGACAAGCGCGTCCCTAAGCTTGGCTCCCTCCTCCCCCTTCGGCCCCCCATTCGTACACCGAGGCCGCCAAAACCCGCGAAACCCCACGCTCCTCCGTCGGCCTCCCGACCGCCGCCCAGCCGGAGACTCTTCCCCGACTACGTCGTCCACCGCAAAAGCTCGCCATCCCTCATCCACCGCACCGGATGAGGATCCGTTGTCGCTCTCATCGTCCGGCCGGATCAGCCGCCCGTCCTCCACCTCCAAGGAGCTGCCCCGATGTTCACCTCATCTATCGCGCGACCTCAATCCCCACAGCGCCGTCTTGACCTGCCCCACCGGAACCGCAGCACCCTCACCAATTCCTCCGATGAAGCCGAGGCCAACTCGGTGCCACCAAGGAGGTTCTGCACTCACCGCTGCATTTTATCTTTTATTCGATCTCACGGGGCTGCCGGTGCTCGATACCGAGCAGACATGGCGTCTCCATCGACGGCGCCGTTGCCGGCCACATCATCCACGGCGTCTCTCCCCCATGTCGTTGCTTCCTCGGCGGCGACTTCCACAACGGCACTAGCTGCAGCTGCTCCGGCTCTCGCTCGCGCTGCGGCTCTGTTCTTGCTGTCGGTCGCGCTGCTGCACTGCTCCTGCTTTCGTTCGTGCTGCTGCTCTGCTCTTGCTCTCGCTTGCGCTGCTGCTGCACGACCTCCGGCAGCTGAAGGAGTTGCTGCTTTAGCACTCGCTCGCGGTGCTATTGCACGACTTGCTCTCTGCTAGTGCGTTCCCTACTCGAGCGTCTGCTGATTTAGATCACTGCTTCTTTGCTACTAGTGCTCGAATGCTCTAAACATCTATTGCAATGCTCTGTTACTATTTCAATCAGTTTCGACAGTAAAATTCAGTTTCGACTGTGAAGTTCATTTTCTTCAGTTAAGTTCAGAGTGAACAATACTTACAGCATGTGTCAGAGCGGCCGTGGCGCGGCTGATGCGTTTTACATCTAGCACTTTTTGGTGATGTATTTTACATCATCTATTGCAGATGATATTAGGGTCCCACTCCAGATTAAAGTTGTCTGTCTTGTCATGCTTCAGCCTCGTCGATGTACACCTTAGCAGAGCTGCTCCAACGACGGAACCGTCCATCACAGCGGAGCAGTACCCTCGGCGCCGTTTCCAGAGGCCTCGGATCTTCTTCCCGCCTCCGACAGTCACACCAGCATCATCACCACCCTCCATGTCCAACCCAATGATGCTGAGGTCCACAAGGCTATGCCAAAGAGGTTGTACACTCGTCGCATCACTTTGTTTCTCCATTCCTCTGTTCTTCCATATCATGTGAGCCAAAGACCCAGGTTGACTGAAATCCTATGTTTCCAAATGCTCTTTGCACGTGGGTTTATAGAATCCTCCAATTCTAAGGAGCCCTTCAGATTTACTTCATTTTCAGATTGGCGTCAAAGAAAACTCTGTGTGTTATGTCCTGCTCCTGCCGTGCCGTCATCCACCCCACCCGAGGTGCACCATCGATGGTTGCGTTCACTACAGCAGAGATCCCCCTGCAGACTTTCTTCGCCGCCTCAGATCATCTTCCCGTTGCCGCAGCCACGCCAACTACATTACCATCATCGATCGGAGCAGATGAACCCGAGGACTAGACAGTTCGGAAGAGAGGTCGCATCTTTCGTGTTTGCTTACGTTATACATCTGTTATTATTACCTGCTACTTTATCGCTCAATCTTGAGTTTTGAATTGCCCATGGGTCTCATATCGAGCCGCAACGAATAGTATCATCTACTATCCGTTCATCCGGGGTCTTCTATGTGGTTCATGTTGGGTGGGCAACAAACAATAGATGATCCATTGTCTATCTTTTTAAACTGAAGCTATAATCTACCTGCTATCATTAGTTTTGGATCCATCCACTCGTTTGCTACCATCAGCCTTGATTTTTGCATGCACCCCTTAGGCCTTACAAAATCTAACTATTTTTTTTATTATGCATGTGAGATATTGTACACAATCGTACTGAACATGTAGAGAAAAAGAGAAGACCGCTATGCGTGAATATAATGTCATGCAGACGCTGCTCCATGGTGGGCTAAGTGCCCCCCTCTCCTGCATTTCAGATTGTATTCCAGAGGAAGATAACTGCTCAGATGGAGATTCGAAGGAGCCGACCATGCCTGCTTACCACCCGAGGTGTTTTCTCTAACTGGCATCTTGATGTTGGTCATATCATGCATATGGCGCCTTGCATTGCTTACATTATACATCTTATATGTCATCAGCTTAGTTTAGATTTGCTTTGTGCGAATGCCACCTGTTTGGTTTCTATATCATACTCCCACCATTCCTAAATATTTGTCTTTTTAGAGATTTCAACAAGTGACTACATACGGAACAAAATGAGTGAATCTACACTCTAAAATATGTCTATATACATCCGTATGTGGTAGTCCATTTGAAATCTCTAAAAATACAAATATTTAGGAACGGAGGGAGTATATGGGAATTATGCAATGCCATCTTCTTTAGCCAGGCATCATATACGTGAATCATGCAACGCCATCCTGTTTAGCCAGTCATCGTGCCATATTTTTTTCCATAATGTATTCCATTTGTCAACAATGTTTATACATTCATCTACTCTTCCTGTGCATCAGCCATTTGAGTCAGTCATGGGAAAATCTGGAGTGAAAACAAGGTCTTCTGAGCAGTCAGTGCTACCTGTCAATGCAGATTTCTTGCTGGTTACAGATAGCTCCTCAGAGGAGGATTCAGAGAGAGATGACCAGTCGTATCCCCCCCCCCGAGGTGCATGCTCTAACTTGGATGGGTTATATTTCTCATATCATGCATATGGTATCTTGCATTGCCATGCCATCTGCTTAGATTAGACATGCTTTTTGTGAATGCCACATGTTTGCTTTCTATATCAGATATGTGAATTATGCAATGCCATGTTTTTCAGCCAGTTATCATATATGTGAATTATGCACCGCCATGGAGCCAGGCATCATATATGTGAATTATCTCATGCCATCTTTTTTTTCATTACGTATTCCATTTGTCGAAAATCTGTGTATATTGAACTACTCTTCATGTGTATCAGCCATTTGAGCCGGTTATGGAAAAATCTGGAGTGAAAACAAGGTCTTCAGAGCAGGCAATGGTACCTGTTGAAGCATATATCTCGATGGTTACAAGGAGCTCCTCAGAGGAGGATTCAGAGACAGATGACCAGTCATATATCCCACCTGAGGTGTATGCTCTAAGTTGCAATGTTTATATTTCTTGATGCATATGGTGTCTCGCATTGCTTAGTTTATACATCATATGCACAATATTGAATTCTATCTGCTTAGTTTAGAGATCATACATGCGTGTGCCAGCTGCTTAGTATATGAATCAATTATGTCAATTATATCATGCCATCCTGTATACTTAGACAACATGTATGTGAATTATTTCATCCCAACCTATTTTAGAAAGACATCATATAGTTTTGTCATGTCATCCTGTTTAGGTACTCATCATATGTTGAATTATGCCATTATATCCTGTTAAGTTATCCATCATATATCTGAAACTGTGTCATGATATCCTATTTAGTTAGGCATCATATATGTGAAAGTGTGTCATGCTGTCCTCTTTGGTTAGACAACATATATGTGAATTACCACATCTGTCTAGCATACAATGTATGTACGTTCAATTTCTTTTCTTGTTTATCAGCCATTTGAATTGGAGGGGGTGATGGCAGTATCTAAGGGAGAAAAAAACCGTTCTTCACAAAAGACAGTGCTACCCGTCGATGCAGATAGAACCATGGTTTTACTGGCCCACAAACTAGCCCCACCACACATAATCGAGACTCTTCCAGATTGCACACTTACACCGTTGGGCAGAGAACCGGCTACAACCCATCTAACTGCAACCCCAGCGGATAGTAACCCACTTATAGTTGGCAAAGCACCATGTGAGGGAGTAATGGATTAGGGGGTATCCGGACAGCCGGACTATGTACAACGTCCGGACTATTGAAGCGTGAAGATACAAGACTCAAGACTTCGGCCCGTGTCCGGATGGGACTCTCCTTTGTGTGGAAGGCAAGCTTGGCGATCCGGATATTGTGTTTCCTTTCTTGTAACCAACTCCATGTAAACCCTAGCCCTCTCCGGTGTCTATATAAACCGGAGAGGTTGGTCCTTAGAAGCCCGATCACAATTACAATCATACCATCATAGGCTAGCTCTTAGGGTTTAGCCTCTATGATCTCGTGGTAGATCTACTCTTGTACTACCCATATCATCAATATTAATCAAGCAGGAAGTAGGGTTTTACCTCCATCGAGAGGGCCCGAACCTGGGTAAACATCTGTGTCCCTTGCTTCCTGTTACCATCAGCCTTGACGCATAGATTGGGACCCCCTACTCGAGATCCGCCGGTTTTGACACCGACATTGGTGCTTTCATTGAGAGTTCCTCTATGACGTCGCCACAAGGCTCGATGGCTCGTCTCATTGTCAAGGACAATATTACCTCGGAGGGGGCTCTGGCTGTAGGCCAGACTCTCCGGCTCAGCAGCTTCATCATGGCCGCCCCATCGGCGGTGGCGCCAACGATGACTTCTCGGGTCATCAATCGTAACCTTCGCGTCAGTTCGGAACTTGCCGAACATATGGATCCAATGGAGCTCTCCTCCATTAACGAACTCTTGGATCGCATTGCCGCTCTGGGAGTCGCTACAGACTACGACCGGATTGGGCTTAAACCTGACCAAAGGGATATTAGGTCCCCGCCGGCCAACCATGAGATAACGATAGTGGAAGAACCACACGCGGATTGCCCCTCAACTTTGAGGACAAGTTATGTTCGGATCACCGAACTCCTTGAGCCAAAGACCTGCTCAAAGAAAACCTGACCCAGGTCCCGGACTTAGAATCAGGCATTGGGCCAAAGAAATTGGGCACTTCGGATTCTGAGCTATTGAGCTCGGGACCGCCCACGCCCTTGGGCGTTAGATCGGATCAAAATCCAGATTCTGCTAACAGCACCTGCCTGGACCAAAACTGTCTCTCCCGCATCAGGCAAGAGCCCCAGGAAACCGTACATCGCTACTGGGCCAGATTCCTCCTTGCGCTTAACAAGGTCAGGGACTGCCGCGAAGAGAACATGGTCTCACTTTTCTGCAAAAACTGCACGGACGAAGGACTCCTCAATGCTATAAGCCGCCGCGACATAGTACGCTTCGCGGACTTGGCAACCATAGTACAGAAGTACTGTGCGATGGAGAGCGCTTGGAAGACCCAAACAGAATTTTGGGATAGTACTGCTCTCACCAAAACCTTTGTCCGAACTAAACGGACGAACTCTCGTAAGTCGTCTGACCCAACCCCCAAGAAACTAAAGCCCGCCCCAGGACGGGGATCCTTATTGGAAGAATGGCTCGACGGGCCATGTAAGCTCCACAGTACTCCGGATACAACACCTACTCATAGCCTTAAGGCATGTTGGATACTCCGGCAGGTGGCAAAAAGTGGCGAGGATCTTCTTGTGGGCCATAAAGCGGAATAACATCCTGCCAGCGAACACAATACGGTACTAACAGTCTTAGAGACTTTTGCCTCAAACAATAGGCGCAAGCAAGCTCGTCGAAGATCCGCTGAAAGTTACCAAGTGGAAAAAATAAACCCTTGGAACAACACTGCTATAACTTTTAATGCCAGTGACGAACCTCGATTCCGGGCTGTCCGGGCACCAACCGCTCTGGTCCTTAGCCCGATCGTAGATGGCTTTCGGCTCACTAAAGTACTCATGGACACTGGAAGCGGATTAAATCTGATTTATGAAGAAACACTCAGCAAGATGGAGATTGATAAAAGCCGCATTGAACAAAGCGGCACGACCTTTAGGGGAATTATCCCTACTCGGGAAGCACGGTGTGCGGGAAAAATCACACTCGATGTGGTATTCTGCACCCCGGAGAATTATAGGTCCGAGGAAATCACATTCGAGGTGGCTCCCTTTAGAAGAGGATACCACGCCCTTCTAGGGCGGGATGCATTTACAAGCTTTCAAGCTATACCCCATTATGGGTACATGAAGCTTAAAATGCCCGGACCCAATGGAATCATCACTCTAGCCAGTGATCCGGACGTCGCACTTCGCGCCAAAAACAAAACCGCGGATCTAGCCTTGGAAGCCTTATCTGAAGCCCTAGCAGCCGAAGAGTTAACAACACTGCGGGCCACCGTGGACAGGGACGATGTGATACTAGACAAGCGACCCAAGTGCACCTCATTTAAGCCTGCAGACGAGATAGTCAAATTCCAGGTCCATCCAACGGACCCCACGAAGACAGCTTCCATCGGGACACAGCTGAGCCCCGCGATTGACGCCGCACTACGAGATTTCTTATGCGAGAATTGGGACATTTTCGCCTGGCACCCATCGGACATGCCAGGCATCCCACGCAGACTGGACGAATACAGCCTCAATATTCTAAAGGATATAAGCTACCAAGGCAGACCCTAAGGCGGTTCTTAGAGCCCAAACGACAGGCAATGGGGGAAGAGTTAGCCAAGCTACTCGAGGCCGGATTCATCAGAGATATCAAACATCCGGATTGTCTAGCAAATTTGGTGATGGTACCAAAGAAGGACAAATCCTGGCACCTATGTGTCGACTTCAAAGACCTCAACAAGGCTTTCCCCAAGGATCCCTTTCCCCTCCCTCGCATCGATCAAATCATCGATGCCACAGCTGGACACGACTACCGTGTGTTTTCTCGACGCATATTCTGGATACCATCAAATAAAGATGGCAGAGTCTGACCAAGCTGCAACAGCTTTTATAACGCCATATGGCCCTTTTTGCTTCAACACTATGCCCTTCGGGCTCAAGAATGCCGGCGCAACCTATCAACGCATGATTAAAACATGCCTGGAAAAAATCGGCAAAACAGTGGAAGCATATGTGGACGACGTGGTCATAAAAACTAGACACGTCGAAACCCTGATAGATGACTTGAGGCTCACATTCGATAACCTCCGGACATACGACATTAAGTTGAATCCGGAAAATGCGTCTTCGGCCCCATCGGGAAACCGCTGGGCTTCATTGTTTCCAATAGAGGAATTGAAGCGAACCCGCAAAAATCCGAGCTCTGCCTCGATTGGCTATACCAATAGACCTCAAGCACATCCAGAAGCTAGCCGGATGTGTGGCTGCTTTGAGCCGCTTTATCTCCAGGCTAGGAGAAAAGGCATTGCCTCTTTACGGCCTCCTGCGGCGCACCGAACACTTCGTATGGACGGATGCAACCGCGGCCGGACTCGATGAAATAAAGACCTTACTGGCCAGTAATCCAGTCCTAATAGCGCCGAACACCGGTGAGCCTATGCTCTTATACATAGCGGCAACACACCAAGTTGTAAGCGCAGTACTCGTCGTCGAACGAGAGGTTGATGGATACAAATTCCCGCTCCAAAAGCCGGTTTATTACGTATCCACAGTCCTCACCCCACGCAAATCCCGATACCCACACTATCAAAAAATAGCATACGCGGTCTTCATGGCATCCCGGAAGCTGCGACACTACTTTCAAGAGTGTTCGATCATAGTAGCCTCCGAAGTACCACTCAATGACATAATAAACAACCGCGATGCTATGGGCCGGATTGCTAAATGGGCCATCGAGCTCCTTCCGTTCGACATAATGTACAAACCACGGTGAGCCATCAAGTCGCAAGTACTGGCCGACTTTTTCGCCGAATGGACGGAAGCCGAACTCCCTAAAGAGTACGGCGCATACTCCAACTGGATCATGCACTTTGACGGCTCTAAAATGCTGGCCGGACCGGGAGGAGGTTTAGTCCTGACATCTCCCACAGGAGACACGGTCCAGTACGTGCTCCAAATACTTTACACAGACTCCAACAATGCAGCCGAATATGAGGCTTTGTTGCATGGTCTTCGGATGGCGGTCTCTATGGGCATCCAATGCCTGGAAGTGCACGGGGATTCGAACCTCACAATATCGCAAATAAACGGAGACTTCGATGCCAAGGATCCGAAAATAACAGCCTACCGTAACGCCGTCCTCAAAATATCAGCTCGGTTCGAGGGGCTCGAATTCCACCATGTGGCTCGAGAAAACAATCAAACGGCGGACGACCTTGCCCGCATCGGCGCCAAACGCGACCCTGTCCCACCTAACATATTCCTGGAAAGGTTGTTCAAGCCATCCGTAGTATGGGAAGGGGAGTCCGGCAATACCAGTATGGACCCGAGCACATCCCCAGATTCCGAACCATCAGACACAATCGGAGGCTCTGCCACCGAAATAACATCTTCGACCCACGAAATCATGGCCGTAATTGCCCCATGGACCGAGCCTTTCTTGGCCTACCTAAACAGGCAGGAGCTCCCCAAAGACCAAAACGAAGCACGCTGCATAGTTCGGCGCTCTAAAGCTTACAAGGTCCATGAAGGGGAACTCTACAAGAAAAGCGCGACAGGAGTGCTCCAAAGGTGCATCTCTGAAGAGGAAGGGCGGCAACTCTTGGCTGAAATCCATGCCGGACTGGGCGAACATCACGCCGCGGCTCGAGCTCTAGTCAGCAAGGCCTTCCGTACAGGCTTCTATTGGCCAACAGCCCGAGCAGACGCATGAGACCTTGTCCAACATTGCGTCGGTTGCCAGCTCTTCGCCAATCAGAGTCACATGCCCCCTACCGCTCTCCAAACAATCCCCATAACTTGGCCCTTCGCGGTCTGGGGGCTGGATATGGTCGGACCCCTTAAAGGGGGAAGCCATAAGAAAAATACCTACTGGTCATGGTGGATAAGTTCACCAAATGGATAGAAGCCAAACCAGTCAAAACGGCGAATCCGGACCTATGATAGACTTCATATTCGGGGTCGCATGACACCGATACGGTGTCCCCCATAGCATCATCACTGAGAATGGCTCAAATTTCACGGCCGACAAAGTGAAAACTTGGTGCGGCAAAATGGGCATTAAGCTCGACTAGCTTCCGTCTACCACCCCCAAACAAACGGCCAGGTCGAACGGGCAAACGGTCTCATCATGAGCGGCATCAAACCCAGACTAGTGCGATCTCTAACAGAATCGGATATGCACTGGGTAGAGGAGCTCGACTCCGTACTCTGGGGTCTGCGGACCACACCCAATCGCACCACCGGATATACACCATTTTTTATGGTGTACGGTGCGGAAACAGTATTACCCTACGCATAATACATGATTCGCCACGCGTACGCATGTACGAAGAGAAGGAAGCCGAGTTAGATCGGCAAGATAACTTGGACGCCCTGGAGGAGGAGCGCGATGTCGCAAAAGCCCGCTCCGCAATCTATCAGCAGAAGGCTCGACGATATCAAAGCAGAGAAGTGCGGGCCAAAACTTACAATATTGGCGAGCTCGTTCTACGCCTACCGGACAAGAAGAAGGACAAGCTCAAACCCAAGTGGGAGGGTCCCTTCATCATTGACAAATTTCTCACCAGAGGAGCGTACCATTTACGTAATGCATCCGATAACAGACTCGAGCCGAACCCATGGAACGCGGCCAGACTCCGGAGATTTTACGCCTAACGCCAAACTCAATGTTCCTCTCCTAACCCCTCCCTTTTAATTATGCTCCAACCCTTTTCCCTTTTCGACCTTTTTTCTTTTCACACAAAGTATTCAATACAGTGCGGATTCCCGGATCACCCCGGCCGCACTAGGTGTGTAAGCAATACCTGGGGGCTTCCTATACGGAAGCTAAAAATAATTACTCATATGGCTTTCTGCCCATCACATATACATTCTGTTTCCATATGTGCCTTTTCTTCACCATTATATGCATCGATATGACTTAAGATGTTGCCAAGCTGGGTTGCCTGGCTCTTGTGTTTATGCCCTACATTCCCGTTAATTCGGCTAGGGCATAAGGGGAGCACCTCTGCGATTGTTACTGCCGGTTCAGCCGGATGTGTACCTCAGACTGGGTGAAGCCGAAAGCTAGCTTCCTTAAGAGAATATTCGGTCGGTGAACAAAAGATGTATTCGTTTATTATAACATAAATCCCCAGAAGTCTTGTATCCTGCGCCATCGTTCGCAGTCCGAACATGTGCATCGTCGCATGCGTACCCAGGGAAAGGAACCCCTAACGGAACTATTCTCCCTTGAAGATGTTTCTTACTATCCATGTAATATAACATAACTAGTTGGGTACTTGTCTGTTCAAGCAATTATGACCCCTATGCCTTGTTTCCACGCATACCCCGGTTTTGTATAACTGAGTGGGTATTCGGACACACCGGACTGTAGGATCCGGGAAATTTAAAAGGTCCGCCATGACAAATGATTTTAACCCAGCTAGGGGCTACTTAAGCCCATTAAATTACACAGTCACTTGCACTGACTATATTCCTCCTCTATACCGTCCAACAGGCTATCTAGCTTACAATCCTGTTGATAATACTTAGCGGCTAATGCTACCTGGTCATATACCAGACTCACGGGAATTTCTTGCCCATCCGCCCCGCCGTCCTACTTGCCATATGGTTCGGGTCCAGCTTGGTGTAGCGCGTCTTCACCATAGCCCAGGCTTCTCTTGCGCCTTGCCGGCAAGCGGACACCTTCCACAGTCGGAAGCACCACCGTGCTCCTTGAAGCACATCCACAAGCTCCCGCATGCCATTTGGCAGCAAGCTTGATGGCCACAAAGCCTGAGCAACACCCTGCATCACTTGCCGAGCTTGCTCGTGCCATGTAAAAGGTCTTGCAGTAAATCACTTGCGATGAGGGCATCTCCTCCTCGTATGCGACCCGTTAACATTCCTGAAAGAAAAATTCTTTCAATATACTTCCTCGCCGAACTATACTACAGTTCGTCTAGGCACTTACTGTAAATGCCGCGTCAAAGCCTTTTGTTCTCCTTCACGGAGTCCGCCAGCTGAGCGCGGAGATCTTTTAACTCCACGTCCAGCTGGACTTTGGCATCTTGAAGATTGTTCTTCTCCTGCCTAACTCGCGTAAGAACGCGCTTGCCAGCCTCCAGCTGCCTTTTGAGATGCGATGCGTCCTCTCTTACGCCCTCCGGATTCACCCCGGGATTGTCTGCAGAATTTTCTCTTAGACTAACCACATCAGCCATTTACTAACGGGTACATCTGCGTATAATGGGGACAAATGTTACCAGAGGGGGCCTTCTGGGATCCCCCTAACTTGGCTACCGCATCAGTCAGCTGGGCCTTGCATGACTCCAGCTCTCGAGCCAATTGTTCATTCTTGTCCACAAGGATCTGTGCATATATTGATCCTTCAAACAGTTGTCCCAACTATTCTAAGTCTCAGGGGCTACTGCTATACATACTTATCAAAATTTCTTACCCGTATGTCTTTGGTATACTGGTTTGTCGCTTGGGCAAGCCCGCCCCGAGCAGCTTGGACGTATGCGTCCGCTGAATTGAAGGCATTAAAAGCCTCTTCAAAAAAGATGTTGTTCCGAGCATGGCCCTCCGCCCGGTGATTCATGGCGCTCTTCACTTCGGAGTTCGTGGGTCAACGCATATCCGCATCCTCCGTCGGGAACTATGCGGTGCTGGCCTCAGAAACCGCCTCCGCTTCAAGCCGGTTCTGCAACCCGGCTGGTGGGGGCGTGATTGGTGGGGTCTTCGGATATAGTCCGGTTATTCCTCTTCCTGCCAGACACAAAGGGTGCTGTCACATTTCAAATTCTATAATTACATGACAGGTTATTACTTTACCTCTGTAGCGGTGTGTCAACCCTCACCGCCTTCCTCTTGAGCCTGCCCGATCCGGACGCCCGCGGTTGATGAATCCCTAGGGGCTCGGCCCCTCGCTCCGGTCGTCGTTTCTGCAAATAGAACGATGCCTCAAGGGTAAATTATAATACCTGGGGGGAGTCCTCTTCGAAGGATAGGGTTTTTTAGTTCGGCTTACACGCGACGCGGGGAGCAGTCCAGGGTAGTCGGCCGTAATGGCCACTAGGGCGCCATCCCAGCTCGCTTGATAGAATACCCCGTTGACAAGCTCCACAGTGATATCCGGATCCACTTTAAGTCCCAGATCTAGGGCCCTTCCAGGGTCCTCTGGTTGCGGGGAGGGGCTGAAGATTCCTTCTACGGCCCTCCTTAGTTCCTGCTCAGAAGCATTATGCAAGTAATCTTAGCAGAAGAACGCCAGAGTAAGTAAAGCAGGGAAAAAGAATGGCAACTTACCCACTCTGGGGGGTTGTACATGGAGAATCCGTCCCGCGTTTTTATGCGAAGGAATTCCTCCTCTTCCCCTTTGTACAAATTGGGTAATATCCTTGCCAAAGCGGCAGTGGAGTCCGGACCCTTACGGCCGCAGCGGGTGGCGTCGTCTTCCCCGTTGAAATGCGACATGGGCTTCCCCCGATATTGGAGCGGTTGCACTCCCCGTCTTATGCATATCGCCATAACCTCAACAATAGTCAGTCCGGATTTGGCCAGTACTTTATCCTGTTCATCAGGAGGAATATTTCCCTTGTGTCCTCTTCTTGAGGGCCTCGGGGGTGCTAGCTTAGGCGTGCCCTCGGCGGGGCGTTGCTGAACTTGGGAGACCTGTCCGAACTGGATCTGGAAGGGGGACGTCGTCTATATAGAACCACTCCGAAGGCCAGTTTTCTGGTGCCTTCTCAGGAGTGCCGGACAGGTATCCGTTCTCGGCAATGCGCCATACTTTGGCCCCGCCCACTTGACATAGGGTCTCCCCCTGGGTGCAGGGGACGAGGCAGAACAGCTTCCTCCATAATCCGAAGTGTGGTTCGCAGCCTAAAAACAGCTCGGAAAGGGCAACATACCCCGCTATGTGCAGAATAGAGGCAGGGGTAAGATTGTGTAACTGGAGGCCGTAGAATTCCAGGAGCCCGCAAAGAAACGGATGGATAGGGAACCCAACGCCCCTCAGCAGATGTGGGATGAGGCATATACGCTCCTCCGGTGATGGGTTAGGAGATCCCTCAGCTTGTTCCCCTCCGTCATAAGTGTCTATTCCAGCTCGGACGGGTACCATGAACGCCGGTGGAAGAAAGCCTTGGGTTTGTAACTCTATCAAATGACTATGAGGAATTGAACACTCTCCCCAATCCCCCGACTTGGAACAAGAAGGGCGAGCAGAAGAGCTGCGACAGCTGGCCATGCTGGAATGGCTTTTTGCCGAGCGCTCTGTTGGATGCTAGCTCTCGGAGGGAGAGTGAGGTTTGGATCTGAGAATCCTCGTCCCTTCAGATAGACGGTTAGCCCGGAGGATTGAGGGTGGCAAATGCAAAAATGCCTCGACTCCTCGCATTCGCTCGCCATGTGGAGATGGTCATTACTGAGGCACTGAAGCCGAGGGGCACAACATTGATTGGAGGCCGGACACTATTCGTCGTAACAGGTACTTTGGAGTATTCGGAGAAGGAACTTGCCTTGCAATGCCGAAGACAATACTACGCGCCGGACTCATCGTCATTGAAGCGTGGTTCAGGGGCTACTGAGGGAGTCCTAGATTAGGGGGTATCCGGACAGCCGGACTAGGTACAACGTCCGGACTATTGAAGCGTGAAGATACAAGACTCAAGACTTCGGCCCGTGTCCGGATGGGACTCTCCTTTGCGTGGAAGGCAAGCTTGGCGATCCGGATATTGTGTTTCCTTTCTTGTAACCAACTCCATGTAAACCCTAGCCCTCTCCTGTGTCTATATAAACCGGAGAGGTTGGTCCTTAGAAGCCCGATCACAATTACAATCATACCATCATAGGCTAGCTCTTAGGGTTTAGCCTCTACGATCTCGTGGTACATCTACTCTTGTACTACCCATATCATCAATATTAATCAAGCAGGAAGTAGGGTTTTACCTCCATCGAGAGGGCCCGAACCTGGGTAAACATCTGTGTCCCTTGCTTCCTGTTACCATCAGCCTTGATGCACAGATCGGGGACCCCTACCCGAGATCCGCCGATTTTGACACCGACATTACCGTTGGGCAGAGAACCAGCTACAACCCATCTAACCGCAACCCCAGCGGATAGTAACCCACTTATAGTTGACAAAGCACCATGTCCACCACAGAGTACCCCCACACGAGCAGTTTGTAAAGCTACTGCGGTGCCCAAAGCACGAAGACCACCACAGCTAACCCAAACTCCACGTTTAAAGCAGAAGAGCAACTGTTCTCAGGTCAGATTCCATAGCTATGGTCCATACTCCTTTGATGTTGCATCACTGTATTTACTCATACCAACTACTTTCGAATTTGAAGGATCCAATTGAAACTCCAATGGCGCAACAGGTATGTTTTAAACCTATTTGTTTAACTGGATTGCTGTTCTAACTTCTTGCTCTATGTTGATTTCAGTTTAAGTTGTATAAACAGTTATGTTCTCATGTGATGCACATTACAAGTGCTGCCAATGCTGTGTAGTTTCTCACACTTATATTCTGTCTATGCTGTTGTGTCTTAAAAATATATGAGTTGAACTGTGTCTCTATCTTGATTAGGGAACATAAACTAGAATGATATGGACAATACAGTGGCCATAGTACATAGATATATGTTTGTTTCATGTTGTTATCCTGTCCACCTTACTACTGAACCAGTTTACCAAAATGAGTTTGGTATACTACAAGCTAAACATGTGATGTGTCTACTTGTTTCTCTTGTAGTGTGCAAACAGAATATTGGAGAAGAGCACCCCACTATGCAATGGTAGAGAAAGTAATGCAGATAAGGTTCAAGATAGTGAGACAACCCTGTTGGTCTCCAAGAAAGGTGATAGAAACGATCTTGTAGACAATGAGAAAACCCCACGATCCTGCGTTGATGTAGTGTTCGAAGTTCTTGGCCAAGATGCGGTGGCACAAGCTCTTGAACTTCGCTGCTGAATCACTTTGACTTCTTCGGCCTCAGCTACAAGTCGAAAGGCATCGGGCCACTGTGCTGCGGCAAGAAGTCAAGGACCGAGGAAGTCCTGCAGAATTCAGATGCGTATTTTCTTGTGCAACGACAAGCTATTTGGAGGATTTAAGCGCCAAACAAGAGAAAGTTAATAAGCTTGCTAAGCATCTTGCCAGCATTATGAGTACCTGTGATATTGTTTCTTGAACTCTTACAAGTGGTTTCAGTTACGGACTTGTTTTCTGCTTGGCGTTTATATCTTCTTTGTGTTCCCTATATTTGCACTGGTGGTGAACTTTGATGCCCAGTGGATGTAATATGTGTAATAGCCATGATAGCCTAGCATAAGTTGCTTGCTTATTTATTTCCTTGTTGTCTTGTTTATTTGTTTTCTTGTAGTCAGTGCAGTTCTTTTTCCGTGGTTTGCTAGTGGCTGCAATAACCTATTTTTTAAAACTAGGCCACAATAACCATGGGCTAATATTTACTGTAGTGACAGTGGGCCACCTACGGGTCAGAAAGCGATGGGCCTTCTACGGTCAGAGAACAAGAGGCCTTCTACGGGCCGTAGAAACATTGGGCCTTCTACGGGCCGTAGAAACAATGGGCCTTCTACGGTCAGATCAACAATGGGCCTTATACGGGTCAGATGATCGATCACAAACATGGGCCAATAACAGGCCACATTATGGCCGTAAACAGGCTAGAGTTGGAATCGTCCGTTCATGGGCCGACCATAACGGGCCATCATTAATAGTTTGTATTTGATAACGCTATGAAAACGGCCCTATGTATTAACGAACCACAAACTGGCCGACTGTAACCACGGGCTGAATTTGGCCCACAAGCATAAAATGACAATAACGGGCCGTAAGTAAACGAATGCTCGAAATGAGCCCAAGAATAAATGGGCTCTGAGATGGCCGAAAGATAACATGGGCTGGAAACGGCCCAACTGAATAACGGGCCCTTATGGTTATAAAGTGATACACTGTTCATTACGAGCCAGTTTCACCACGGGCCGTTAATGGGTCTAAAGTGATACCTTTGTTCATTGCGGGCCGATTTCACCACGGGCCGTTAATAGGCCAAGAGTTACATAGGGCCTCATATGGGCCGAAGACGTCATGGGCCATACATGGGCGAAGTGAAACGGGCTGGAATCATATTGGATGGCCGGATGACGCCATCTGGGCCTAATTCGGATAGGGCGTAACGGGCCTTGGGTTAGCGGGCTGTAAATGGGCTATATGCGAACAGGCCGTTAACGAGGGCTTCGATGGGCGGCCCGTCACCTTTTGACCAAGTCAAACGGGCGGCCTTTTCACGAGAATGGGCCTCTGTTGGGCCGTGCCACGTGTCAACGTATCATAGGCGCCTTCTGTCCAATGAGTGGATGACATCTGTCCCAACAATGAGTGACACGTGTTTCCTCCAGCCAATGATGATTTTACACGTGTTTCCTCCAGCCAATGATGACATCTGTCCCACGGCGTTCCGTTACGGTGGATGCCACGTGTCGGTCACCCTTGATGAAAGCACTTCTGTGACGCGCGATTTATACTCATGGAAGTGGACACTTCCGCGATGATAATTTTGGTAATGTCATGGAACACTTCTACGACAGGACAGGTATGACTATCTTGATTCTGTCATAAATTTGTCATGGATGTACATGCATGACAAAAAACGCGACCTACTGTGACAAACATGTATCATCATGGAAGTGTATTTTTTTTGGAGTGTCCGGGGCGGTGGGATGGTGCTGCGGCGGGGTGGGGCGGCGGCAGCGTCCGGGCGGCAGCGGAGGGGGCGCCGGGTGGTGGTGGCGACGGGGCCGCAGGGCTCCGGGCAGCGGCGGGGTGGGCGGCGGAAGCGCCGGCGGCGGCGGCGGTGAGGGCCTTGAGGTGGAGAGAGGGGTGAGAGCACTTGGGTGCGGCCGGAGAGACAGAGAGGGGGCAGCCGTTACTAAATAGTGGGGGCACGTTCTTTACCGTCCGCTAGCGAACGACAAAGGGCGCACATAGCAGAAGGGGGAGACGGCCGTTAGCTGGGCCCTTTCTTTGCCGTCAGCCAGCGGACGGCAAAGGTCCAACAAGCAGACGACAAAGATTAGTCCGACGGCAAGTAGGCTGACCTAGCCACGCCGTGCCCTATGGGGCCCACCTGGCTCTTTGTTGTCTGCCTTCTAACTCTTTGCTGTCGGCTGGCTGACGGCAAAGAAGCAGCTGAAGGCAAATATCATTTTTGCCATCAGCCCATTCTTTGTCGTCTGCTTTGTGGAAGCTGACGGCAAAGAGGAGGCAGACGGCAAAATGCCAGATTCCAATAGGGCTAGCTCTTCTTCTTTGTAGTCACTGAACCCTAAAGAGAAGGTGGGTGTGTGGTTTATATAAGTACAGGGCCCGTGAGCCCTCCCCCTCCCCCAGGATCATTGAGGGAGTCCTGGATTAGGGGGTGTCCGGATAGCCGAACTATCACCGTTGGCCGGACTCCTGGACTATGAAGATACAAGATTGAAGACTTCGTCCCGTGTCCGGATGGGACTTTTCTTGGCAGGGAAGGCAAGCTTGGCGATACGGATATGTAGATCTCCTACCATTGTAACCGACTCTGTACAACCCTAACCCTATCCGGTGTCTATATAAACCGGAGGGTTTTAGTCCGTAGGACGAACAACAATCATACCATAGGCTAGCTTCTAGGGTTTAACCTCTCTGATCTCGTGGTAGATCCACTTTTGTACTACCCATATCATCAATATTAATCAAGCAGGAGTAGGGTTTTACCTCCATCGAGAGGGCGCGGACCTGGGTAAAAACGTCGTGTCCCTTGTCTCATGTTACCATCCGCCTAGACGCACATTTCGGGACCCCCTACCCGAGATCCGCCGGTTTTGACACCAACATTGGTGCTTTCATTGAGAGTTCCTCTGTGTCGTCATCCTTAGGCCCGATGGCTCCTTCGATCGTCAACAACGACGCGGTCCAAGGTGAGACTTTTCTCCCTGGACAGATCTTCGTGTTCGGCGGCTTTGCACTGCGGGCCAATTCACTTGGCCATCTGGAGCAGATCGAAAGCTATGCCCTTGGCCATCAGGTCAGATTTGGGAGTTTGAACTATACGGCCGACATCCGCGGAGACTTGATCTTCGACGGATTCGAGCCACAGCCAAGCGCGCCGCACTGTCTCGATGGGCACGATCTAGCTCTGCCGCCCGACAGTGCCCTGGAGGCCGCACCAGCGTCCGCTCTGACCCTTAGTTCGGAGCCGACTCCGCCGATCGAGAACGAGTGGTTGGATACCGCCTCGGGGGCTACAATCTCTACGGCGATTGAGACAAACTCCATCCCTGTCCTTTGCGAAGACCATGACTCCAAGGTGCCGGACTCCTACCCGGACTCCGAACCCTCCGCGCCCCTGCCAATCAAATCCGATTGGGCGCCGGTCATGGAGTTCACTGCCGAGGACATCTTTCAGCACTCGCCCTTTGGCGACATCCTGAATTCTCTAAAGTCTCTCTCTTTATCGAGAGCCTGGCGGACTACGGTCGGGAAGGCTGAGATGCGGACGACGAAGAAATTCAACGCCCACCCACCACCCACTTTGTAGCCACTGCCGATGATTTAACCGACATGCTTGACTTCGACCAAGACATCGACGGTATGGACGGCGATGCTGGAGCGACCAAGAACCAGCGCCTACAGGGCCTTTGGAAGGCCACCTCGTCATACGACATATACATGGTGGACATCCCAAAAGATGGGAACGGCGATGGAACAATGGAGGATGACCCCTCCAAGAAGCAGCCCAAGCGCCGGCTTCAGCGGCGCCGCTCTAAATTCCGCCACAGCAAAAACGGTGATTCCGCACGGGAGATAATAACACCGGACGGTGCGAAGACAACCCCCTCCAGCAGGATTCAACACAGGAGGAGGGAGAAGCCAACCCTCATGATAGAGCGGTAGACAGGGAGGTGGAGGATGATAATTATATGCCTCCCTCCGAAGATGAGGCAAGCCTCGATGACGACGAATTTGTCGTGCCTGAGGATCCCGCCGAATAGGAGCGTTTCAAATGCAGGCTTATGGCCACGGCAAGCAGCCTCAAGACAAAGCAGCAGCAGCTTAGAGCTGACCAGGACTTGCTAGCTGACAGATGGACTGAAGTCCTTGCAGCCGAAGAGTACGAACTCGAACGCCCCTCCAAGAGATACCCAAAACGCAGGCTGCTACCCCAATTAGAGGAAGCAGCACCATCACCAGCGCATGATGCGGCCGACCGGCCACCCCGTGGTCAGCGACAGAGGCCTCTAGACCCTCCACTCAAGCCGCACCGGCGTCATTTGGAAAAGTACCAAGACACGGGAAATGCGCGGACCTGCAAGACATATTGGAGGACAAGGCAAGGCAAACAAGATCGATCTACGGATCGCGTGGGCGCCCCACGACACATGATGATAACCGTCACGCCGGATATAGCAATTCCTGCCGGGCCGAACACAGTAGACAAAGCTCATTTGAGCTGCGTCATGATATAGCTCAATACAGAGGCACCGCACACCCACTATGCTTCACAGACGAAGTGATGGATCATCAAATCCCCGAGGGTTTCAAACCCGTAAACATCGAATCATACGATGGCACAACAGATCCTGCGGTTTGGATCGAGGACAACCTCCTCCATATCCACATGGCCCGCGGTGATGATCTACACGCCATCAAATACCTCCCACTCAAGCTTAAAGGACCAGCTCGGCATTTGCTTAACAGCTTGCCGAGAATCAATTGGTTGTTGGGAGGACCTGGAAGCCGCATTCCTTGATAACTTCCAGGGCACATATGTGCGACCACCAGACGCCGATGACCTCATCCACATAATTCAGCAGCCAGAAGAATCGGCCAGACAATTCTGGACACGGTTCCTAACCAAGAAAAATCAAATCGTTGACTGTCCGGATGCAGAGGCCCTTGCAGCCTTCAAACATAACATCCGTGACGAGTGGCTTGCCCGGCACCTAGGACAGGAAAAGCCGAAATCCATGGCAGCCCTCTAACGCTCATGACCCGCTTTATGCTGGAGAGGACAGCTGGCTAGCTCGAAGTAACAACCTGACCAAAAACCCTGGTAGTTCGGATACCAAGGACATCAATGGCAGGTTGCATCGCAACAAGCACAAGCGCCGCATTAACGGCGACAATGCTGAAGACACGACAGTCAATGCCGGATTCAGAGGCTCTAAACCCGGTCAGCGGAAGAAGCCGTTCAAAAGAAATACTCAGGGCCCGTCCAATCTGGACCGAATACTCGATCGCTCGTGCCAAATACATGGCACCCCCGAAAAACTAGCCAACCACACCAACAGGGATTGTTGGGTCTTCAAACAGGCAGGCAAGTTAAATGCCGAACTCAATGACAAGGGGCTGCATAGAGATGACGAGAAGGAGCCCGGCCACGAACAATAGAGGATGAAGGGTTTCCCCCCACAAGTGCGGACGGAGAACATGATATACGCAACCCACATACCCAAAAGGGAGCGGAAGCGTGCGCTAAGGGACGCATATGCGATGGAGCCAGTCGCCCCAAAGTTCAACCCATGGTCCTCCTGCCCGATCACCTTTGATCGAAGGGACCACCCCACTAGCATCCACCATGGCAGATTCGCCGCATTGGTTCTTGACCCAATCATTGACGGATTTCACCTCACTAGAGTCCTGATGGACGGCGGTAGCAGCCTAAACCTGATCTATCAGGATACAGTGCTCAAAATGGGCATAGACCCCTCAAGGATTAAACCCACAAAGACGACCTTTAAAGGCGTCATACCGGGTGTAGAGGCCAATTGTATGTGCTCGGTTACACTCGAAGTGGTCTTGGATCCCGGATAACTTCGAGCGAGGAGTTAATCTTTGACATAGTCCCGTTCCGCAGCGGGCTATCACGCGATCGCTTGGACGAACCGCATTTGCAAAGTTCAATGCGGTGCCGCACTATGCATACCTCAAGCTCAAGATGCCAGGCCCTCGAGGAGTAATCACGGTCGATGGAAACACCGAACGCTCTCTCCGAACGGAGGAGCACACGGCGGCCCTCGCGGCGGAGGTGCAAAGCAGCCTCTCACAGCAATTCTCGAGTCCGGCTACTAAACGTCCAGACACCGTCAAGCGCGCCCGGAGCAACCTACAACAAGACCGCCTGGCACGATCCAACCACGCGTAGCAATCCGGCCCCAACCCCAGCCCTCGCGAAATTGCGAAGCCAGTACTACGCGTACATAACTATGCTCTGGACATACCATGGGCATAAGGGGAGGGGCACGACCACGGCACGCCCAGAATGCGGCTCAACCGCACCAGGGGCTCCCGATTGTGTCATTCTTTTTCTTGTTATTTCTCTTACTTTCAGGACTCCGTTTTCCAGAAGCCCTGTCCGGCTCTAGAATTGCCGAACCTATGATGCAACAGCCAGGGAAGCAGAAAGCTACGTCGAGTGTCCAGGTGGTCTCTACTACGAGCATTATACCTGTTTTACATACCATCCTGCAGCTTACCTGGAGGGGACATGTTAAATAGTCCGATCCCTTGCTTATCGCACTATTTGTATCGCTCGCTTTCATTGCAGTACCTTTTGAATAAACAATACATAGCTTTTGCCTATTATCGCATTCCTTTCTTTATTTATATATATGTTCATTCATGACATGTTGCACCCGTACACTTTAGTACGGCCAATACACCAGGGGGCTTAAGTACCCCAAGAATATGGTGTGATAAGTCCGAACACTTTCACAAGTGCGGCACCCCGAACTTATAGCATTATATGAATCGGCTCCGAATCATGTCTTGGGTCAATAGTTGGGTTTGCCCGGCTCCCATGTTTTGGTATCTTACGTTTCGTTATATCGGCTAAGGTAGCGCTGGGAGAACCACTGCGATTGTGCCCCGGTTGAGCTGGGTTGAGCCAGTGGAGAAAGCTAAAACTGACCGTCATGATAGGGCGAGAGCCAGTCGCTGTACGAGAGGTTTTTCGGGTCCCTAAAGACTTATGCCACTTAGAGCAAGGAGTCGGCATTGTCCGGCCAAAGGCGTGGATAGCGCCCCGAACTCGGTCTTCCGAATACTAGGGGCTTCGCCGAAATTTAAAATTATAAATTATATGGCTAAGTGAGAGTGTTCAAGCACTATAAGTCTGGTTGCCTTGTTCGTTGCGTTGAGCGCCTCCCTCGAAGGACCCAAGAATGGAAACAAGAGCGCTCAAGTTTATCCCGAACACCCCAGCACTTTCGTGGCATGGGGCTGAAGCCAACGACTTGCCATCTCTCAAATTTGATAAATGGCCGCCTGAGAAGGTAATATTTTAAATTCACAAGCGTTGCTTAGCGCATATGAACAAGTTTTCAGCGCATGTGATAACGAATGCGAGTCTATTCAAAAATTACATCTTTGGGACATTCACCCGCTATAAGGCGGGCACCCTTCATGACGCCCTCATAGTACATTTCGGGCTTGCGATGCTCCTTGCCCTTCGGTGGTCCGTCCATCACAAGCTTCTCCGCATCCAGCTTGCCCCAGTGCACTTTAGCACGGGCAAGGGCCCGACGAGCACCTTCAATACAGACGGAGTGCTTGATGACTTCAATCCATGGACAGGCGTCCACCAGCCGCCGCACTAGCCCAAAGTAGCTCCCAGGCATGGCTTCCAAAGGCCACAGCCGAACTATGAGGCCCTTCATGGCCTGTTCGGCGACCTTGTGGAGCTCGACCAGCTGCTTCAGCTGTTCGCTCAGGGGCACCGGATGTCCGGCCTCAGCATACTGAGACCAGAACACCTTTTCCGTCGAGCTCCCCTCCTTGGCGCAGTAGAACGCGGCAGCATCAGACACACTATGGGGCAGATCTGTGAATGCTCCTGGAGAGCTCCAGATCCGGGTAAGTAACAGATAATTCACTTTCACATGCTTGCTTTGCATAAAGAATGCCTTACCCGCCGCTATCTTCTTTAATGCTTCAATTTCTTGGAGGGCTTTTTGGGCTTCGACCTTAGCGGCTTTGGCACTCTCAAGAGCAGGCGAGCTCGGACTCGAGTCTTGAGTCACGCTCCAAACTCTCGTGTTTTTCCACGAGAGCACTGGAGCTCTTGCCGCACCTCCGCCACCCGCCTCCTGCTTCTCTCGCTCGGTGCGCTCCATGGCCGCTTTACTTTCGACGCGGACACCGCTTCCTTCAGTGGTCGCCACCTCGCTCGTGGCCCCTACAATACCCACATTACTCCTCTCATTTTTGCAACCAAATCCTTTCTATAAGGTATTTCTTTAATAAGGTATTACTTACCTTCCTTGTCCTCGAGCTGCTTCTTGGCAAGGCCGAGCTCGTTCTCGGACCGCTCGAGGCTCTGCTTCAATGCATTGACCTCCATGATCGGTCTGGCAGAGGTCGGCAAGCGCCAGCATTCCCATATTGACATACTTATGTTAGACTCCTACGTATATCTCTTTAGATCCTCAGTCCGGCTTTTCTTTCCGAACACCGAACTAAGCATCAGGGGCTACTGTCTATGCGGTAATATTTTTTACATATTCTAAACTTACCTCAAAGCCTGTTAGAAGGCTGGAACAGGCTTCAGTCAGCCTGCTCTTGGCGGACTGAACTTTCTGGATCACCACACTCATAACATTGCGGTGCTCCTCTTTGAAGGAAATATGCCCTAGAGGCAATAATAAAGTTATTATTTATTTCCTTATTTCATGATAAATGTTTATTATTCATGCTAGAATTGTATTAACCGGAAACATGATACATGTGTGAATACATAGACAAACATATAGTCACTAGTATGCCTCTACTTGACTAGCTCATTAATCAAAGATGGTTATGTTTCCTAACCATAGACATGTGTTGTTATTTGATTAATGGGATCACATCATTAGGAGAATGATGTGATTGACATGACCCATTCCGTTAGCCTAGCACTTGATCGTTTAGTATGTTGCTATTGCTTTCTTCATGACTTATACATGTTCCCGTAACTATGAGATTATGCAACTCCCGTTACCGGAGGAACACTTTAGGTGCTACCAAACGTCACAACGTAACTGGGTGATTATAAAGGAGTGCTACAGGTGTCTCCAAAGGTACATGTTGGGTTGGCGTATTTCGAGATTAGGTTTTGTCACTCCGATTGTCGGAGAGGTATCTCTGGGCCCTCTCGGTAATGCACATCACATAAGCCTTGCAAGCATTGCAACTAATAAGTTAGTTGTAAGATGATGTATTACGTAACGAGTAAAGAGACTTGTCGGTGGCGAGATTGAACTAGGTATTGGATACCGACGATCGAATCTCGGGCAAGTAACATACCGATGACAAAGGGAACAACGTATGTTGTTATGCGGTTTGACCGATAAAGATCTTCGTAGAATATGTAGGAGCCAATATGGGCATCCAGGTCCCGCTATTGGTTATTGACCGAGAATAGTTCTAGGTCATGTCTACATAGTTCTCGACCCCGTAGGGATCCGCACGCTTAAGGTTTCGGCGATGGCGGTTATATTATGAGTTTATGAGTTTTGATGTACCGAAGGAGTACGGAGTCGGATAAGATCGGGGACATGACGAGGAGTCTCGAAATGGTCGAGACGTAAAGATCGATATATTGGACGACAATATTCGGAGTTCGGAAAGGTTCGAATGATTCGGTATTTTCGGAGTACCGGAGAGTTACGGGAATTCGCCGGGGAGAAGTATTGGGCCTTATTGGGCCCTGCGGGAAAGAGAGAGGGGCTGCCTAGGGCAGGCCGCGCGCCCCCCCATGGCCTAGTCCGTATTGGACTAGGGGGAGGGGCCGCACCCCTTCCTTCCTTCCCTTCTCTCTTCCCCTTCCTTGTCTCCTACTCCTAATACATGGAAGGACTCCTAGTTGGACTAGGAAAGGGGGAATCCTACTCCCGGTGGGAGTAGGACTCCCCATGGCGCGCCCCTCCTAGGGCCGGCCTCCTCCTCCCTCCCTCCTTTATATACGGGGGCAGGGGGCACCCCATGGACACAGAAGTTGGTCTACGGATCGTTCCTTAACCGTGTGCGGTGCCCCCCTCCACCATATTCCACTTCGGTAATATCGTCGCGGAGCTTAGGCGAAGCCCTGCGCCGGTGGAGCATCATCATCGTCACCTGCGCCGTCGGTCGACGGAACTCATCCCCGACGCTTTGCTGGATCGGAGCCCGGGATCGTCATCGAGCTGAGCGTGTGCTGAACTCGGAGGTGCCGTGCGTTCGGTACTTGGATGGGCGGATCGTGAAGACGACGACTACATCAACCGCGTTGTTATAACGCTTCCGCCACGGTCTCACGAGGGTACGTGGACACACTCTCCCCTCTCGTTGCTATGCATCACCATGACCTTGCGTGTGCGTAGGATTTTTTTTTGAAATTACTACGTTCCCAACAGTGGTATCAGAGCCAGGTTTTATGCGTAGATGTCATATGCACGAGTAGAACACAAGTGAGTTGTGGGTGATATAAGTCATACTGCTTACCAGCATGTCATACTTTGGTTCGGCGGTATTGTGAGATGAAGCGGCCCGGACCGACATTACGCGTACGCTTACGCGAGACTGATTTCACCGCTTCGAGCACTCGTTGCTTAAAGGTGACCGGTGGGTGTCTGTTTCTCTCACTTTAGTTGAACCGAGTGTGACTACGCCCGGTCCTTGCAAAGGTTAAAACAGCACCAACTTGACAAACTATCGTTGTGGTTTTGATGCGTAGGTAAGAACGGTTCTTGCTCAGCCTGTAGCAGCCACGTAAAACTTGCAACAACAAAGTAGAGGACGTCTAACTTGTTTTTGCAGGGCATGTTGTGATGTGATGTGGTCAAGACGTGATGCTATATTTTATTGTATGAGATGATCATGTTTTGTAACCGAGTTATCGGCAATCGGCAGGAGCCATATGGTTGTCGCTTTATTGTATGAAATGCAACGCCATGTAATTGCTTTACTTTATCACTAAGCAGTAGCGATAGTCGTAGAAGCAATAGTTGGCGAGACGACAACGATGCTACGATGGAGATCAAGGTGTCGCGCCAGTGACAATGGTGATCATGACGGTGCTTCGAAGATGGAGATCACAAGCACAAGATGATGATGACCATATCATATCACTTATATTGATTGCATGTGATGTTTATCCTTTATGCATCTTATCTTGCTTTGATTGACGGTAGCATTATAAGATGATCTCTCACTAAAATTATCAAGAAGTGTTCTCCTAAGTATGCACCATTGCGAAAGTTCTTCGTCTGAGACACCACGTGATGATCGGGTGTGATAGGCTCTACGTTCAAATACAACGGGTGCAAAACAGTTGCGCACGCGGAATACTCAGGTTAAACTTGACGAGCCTAGCATATAACAGATATGGCCTCGGAACACGGAGACCGAAAGGTCGGCGTGAATCATATAGTAGATATGATCAACATATTGATGTTCACCGTTGAAACTACTCCATCTCACGTGACGATCGGACATGGTGTAGTTAATATGGATCATGTAATCACTTAGAAGATTAGAGGGATGTCTATCTAAGTGGGAGTTCTAAAGTAATATGATTAATTGAACTTAAATTTATCATGAACTTAGTACCTGGTAGTATTTTGCAAATTATGTTGTAGATCAATAGCTCGCGTTGTTGCTTCCCTATGTTTGTTGTTTTCATATGTTTATTTTAATATGTTCCTTGAGAAAACTGTGTTGAAAATGTTAGTAGCAATGATGCGGATTGGATCCGTGATCTGAGGTTTATCCTCATTGCTGCACAGAAGAATTATGTCCTTGATGCACCGCAAGGTGACAGACCTATTGCAGGAGCAGATGCAGACGTTATGAACGTTTGGCTAGCTCAATATGATGACTACTTGATAGTTTAGGGCACCATGCTTAACGGCTTAGAATCGGGACTTCAAAGACGTTTTGAACGTCATGGACCATATGAGATGTTCCAGGAGTTGAAGTTAATATTTCAAGCAAATACCCGAGTTGAGAGATATGAAGTCACCAACAAGTTCTATAGCTAAAAGATGGAGGAGAATCGCTCAACTAGTGAGCAAGAGCACAGAATGTCAGGGTACAACAATCGCAACAATCAACTCGGAGTTAATCATACAGAAAAGATAGAGAAAGACAGAAAACTCTAGTCACCATCACTAAGTTACTAGAACTTCGTGATGAACTATAGTATGCAAGGGATGACGAAACGATTCCCGAGCTCTTCATGATGTTGAAATCAACGAAGGTAGAAATCAAGAAAGAGCATCAAGTGTTGATGATTGACAAGACCACTAGTTTCAAGAAAAGGGTAAAGGGAAAGAAAGGAACTTCAAGTAGAATGACAAGCAAGTTGTCACTCCTTGAAGAAGCCCAAAGCTGGACCCAAACCTGAAACTGAGTGCTTACACCGCAAAGGAAATAGTCCTTTGGAAGCGAAATACCCTGAATATTTGGTGGATAAGAAGGATGGCAAAGTGAACAAGAGTATATTTGATATACAGGTTACTGATATGTGCCTTACTAGTGTTTATAGCAACCCCTCGGTATTTGGTACTGGTTCAGTTGCTAAAAGTAGTAACTCGAAACGGGAGTTGCATAATAAACAGAAACTAGTTAAGGGTGAAGTGACGATGTGTGTTGAAAGTAGTTTCAAGATTGATATGATCATCATCGCACACTCCCTATACTTTCGGATTAGTGTTAAAACTAAATAAATGTTATTCAGCTTTTGCTTTTATCTTTAATTTTATTTGATCATTTTTATTGCAATACGGTTATTCATTTAAAGTCCGAATAATTGTTGTTCTGTTTACATGAATAAAACCTTCAATGGTCATACACCCAATGAAAATAGTTTATTGGATCTCGATCGTAGTGATACACATATTCATAATATTGATGCCAAAAGATGCAAAGTTAATAATGATAGTGCAACTTATTTGTGGCACTGCCGTTTGGGTCATATCGGTATAAAGCGCATGAAGAAACTCCATAAAGATGGATTTTTGGAATCACTTGGTTATGAATCATTTGATGCTTGCGAACTGTCCCTTTTGGGCAAGATGACTAAAACTCCGTTCTCCGGAAAAATGGAACGAGCTACTGACTTGTTGGAAATAATACATACCGATGTATGCGATCCAATGAGTGTTGATGCTCGTGGCAAGTATCATTATTTTCTGACCTTCACAGATGATTTGAGCAGATATGCGTATATCTACTTGATGAAACATAAGTCTGAAATAATTGAAAGGTTCAAAGAATTTCAGAGTGAAGTGGAAAAATCATCGTAACATGAAAATAAAGTTTCTGCGATCTGATCACGGAGACGAATATTTGAGTTACGAGTTTGGCCTTCATATAAAACAATGTGGAATAGTTTCACAGCTCACGCCACATGGAACACCATAACGTAATGGTGTGTCCGAACGTCATAACCGCACTTTATTTGATATGGTGCGATCTATGATGTCTCTTATCGGTTTACCACTATCGTTTTGGGGTTATGCATTAGAGACAACTGCATTCACGTTTAATAGGGCACCATCTAAATCCGTTGAGACGACACCGTATGAACTATGGTTTAACAGTAAACCTAAGCTGTCATTTCTTAAATTTTGGAATTGTGATGCTTATGTGAAAAAGTTTTCACCTGATAAGCTCGAACCCAAATCGGAGAAGTGCGTCTTCATAGAATACCCAAAGGTAACTATTGGGTACACCTTCTATCACAGATCTGAAGGCAAGTTATTCGTTGCTAAGATGGATCCTTTCTAGAGAAGAAGTTTCTCTCGAAAGAAGTGAGTGGGAGGAAAGTAGAACTTGATGAGGTAATTGTACCTTCTCCCTTATTGGAAAGTAGTTCATCACAGAAATCAGTTCGATGATTCCTACACCAATTAGTGAGGAAGTTAATGATGATGATCATGAAACTTCAGATCAAGTTGCTACCAAACCTCGTAGGTCTTCCAGAGTAAGATCCGCACTGTGAGTGGTACGGTAATCATGTTCGGAAGTCATGTTACTAGACCATGATGAACCTCACGAACTATGAGGAAGCGATGATGAGCCCAGATTCATAAAATGGCTTGAGGCCATGAAATCTGAGATGGGATCCATGTATGAGAACAAAGTGTGGACTTTGATGGAGTTGCCCGATGATCGGCAGGCCATATTATATAAATGGATCTTCAAGAGGAAGACAGAATCTTGATAGTAGTATTACTATCTACAAAGCTCGACTTGTCGCAGAAAGGTTTTCGACAAGTTCAAGGTGTTGACTACAATGAGATTTTCTCAACTGTAGCGATGCTTAAGTCTGTCCGAATCATGTTAGCAATTGCCACATTTTATGAAATCTGGCAAATGGATGTCAAAACTACATTCTTTAATGGATTTATTAAAGAAGAGTTGTATATGATGCAACATGAAGGTTTTGTCTATCCTAAAGGAGCTTACAAAATGTGCAAGCTCCTGCGATCCATCTATTGACTGGTGCAAGCATCTCGGAGTTGGAATAAACGCTTTGATAGTGTGATCAAAGCATATGGTTTTATATGAGACTTTTGGAGAAGCCTGTATTTACAAGAAAGTGAGTGGGAGCACTACAGCATTTCTGATAAGTATATGTATGACATATTGTTGATCGGAAATAATGTAGAATTATTCTGCAAAGCATAAAGGAGTATTTGAAAGGAGTTTTTCAAGGAAGGACCTCGGTAAAGCTGCTTACATATTGAGCATCAAGATCTATAGAGACAGATCAAGACGCTTGATAAGTTTTTCAATGAGTACATACCTTGACAAGATTTTGAAGTAGTTCAAAATGGAACAGTCAAAGAAAGGTTTTTCTTGTCTATGTTACAAGGTGTGAAATTGAGTAAGACTCAAAACCCGACCACGGCAGAAAATAGAAAGAGAATGAAAAGTCATTCCCTATGCCTCAGTCATAGGTTCTATAAAGTATGCTATGCTGTGAATCAGACCTATTGTATACCTTGCTCTGAATTTGGCAAGGGAGTACAATAGTGATCTAGAGTAGATCACTGGACATTGGTCAAGAACATCCTTAGTGAGGACTAAGGAAATATTTCTCGATTATGGAGGTGATAAAAGAACCCGTCGTAAAGAGTTACATCGATGCAAGCTTTTTACACTGATCCAGATGACTCTAAGTCTCAATCTGGATACATATTGAAAGTGGGAGCAATTAGCTAGAGTAGCTCCGATGCGAGCATTGTAGACATAGAATATTTGCAAAATACATACGGCTCTGAATGTGACAGACCCGTTGACTAAGCTTCTCTCACGAGCAAAACATGATCATACCTTAGTACTCTTTGGGTGTTAATCACATAGCGATGTGAACTAGATTATTGAATCTAGTAAACCCTTTGGGTGTTGGTCACATGACGATGTGAACTATGGGTGTTAATCACATACAGAGATGTGAATATTAGTGTTGAATCACATGATGATGTGAACTAGATTATTGACTCTAGTGCAAGTGGGAGACTGAAGGAAATATGCCCTAGAGGCAATAATAAAGTTATTATTTATTTCCTTATTTCATGATAAATGTTTATTATTCATGCTAGAATTGTATTAACCGGAAACATGATACATGTGTGAATACATAGACAAACATATAGTCACTAGTATGCCTCTACTTGACTAGCTCATTAATCAAAGATGGTTATGTTTCCTAACCATAGACATGTGTTGTTATTTGATTAATGGGATCACATCATTAGGAGAATGATGTGATTGACATGACCCATTTCGTTAGCCTAGCACTTGATCGTTTAGTATGTTGCTATTGCTTTCTTCATGACTTATACATGTTCCTGTAACTATGAGATTATGCAACTCCCGTTTACCGGAGGAACACTTTGGGTGCTGCCAAACGTCACAACGTAACTGGGTGATTATAAAGGAGTACTACAGGTGTCTCCAAAGGTACATATTGGGTTGGCGTATTTCGAGATTAGGTTTTGTCACTCCGATTGTCGGAGAGGTATCTCTGGGCCCTCTCGGTAATGCACATCACATAAGCCTTGCAAGCATTGCAACTAATAAGTTAGTTGTAAGATGATGTATTACGGAACGAGTAAAGAGACTTGCCGGTGACGAGATTGAACTAGGTATTGGATACCGACGATCGAATCTCGGGCAAGTAACATACAGATGACAAAGGGAACAACGATTATTGTTATGCGGTTTGACCGATAAAGATCTTCGTAGAATATGTAGGAGCCAATATGGGCATCCAGGTCCCGCTATTGGTTATTGACCGAGAATAGTTCTAGGTCATGTCTACATAGTTCTCAAACCCGTAGGGTCCGCACGCAACAAGGTTTCGATGGCGGTTATATTATGAGTTTATGAGTTTTGATGTACCGAAGGCGTTCGGAGTCCCGGATAAGATCGGGGACATCACGAGGAGTCTCGAAATGGTCGAGACGTAAAGATCGATATATTGGACGACTATCTTCGGAGTTCGGAAAGGTTCGAATGATTCGGGTATTTTGAATACCGGAGAGTTACGGGAATTCGCCGGGGAGAAGTATTGGGCCTTATTGGGCCCTGCGGGAAAGAGAGAGGGCTGCCTAGGGCAGGCCGCGCGCCCCATGGCCTAGTCCGAATTGGACTAGGGGAGGCCGCACCCTTCCTTCCTTCCTTCTCTCTTCCCCTTCCTTGTCTCCTACTCCTAATACATGGAAGGACTCCTAGTTGGACTAGGAAGGGGAATCCTACTCCCGGTGGGAGTAGGACTCCCCATGGCGCGCCCCTCCTAGGGCCGGCCTCCTCCTCCCTCCCTCCTTTATATACGGGGGCAGGGGCACCCCATAGACACAGAAGTTGATCTACGGATCGTTCCTTAACCGTGTGCGGTGCCCCCCTCCACCATATTCCACTTCGGTCATATCGTCGCGGAGCTTAGGCGAAGCCCTGTGCCGGTGAAGTCATATCGTCGCGGAGCTTAGGCGAAGCCCTGCGTCGGTGGAGCATCATCATCGTCACCACGCCGTCGTCTTGTGGAACTCATCCCCGACGCTTTGCTGGATCGGAGCCCGGGGATCGTCATCGAGCTGAACGTGTGCTGAACTCGGAGGTGCCGTGCGTTCGGTACTTGGATCGGTCGGATCGTGAAGACGTACGACTACATCAACCGCGTTGTTATAATGCTTCCGCTTACGGTATACGAGGGTACGTGGACATACACTCTCCCCTCTCGTTGCTATGCCATCACCATGTTCTTGCGTGTGCGTAGGAAATTTTTTGAAATTACTACGTTCCCCAACACTCTTCGATGGAGGCGCCGTTTAGCGCCTCCAGTAAGCTATCCGGTGCCTCCGGATGGACGGAGGTCACCGGCGTCGCAGTCTCGCCCTTCTTACGAAGGGGCCGCTTGCCGGACTTCAGAACCACTGAAGGTTCCGGTACAGAGTCCGGCACAGGGCCGGACTTAGAGCCCTCTGGGGTCTCGCCCCCTTCGCGCCCGGAGTTCGGGAGGTCGCCTTGCGGCGCCTCCAGGACCACCTCCTCCTGGCTGGTCCCCTTTTGGGACTCCACCGCGGTGTTGTCGGCGACACGAGGAGAGGAGGCGGTCGGAAGTGAAGTGCTATTCACATCCGACGAGCCCAGGGAGCCGCTCGACGAAGCGGCAAGCTTGTCCTTGGGCGGGCTACATGGTCATATTCGGCGTTAGAAGACACTATGCGACAAATAAAAAGTCATGAACTATTCCGGAGTCCGGACACTTACGATCTCGCCAGGGGCTTAGCCCTTGGTGGCCACTCCTCCTCGTCGTTGTCGGCGTTGATGGAGAAGTCCGGAGTAAGGGTCCTTCCTTTCTTGGACCCTCCGGCTTCCCCAGTCGGGGCGGCCTTCCTTTTCTTCCCCCCCCCCCCCCCCCCCCCGCGCTGGGGGAGAGGCTTCTTTCTCCTCCTTCTCGTCCTCAGAGGAGGATTCCGCCTCGGAGTCGTCGGACGATGAGTCCGACAACACCATGCGTCGGGCACTCCTTCGAGTCCCCGTGGCCTTCTTCTCCGGCACCACGTGAGGTGCCAGAGCCAGCAGCCCCATCAATCGGGCGTCTGTTGGGTCTTCTGGCAAAGGGGCCGGACAGTTAATCTGTCCGGACATCTTCAGCCAGCCCTGTCAAAGGTTAGGGAGTTTTAGATCCCACATAGAGTCAATCTATGAAAAACAAGAGTCCCACAAAGGGTAAAATAACTTACCTCGCTGGCTTGATGCTGCGAGCTGAATCCGCGATCTTCGTTAGCGGATGTGGGAGCCTCGGTGCCCTTGAACAACATTTTCCAGGCGTCTTCGTACGTAGTGTCGAAGAGTCTTTTCAGAGTTGGGTGTTGTGCCGGATCGAACTCCCACAATTTGAAGGCCCGTTGTTGGCATGGGAGAATCCAGCGGATGAGCATCACCTGGATTACGTTGACAAGCCTGAGATTCTTGTCCACCAGGTTTCGGACGCAGGTTTGGAGTCCGGACAGCTCGTCCGAATCCTCCCACGTCAGGCCCATCTCTTTCCATTATGTGAGCCGTGTGGGGAAGCCAGATCGGAATTCGGGGGCCGCCGCCCATTGAGAGTCGCGCGGCTTGGTGATGTAGAACCACCCCGATTGCCACCCCTTTATGGTCTCCACAAAGGAGCCCTCGAGCCATAGGACTTTGGCCATCTTGCCAACCATGGCGCCTCCGCACTCCACTTGGCGGCCGCCCACTATCTTCAGGCTTGACATTGAAGATCTTCAGCCATAAGCCGAAGTGGGGCTGGATGTAGAGGAAGGCCTCGCACATGACGATAAACGCCGAGATGTTGAGGAGGAAGTTCGGGGCCAGATCATGGAAATCCAGGCCGTAGTAGAACATGAGCCCCCGGACAAATGGGTGAAGTGAAAAACCTAGTCCGCGGAGGAAGTGGGTGAGGAACACCACCCTCTCATGGGGCCTGGGGGTGGGAATGAGCTGCCCTCGTCGGGTAGCCGGTCGCGATGTCGCTGGACAAGTATCCGCCTTCCGCAGCTTTTTTGATGTGCCCCTCCGTGGACGGAGGACGCCATCCACTTGCCTCCCGCTCCGGACATAGTTGGAGAAGGTTGAAGTGGGATGTGCGTGCTTGGGCCTTGGAGCTCGAAAGTCTTGTGAAATGGATGGTCAAAGGAGGAAGAAGGCGTGGGTGAAAAGGTGGATCCTTATCCCCTTATATGGACGGACGAAGCTATGCGTCCCCTGCTAGCCTGGTAAAACTCGCTTATCTCCCAAGCGCCGTAATCAATGGCGCGGTTGGGTTACCCACGTCCGTATTGATGAGAATCCCGGAATAAGGGGGCACGATCTCCGCCCTGATAAGGCGTGCCAAGGAAACCGCCTCGCTAAACGCGCTGAGGTGGAACAGTAAAACGATTCGTATAAAGGCCTGGCCGTGGTGTGATGTCACGCCGCGGAATACGTCAGCAGATCTGTGCAAAGGTTATTCTCTCTACGGTAGTATGTGGAAGTTGTTTTGCATAGCCGGACACTATCCTTGTGTTCAAAATCTTCTATGAAGTATTCGGAGGAGGAACCCGCCTTCCAATGCCGAAGACAATATGCGCGCTGCACTCGTCGTCATTGAAGCCTGGTTCAGGGCTCTTGAGGAGTCCTGGATTAGGGGTGTCCGGATAGCCTAACTATCACCGTTGGCGGACTCCTGGACTATGAAGATACAAGATTGAAGACTTCGTCCCGTGTCCGGATGGGACTTTCCTTGGCGTGGAAGGCAAGCTTGGCGATACGGATATGTAGATCTCCTACCATTGTAATGTTGGGGAACATTGCAGAAAATAAAAATTTTCCTACGGTTTCACCAAGATCCATCTATGAGTTCATCTAGAAACGAGTGATAGGAGTGCATCTACATACCTTTGTAGATCGCGAGCGAAAGCGTTCAAGTGAACGGGGTTGAGGGAGTCGTTCTCGTCGTGATCCAAATCACCGGAGATCCTAGCGCCGAACGGACGGCACCTCCGCGTTCAACACACGTACGGTCAGCGTGACGTCTCCTCCTTCTTGATCCAGCAAGGGGGGGAGGAGATGTTGATGAAGATCCAGCAGCACGACGGCATGGTGGTGGATGCAGCAGGGCTCCGGCAGGGCTTCGCCAAGCAACTACGGGAGGAGGAGGAGGTGTAGCAGGGGGAGGGAGGCGCCAAGACTTTGGGTGCAGCTGCCCTCCCTCCCCTCTCCTTTATATAGGCCCCCTGGGGGGGCGCCGGCCCTGGAGATGGGAATCTCCCAAGGGGGCGGCGGCAAGGGGGTGGAGTGCCCCCCAAGGCAAGTGGGGTGCGCCCCCACCCTAGGGTTTTCAACCCTAGGCGCAGAGGGGGCCCAAGGGGGGGCGCACCAGCCCACGAGGGGCTGGTTCCCCTCCCACTTCAGCCCACGGGGCCCTCCGGGATAGGTGGCCCCACCCGGTGGACCCCCGGGACTCTTCCGGTGGTCCCGGTACAATACCGGGTGACCCCGAAACTTTCCCGATGGCCGAAACCGCACTTCCTATATACAATTCTTTACCTCCGGACCATTCCGGAACTCCTCGTGACGCCTGGGATCTCATCCGGGACTCCGAACAACATTCGGTTTGCTGCATACTCATATTCATACAACCCTAGCGTCACCGAACCTTAAGTGTGTAGACCCTACGGGTTTGGGAGACATGTAGACATGACCGAGACGGCTCTCCGATCAATAACCAACAGCGGGATCTGGATACCCATGTTGGCTCCCACATACTCCTCGATGATCTCATCGGATGAACCACGATGTCGAGGATTCAATCAACCCCGTATACAATTCCCTTTGTCAATCGGTATGTTACTTGCCCGAGATTCGATCGTCGGTATCCCACTACCTCGTTCAATCTCGTTACCGGCAAGTCACTTTAGTCGTACCGTAATGCATGATCCCGTGACCAGACACTTAGTCACTTTCAGCTCATTATGATGATGCACTACCGAGTGGGCCCAGTGATACCTCTCCGTAACACGGAGTGACAAATCCCAGTCTCGATCCGTGTCAACCCAACAGACACTTTCGGAGATACCTGTAGTGCACCTTTATAGTCACCCAGTTACGTTGTGATGTTTGGTACACCCAAAGCACTCCTACGGTATCCGGGAGTTACACGATCTCATGGTCTAAGGAAAAGATACTTGACATTGGAAAAGCTCTAGCAAAACGAACTACACGATCTTGTGCTATGCTTAGGATTGTCTTGTCCATCACATCATTCTCCTAATGATGTGATCCCATTATCAACGACATCCAATGTCCATAGTCAGGAAACCATGACTATCTGTTGATCAACGAGCTAGTCAACTAGAGGCTCACTAGGGACATCTTGTGGTCTAAGTATTCACACGTGTATTACAATTTCCGGATAATACAATTATAGCATGAATAAAAGATAATTATCATGAACAAGGAAATATAATAATAATCCTTTTATTATTGCCTCTAGGGCATATTTCCAACAGTCTCCCACTTGCACTAGAGTCAATAATCTAGTTACATTGTGATGAATATAACACCCATAGAGTTCTGGTGTTGATCATGTTTTGCTCGCGGAAGAGGTTTAGTCAACGGATCTGCGACATTCAGATCCGTATGCACTTTGCAAATTTCTACGTCTCCATCTTGAACATTTTCACGAATGGAGTTGAAGCGACGCTTGATGTGCCTGGTCTTCTTGTGAAACCTGGGCTCCTTGGCAAGTGCAATAGCTCGGTGTTGTCACAGAAGAGTTTGATCGGCCCCGACGCATTGGGTATGACTCCTAGGTCGGTGATGAACTCCTTCACCCAAATTGCTTCATGCGCTGCCTCCGAGGCTGCCATGTACTCCGCTTCACACGTAGATCCCGCCACGACGCTCTGCTTGCAGCTGCACCAGCTTACTGCCCCACCATTCAACATATACACGTATCCGGTTTGTGACTTAGAGTCATCCAGATCTGTGTTGAAGCTAGCGTCGACGTAACCCTTTACGACTAGCTCTTCATCACCTCCATAAACGAGAAACATGTCCTTAGTCCTTTTCAGGTACTTCGGGATATTCTTGACCGCTGTCCAGTGTTCCTTGCCGGGATTACTTTGGTACCTCCCTACCAAACTTACGGCAAGGTTTACATCAGGTCTAGTACACAGCATGGCATACATAATAGACCCTATGGCTGATGCATAGGGGATGACACTCATCTCTTCTATATCTTCTGCCATGGTCGGACATTGAGCCAAGCTCAATTTCACACCTTGTAATACAGGCAAGAACCCTTTCTTGGACTGATCCATTTTGAACTTCTTCAATATTTTATCAAGGTATGCGCTTTGTGAAAGACCTATGAGGCGTCTCGATCTATCTCTATAGATCTTGATGCCTAATATATAAGCAGCTTCTCCAAGGTCCTTCATTGAAAAACTCTTATTCAAGTAGGCCTTAATGCTGTCCAAAAGTTCTATTTCATTTCCCATCAAAAGTATGTCATCTACATATAATATGAGAAATGCTACAGAGCTCCCACTCACTTTCTTGTAAACGCAGGCTTCTCCATAAGTCTGCATAAACCCAAACGCTTTGACCATCTCATCAAAGCGAATGTTCCAACTTCGAGATGCTTGCACCAGACCATAAATGGATCGCTGGAGCTTGCATACCTTGTTAGCATTCTTAGGGTCGACAAAACCTTCCGGCTGCATCATATACAGTTCTTCCTTAAGATAGCCGTTAAGGAATGCCGTTTTGACATCCATTTTCCATATCTCATAATCATAGTATGCGGCAATTTCTAACATGATTCGGACGGACTTCAGCTTCGCTACGGGAGAGAAAGTCTCATCATAGTCAACCCCTTGAACTTGTCGATAACCTTTAGCGACAAGTCGAGCTTTATAGATGGTAACATTACCATCCGTCTGCCTTCTTCTTCTTAAAGATCCATTTGTTTTCTATCGTCGCCGATCATCGGGCAAGTCTGTCAAAGTCCATACTTTGTTTTCATACATGGATCCTATCTCGGATTGCATGGCTTCAAGCCATTTGTTGGAATCTGGGCCCGCCATCGCTTCTTCATAGTTCGAAGGTTCTCCGTTGTCTAACAACATGATTTCCAGGACAGCGTTGCCATACCACTCTGGTGTGGAACGTGCCCTTGTGGACCCACGGGTTCAAGAGCAACTTGATCCAAGTACCTTGATCATCATCATTAATTTCCTCTCCGGTCGGTGTAGGCACCACAGAACATTTTCCTGAGCTGCACTACTTTCCTAATCAAGAGGTAGTACTTCATCGAAGTTCTACTTTCCTCCCACTTACTCCTTTCGAGAGACACTCTTTTTCAAGAAAGGATCCATTCTTGGCAACAAAGATCTTGCCTTCGGATCTAAGGTAGAAGGTATACCCAATGGTTTCCTTAGGGTATCCTATGAAGACGCATTTTTCCGACCTGGGTTCGAGCTTTTCAGGTTGAAGTTTCTTGACATAAGCATCGCATCCCCAAACTTTTAGAAACGACAGCTTAGGTTTCTTCCCAAACCATAATTCATACGGTGTCGTCTCAACAGATTTAGACGGTGCCCTATTTAAAGTGAATGTAGCTGTCTCTAGAGCGTATCCCCAAAATGATAGCGGTAAATCTGTAAGAGACATCATAGATCGCACCATATCCAATAGAGTGCGACACGACGTTCGGACACACCGTTACACTGAGGTGTTCCAGGCGGCGTGAGTTGTGAAACGATTCCACATTTCCTTAAGTGTGTACCAAATTCATGACTTAAATATTCTCCTCCATGATCTGATCGTAAGAACTTTATTTTTCGGTCACGTTGATTTTCTACCACATTATGAAATTCCTTGAACTTTTCAAAGGTCTTAGACTTGTGTTTCATCAAGTAGACATACCCATATCTACTCAAGTCATCAGTGAGAGTGAGAACATAACGATATCCTCCGCGAGCCTCAACGCTCATTGGACCGCACACATCGGTATGTATGATTTCCAATAAGTTGGTTGCTCGCTCCATTGTTCCGGAGAACGGAGTCTTGGTCATTTTTCCCATAAGGCATGGTTCGCATGTGTCAAATGATTCATAATCGAGAGACTCTAAAAGTCCATCAGCATGGAGCTTCTTCATGCGCTTGACACCAATGTGACCAAGGCGGCAGTGCCACAAGTATGTGGGACTATCGTTATCAACTTTACATCTTTTGGTATTCACACTATGAATATGTGTAACATCACGCTCGAGATTCATTAAGAATAAACCATTGACCATCGGAGCATGACCATAAAACATATCTCTCATATAAATAGAACAACCATTATTCTCGGATTTAAATGAGTAGCCATCTCGTATTAAACGAGATCCCGATACAATGTTCATGCTCAAACTTGGCACTAAATAACAATTATTGAGGTTTAAAACTAATCCCGTAGGGTAAATGTAGAGGTAGCGTGTCGACGGCGATCACATCGACCTTGGAACCATTCCCGACGCCAAGATCGTCACCTCGTCCTTCGCCAGTCTCCGCTTATTCCGCAGCTCCTGCTGTGAGTTACATATATGAGCAACCGCACCGGTATCAAATACCCAGGAGTTACTACGAGTACTGGTAAGGTACACATCAATCACATGTATATCAAATATTCCTTTAGTGTTGCCGGCCTTCTTGTCCGCTAAGTATTTGGGGCAGTTCCGCTTCCAGTGGCTCTTCCCTTTGCAATAAAAGCACTCAGTCTCAGGCTTGGGTCCATTCTTTGACTTCTTCCCAGCAACTGGCTTACCGGGCGCGGAAACATCCTTGCCGTCCTTCTTGAAGTTCTTCTTACCCTTGCCCTTCTTGAACTTAGTGGTTTTATTGACCATCAACACTTGATGTTCCTTCTTGATTTCTACCTCTGCTAACTTCAGCATTGAAAATACTTCAGGAATAGTTTTCACCATCCCCTGCATATTGTAGTTCATGACAAAGCTCTTGTAGCTCGGTGGGAGCGATTGAAGGATTCTGTCAATGACCGCCTCGTCCGGGAGGTTAATGTCCAGCTGGGACAGGCGATTGTGCAACCCAGACATTTTGAGTATATGCTCACCGATGTAACTATTTTCCTCCATCTTACAACTATAGAACTTGTCGGAGACTTCATATCTCTCGACCCGGCATGAGCTTGGAAAACCATTTTCAGTTCCTCGAACATCTCATATGTTCCGTGTTGCTCAAAACGCTTTTGGAGCCCAGGTTCTAAGCTGTAAAGCATGCCGCACTGAACGAGGGAGTAATCATCAAGACGAGACCGCCAAGCGCTTATAACGCCTTGGTTCTCTCGATGGGTGCTTCACCTAGCGGTGCTTCTAGGACATATTGTTTCTTGGCTGCTATGAGGATGATCTCGTGTTCCGGACCCAGTCCGAATAGTTGCTGCCATCGTCTTTCAGCTTGGTTTTCTCTCGGAACGCGTTGAAGTTCATGGTGACATGAGCGTTGGCCATCTACAAGACATTTTGCAAAGATTTTAGACTAATGTTCATGATAATTAAGTTCATCTAATCAAATTATTTAATGAACTCCCACTCAGATTTGACATCTCTCTAGTCATCTAAGTGTTACATGATCCGAGTCGACTAGGCTGTGTCCGATCATCACGTGAGACGGACTAGTCATCGTCGGTGAACATATCCATGTTGATCGTATCTTCCATACGACTCATGTTTGACCTTTCGGTCTCTTGTGTTCCGAGGCCATGTCTGTACATGCTTAGGCTCGTCAAGTTAACCTAAGTGTTTTGCATGTGTAAAACTGTCTTACACCCGTTGTATGTGAACGTAGGAATCTATCACACCCGATCATCACGTGGTGCTTCAAACGCATTTAACTTTAGCAACGGTGCACGCTTAGGGAGAACACTTTCTTGAAATTATTATAAGGGATCATCTTATTTACTACCGTCGATCTAAGTAAACAAGATGCATAAACATAATCAACATCACATGCAATTATATAGTAGTGACATGATATGGCCAATTTCATATAGCTCCTTTGATCTCCATCTTCGGGGCTCCATGATCATCTTGTCACCGGCATGACACCATGAACTCCATCATCATGATCTCCATCATCGTGTCTCCATGAAGTTGCTCGCCAACTATTACTTCTACTACTATAGCTAACGGTTTAGCAATAAAGCAAAGTAATTACATGGCCTTGAATCAATGACACGCAGGTCATACAATAATTAAGACAACTTCTATGGCTCCTGCCGGTTGTCATACTCATCGACATGCAAGTCATGATTCCTGTTACAAGAACATGATCTCATACATCACAATATATCATTCATCATTCATCACAACTTTTGGCCATATCACATCACAAGGCAATTGCTGCAAAAACAAGTTAGACATCCTCTAATTGTTGTTGCATCTTTTACGTGGCTGCAATAGGGTTCTAGCAAGAACGCTTTTCTTAACTACGAAAACCACAACGTGATTTGTCAACTTCTATTTACCCTTCATAAGGACCCTTTTTCGTCCAATCCGGCTCCAACTAAAGTGGGAGAGACAGACACCCGCTAGCCACCTTATGCAACTAGTGCATGTCAGTCGGTGGAACCTGTCTCACGTAAGCGTATGTGTAAGGTCGGTCCGGGCCGCTTCATCCCACAATACCGCTGAAGCAAAATAAGACTAGTAACGGCAAGAAAGTTGACAACATCTACGCCCACAACAGATTTGTGTTCCACTCGTGCAATAGAGAACTACGCATAGACCTAGCTCATGATGCCACTGTTGGGGAACGTTGCAGAAAATAAAAATTTCCTACGGTTTCACCAAGATCCATCTATGAGTTCATCTAGCAACGAGTGATAGGAGTGTATCTACATACCTTTGTAGATCATGAGCGGAAGCGCTCAAGTGAACGGGGTTGAGGGAGTCGCTCGCCGTGATCCAAATCACCGGAGATCCTAGCGCCGAACGGACGGCACCTCCGCGTTCAACACACGTACGGTCAGCGTGACGTCTCCTCCGTCTTGATCCAGCAAGGGGGGAGGAGAGGTTGATGAAGATCCAGCAGCACGACGGCGTGGTGGTGGATGCAGCAGGGCTCCGGCAGGGCTTCGCCAAGCAACTACGGGAGGAGGAGGTGTAGCAGGGGGAGGGAGTCGCCAAGACTTTGGGTGCGGCTGCCCTCCCTCCCCTCTCCTTTATATAGGCCCCCTGGGGGGGCGCCGGCCCTGGAGATGGGAATCTCCCAAGGGGGCGGCGGTCAGGGGGGTGGAGTGCCCCCCAAGGCAAGTGGGTGCGCTTCACCCTAGGGTTTTCAACCCTAGGCGCAGGGGGCTCATAGCGCACCAGCCCACTAGGGGCTGGTTCCTCCCACTTCAGCCCACGGGCCCTCCGGGATAGGTGGCCCCACCCGGTGGACCCCGGACTCTTCCGGTGGTCCCAGACAATACCGGTGACGCCAAACTTTCCCGATGGTCAAAACCGCACTTCCTATATACAATTGTTTACCTCCGACCATTCGGAACTCCTTGTGACGCTCGGGATCTCATCCGGACTCAACAACATTCGGTTTGCTGCATACTCATATTCATACAACCCTAGCGCCACCGAACCTTATGTGTAGACCCTACGGGTTCGGGAGACATGTAGACATGACCGAGACGGCTCTCCGTCAATAACCAACAGCAGGATCTGGATACCCATGTTGGCTCTACATACTCCTCGATGATCTCATCGGATGAACCACGATGTCGAGGATTCAAGCAACCCCATATACAATTCCCTTTGTCAATCGGTAAGTTACTTGCCGGAGATTCGATCGTCGGTATCCCAATACCTCGTTCAATCTCGTTACCGGCAAGTCACTTTACTCGTACTGTAATGCATGATCCCGTGACCAGACACTTGGTCACTTTGAGCTCATTATGATGATGCACTACCGAGTGGGCCCAGTGATACCTCTCCGTAATACGGAGTGACAAATCCCAGTCTCGATCCGTGTCAACCCAATGTACACTTTCAGAGATACCTGTAGTGCACCTTTATAGTCACCCGCCATGCAGGACGCTTTGGTACACCCAAAGCACTCCTACGGTATCCGGGAGTTACACGATCTCATGGTCTAAGGAAAAGATACTTGACATTGGAAAAGCTCTAGCAAAACGAACTACACGATCTTGTGCTATGCTTAGGATTGGGTCTTGTCCATCACATCATTCTCCTAATGATGTGATCCCGTTATCAACGACATCCAATGTCCATAGTGAGGAAACCATGACTATTTGTTGATCAACGAGCTAGTCAACTAGAGGCTCACTAGGGACATGTTGTGGTCTAAGTATTAACACGTGTATTACGATTTCCGAATAATACAATTATAGCATGAATAAAAGACAATTATCACGAACAAGGAAATATAATAATAATCCTTTTATTATTGCCTCTAGGGCATATTTCCAACATGTAACCGACTCTGTGTAACCCTAACCCTATCCGGTGTCTATATAAACTGGAGGGTTTTAGTCCGTAGGACGAACAACAATCATACCATAGGCTAGCTTCTAGGGTTTAGCCTGTCTGATCTCGTGGTAGATCCACTCTTGTACTACCCATATCATCAATATTAATCAAGCAGGAGTAGGGTTTTACCTCCATCGAGAGGGCCCGAACCTGGGTAAAAACATCGTGTCCCTTGTCTCCTGTTACCATCCGCCTAGACGCACAGTTCGGGACCCCCTACCCGAGATCCGCCGTTTTTGACACCGACAATCATCTTCTCCTTTTGGGATGGGCCTTAAGCCTACCCAACCAACCAGTTCTTAAGCCCATTCTTCTATAATATGATTTTCAGATATTTTATTTCCTCGTCTGTCAGTGTAGTCTTCACCCACACAGTCAGACATATATAAAATATTCTCCTCATGCCCAATTTCTAACCAATAATCTGGTATTTTGGATTCATACGCATTTTCTCTTTGACTACCCACCCATCTAAATCGTCTTTCTTATACTTATTACTATCATTCATCTCATCCTTGCAATTGATTTTTGCAGGCGAGTTATCACCATTTTTATTGCCTTTTCTAACTTTCTCAGTCTTGCTACCTCTTCTATTTCTGCTAATTCCACACCTCTCAATCTCCTTGAGCAAATAATAGGAAGATTTACCTTCATACAGAAACTCACCTGAAGCATCTGACGAGTTCCCAGCCTCCTCGTCAGCATCCTCCCCAGCCGGCACCCAGAATCGATTGCCGACGTGGGAGGCGCCTATTCCGCCGCCGCGGATCGATAGAGGCTGGGGAGGTGTGGTGAGCGAAGAAGAAAGTGTGGGGAGCGACGGGGGGTATAGGTCTTTTGCTTTCTCCCCCCCCCCCCTCCACCACTCGCCAGATCTGCCGCCACCACTTGAACTCTGGTGTCCATCTCCTCCTCCTCCTCGCCTTATTCGATCGGTATCGGCACCCAGCGTGTCCCCGGGGTGGGGATGGCAATCACTGCCCCCACCACAAACTCTTCTGGCCCTGCCGAAAAGCGGCGACGGGAGCGGAATCCCCACAACTTTTGCTTCTGCGTTGGATCCCCGAACTCTGTCTCTCCCATGGCCCAGACTAGCGCCGCAAGGGAGCTCACCGGCGCACCCGATGGAGTGGTTATGCCGTTGGGCATGAGCCTCTCGTCCTCCTCCATTGTGAGGTTTCTGAACACCTCCTTTGCTGCGCGCCTCATTTCCTTCCTGGTGGAGAACCAGGAAACGGTCTCTCGCGCCCTCTCGAGCTTCTCGTCGTCGCTGCTCGCAAGCTCCACCATGGCTAGTTCCATCTTCATCCTCCAGTCGGCCATCGACGTCAGATTCGACTCTCTCCCTCTCCGATTGGGTCGTTGGGCGGTGCGGTGGGTCGGGGGAAGTCGAATTGAGATGCGTCGCCCTACCACCGAGCGCGGGGGGGGGGGGGGGTGAGGGAGTCCTGGATACAGGGGTCCTCAGGTGTCCGACCCAGGAGTATGGGCCGGGTTGAATGGGCCATAAAAGATCTAGCTAAAGACCATCATCCGTGTCCGGGTGGGACTTCTCCATACGTGAACGGCAAGATTAGAGTCCGGGTGTATTGTTTCCTTCCCTGATGAACCGACCTTGTACAAACCCTAGGTCCCTCGGGTGTGTATATAAACTGGATGGTTTAGTTCGTAGAGGCTATGATCATTACCATCATCGGAATATTCATAGGCTAGATATCTAGGGTTTAGCCACCACGGTCTTGAGGTAGATCAACTCTTGTAACCTCTATACTCTTCGAATATAATCAAGCAGGAGTAGGGTTTTACCTCCTTTAAGAGGGCCCGAACCTGGGTAAACATTGTGTCCATTGGTCCACTGTTACCATCGATCCTTACATACACAGCTTGGGCCCCCTACCCGAGATCTACCCGTTTTGACACCGACAGGGGGGATTTATTGTCCTCCTCCCGCTCGCATTCATGGCGGACGTTCGCCTCGGGCTTCCCCCCGTCTCCTCCAACCTCACACACGATCGTCTACCCAACGTGTACCACGTGACACGAAAACAAAATCTTTGACCACCATGAAATTCGCTCGCCGTCTCGTAAACCTCTGCTATCCACCACCCATCCCGCCTCGTCAAGCAGCAGTAACCTGCGGATCGTACCTTGAACGAGAAGGGAACTCTTCTGATAGCAGAGGAGTCCAGCCGCAAGGAGGCCGGAGATGTAGACGACCGGCCATCTCCTATCCTCCGCAGCCCCCCCCCCCCCCCCCTACCGGAGTCTCCTCGTCGGCAAGGAGCCCCTCGCCTGAGTTGTCTCCTGAGTTGTTGCCTGGATCCCCTCAAAGTAATGGCCACCCAACACAGGTTGGTTCACCGAGAAAAAGATTTGAGCAACCCAAAAGAACTGGTAGGAGTACAAGAATTTTAGCAAAAGAGAGAGACACACACAAAGAAGACAAGGGAAGATAAGAAAAAAAAAGTGGCGGCCCAGTGCAAGTCGAGTCCGTGTGGGTGAAGGGGGCCGATACGGACTGGATCCGGAGCTCGGTCGGCTCGGCAGCCTCGGCTAGGGTTCCTTCTTTAGATATATATATAGATCGGGACGGCACCGCCGCCTCCTCCAATCCAATCCCCAAACCAGGAACCCAGCATCCAAATCCAACATCCATCGGGAGGAGGCCATGGCGGGTAGGGAGGAGGAGGAGGAGAGGTGGACGATGAGGCCGTGCACCGCCGCCAAGTCTAGGATGGCCGGCATGGTCCGGCGACGCGGGTCGTCTCCAAGTCCAAGAGGGGGAAGGCGGTGGCGCGGTCCAGCCGCAAGAAGGGTGAGCAGAGGCCCGAGTGTGCGGCGGCGGGACCAGGGGATCTGTCGTTGCCGGATCCACACGGGAAGGCTGCGATGCCGGCCAAGAAGGTTGTGGCTGCGTCCGCGACAGCACAGGCTGCAAGCAAAGGGAAGCGTCGGCTCAAGAAAAGCGAGATCAGGACCATAATCGCGCTGAAGCCGGAGCCTTTTCCCGAAGACGACTACCTGGATGACATGGCCAAGTACTACCCGCCGGAGTGGCTCGAGCAGAAGAAGAGGGAGCACGCACAAGACGCCGCATATTTCGGGAAGATTGACACCGACTACGAGGACTTCCGGAAGAAGGTGATCGACGGGGTCAAGGAGAAGGGCTACTTTGAGGTCGACGAGGGCTACATGGAGAAGAAGCCCGATGAACACCCAAAGCCACAACTGCAGAAGGTCGATTTAAGTGAACTCATGCGCTTTGCTGCTACCCCTGAAGAAGAGTTGCGGCGGCGAGGTGGTAATGGTTATCATGAGTACTCTACTGATGAAGAGGATGATGCTGTTCTGGCTCATGTGCGTGACGAAGACGATGATGATGACTTTCTGAGTGATGGAGAGGATTCTTCTGTGAGCGATGAGGAGAATGCTCAAGCCGAGGGAGCGGATGTTCAGAAGGTTGCTGCTATTGTGGCCAGCTGAAGGCATTTGGTCAATCTCTAGCTGTCTTTATCTAACTAGTAGTATATGTTTACTTACTAGCAGATGTCTCTTTGATGGATCCGTGTGTGTTAAATGTACCCCTGTTATGTCTTGTTTGGAACACGGACTATATAATTTACAATGTGATTGTTGCTTCAAGCCTGCTCTTGGGGCTGAATATTACTGATTGAGCAATGTTTTAAGTGTGGGTCCGTCTATGTCACATCTAGATGAGAGATAATATCTCACATCTAAGTATGATGTCAGCGTCATCATATTTTTTTCATTATTTGTCATGTGACACATTTAGATGTGACATACTAATGTCACATCTAAATTCTGTTTTGTGGCCCTGTTCGTTTTTTTGTTCGTTGTTGTGTTTATTCTAACGCGAGTTACACAATCGCGTTGCTCATGTGGGCCGGTGAGGTCTGATATGGGTAACATGCATGGTGGAGAGAATTGTTTCTACGTACAGTAAAGGAACCTTTTGTTTGTGTGAATCAGGAAATTGATGAATCAGCGAACATGTACCTGATGGTGTCTGGACACCATGCACGTGTGTCTTTTTGTTGAGGTGGTGCACATGATTTAAAAGTGAATATTCATTCTAGAAAATTTGAACATCTTTTTTGTGATATATGAACATTTTGTATAGAAATTTTTTCCATAAATTATTTTTAAGTTAAAATGGATGATTTTTTATAACATTAAAAAATAAATGTTCATGACATCAAGAAAGGTTACAGCCTTCCAAAAAAAATTTACATAAAATTTATAAAAAATGTTCATGTAATTCAAAAAAAGGTGTTCTGTACATATTAAAATTGTATGTGACATTAAAAAATATTCACATGTTGTGTGACATTTTAAAAAAAATGTTTACACAATTTTTTTAAATGAAAATGGTGTACAATTTTTTTATGATTTTTTAATTAAAAAAGCAAATTGAAAACTATCACGATTTTTAAACATGTTCATAGTTTAAGAAAATCTTCATGACGTTTTATAAAAAACTTGAAAATTAAAAAAATCATTAATATTTTTAAAAAATATGGACATGCAACTGGCCTGCAACCCCCCTCCCCCATAATTATAGTCTCGTTGCGGGCACACAGTTGCGTGTCGAGGATGGGGCTTGCAAGTGGGACATTTGAAAAAATGGGTTGGGCCCAAAAAATAAATAACAAACAATGCTGAGCAGCTAAAGGCAAAAAAGGAAAGGTGGACTAGTAACTGCTAGGGTTGGGGCAGCTCACGTTTGCATATTGAAGGTGCAAAATGTAACTGGGATAAAAAATTGGTCGCTCCCCGAGTTGCAAGTTGATATGAACTTCTAACCGCAACAACAAAATCTTGGAGCCTAGCTGCGAGCCACATACAATTGACTTGCAATTAGGCGTACGTGTACTTGAGGTGGCAACAAAAAACTTTAGAGTCTAATTGCAAGTCGATGGTGGAGTTGCAACTCAGGCAACAACAAAAATTTAAGCCCATTTGCAAGTAGAGGGTGGACTTGCGACTGGGTATGAACAAATAAAAAAAGTCATTCCATGTTGTGAGTCGGGGTGGGCTTGCAACTGGACAAGAAGGAAAAAAGGTCTAGCCCAGTTGCGAGCCGAGGGTAGGCTTGCTACTGAGGTAACAACAACTACACTCCCAATTGCGAGTCAGAGGTGGCCTGCAACTAGGATGAGAACAAACTACGAACCAATTGCATGCCGAGGGCGGAGATGCAATTGGGACGACAAATACACGAGGTTGGACTTGCAATTAGGGAGATACACGACTACGAAGTCCCTCGGTTGCGAGTTGAGAGTGGACTTGCAACTAGGGTAACTACAAAAAAATGCCTTGGTTGCGAGTCGGGGATGGACTTGCAACAGGGGCAACTACACTACTACGAAGCCCCCAGTAGCGAATCGAGGTTGGACTTGCAACTGGGGGAACTACACTACTACAAGCCCCTAGTTGCAATTCGATGGTGCACTTGCAACTGGGGCAACTAAAACTACAAAAAAAACCTAGTTGCAAGTCGATGATGAACTTGCAGGCAACTACAACTATAAAAAAGCAACCAGTTGCGAGTTGATGGTGGAATTGCAACTGGGGCAACTACAACTATCAGAAGCCATAAGTTGTGAGTAAGGATGGACTTGCAAACTGGGAACTACACTACTACGAGCCCAGTTACGAGTCAATGGTGGACTTGCAACCGAGGAAACTACAACTACTACAAGCCCCTAGTTGCGAGTAGACGATAGAGTTGGAACTAGGGTAACTACACTACTACAAGCCCTAGTTGTAAGGTGATGGTGGACTTGCAACTAAGGCAACTACAACTATAAAAAAACAGTTGCAAGTCGGTGGTGGACTTGTAACTGGGCAACTACAACTAAGAAAATGATTTGCGAGACGAGGGTGGACTTGCAACACGGACAACTACACTACTACAAGTCCCCAATTGCGAGTCGATGGTGAACTTGACCCTAGGGTAAACTACAACTATAAAAAAGCCCCTAGTTGCAAGTCGGCGTGTGGACTTTCAACTAGGGCAACTACAACTATTACAAGACCCATTTGTGAGTCGAGGGTGGACTTGCAATTGGGGCAACTACACCACTACCAGCCCTAGTTGCGAGTCGATGGTTCACTTGCAGCTGAGCCAATTACAACTAGTACAAGCCCCAATTGCAAGTCGAAGGTGGAGCTACAATTGGGGTAACTACACCACTGCAAGCCTCCCAGCTGCGAGTCGATGGTGGACTTGCAACTAGGACAACTACAACTACAAAAGAAAAAAGCCCTGGATGTAATTCGATATGTGGACCTGCAATAGGGGGGACTACACTACTACAAGCTCCCATTTGCGAGTCGAGGGTGGACTTGCAACTGGGGCAAGCTACAACTACAAGAATAAAGCCGCCAGTTGTGAGTCGATGGTGGAGTTGCAAGTGCACCAATTACAACTAAAAGACCCCAGTTGTGACTCAATGTGGGGACTTACAACAAGCGCAACTACACAACTACAAAACCGCCAGTTGCGAGTCGACGGTGGACTTGCAACTAGGAAAAAGTACAAGTACAAAAAATGCTCCTCAGTTGCGATTCGATGGTGGACTTGCAACTCGGACAAGACTTGCAACTGGGGCAAACTACAACTACGAAAAAGCCCCCAGTTGCGAGTCAATGGTGTACTTGCATATGGGACAACTACAACTACAAAAAAAATCCCCAGTTGCGAGTCGATGGTGAGGTCCGCCAGTTACGTGTCGAGGCTGTAGTTGCAACTGACATGAAAAATGGGTCAAGTCCAGTTGCATGTCTAGGGTGAATTTGCAACTGGGCAAAAAAATGGATCGGCCAGTTACGTATCAATGGTGGACTTGCAACTCGGGAAAAATGGTTGTACCCCCTGTTGCTTGTCGAGTGTGAATTTGCACCTTGGACAAAAAAGGGGTCGGGCCTCCAGTTACATGTCGGTGGTCAACTTGCAACTAGGACAAAAAAATGGGTTAGACCAAATCGATGTCCGTGGTTGACTTGCAACTGAGACAAGAAAAATAAAACACGCAGGTCCAGTTGCACGACAAGGGTTCACTAGCAGCATAATCCAAAAAATGTGTCGGGTTTAGTTGCATGTTGGTGGTTAACTTGCAACCACGACAGGAAAACAGAAGAGACATGCTCCAGTCTGCATGTCGGTGGTCAACTTGCAACTAGGACAAGTAAATAAAGAGGCGGACCTGGTTGCATATGGGAATACACTTGTAGGTGAGACCAAAATGGGTTAGACCCAGTTGCATGTCAGTGATCGACTTGCAACTAGGACAAGAAAAAATAAAAAGAGACGGGCTTCTTATATATTAGGGTTAGACTTGCAAACAAAAACAAAAATTAGGCCGTTGCATGTCATTGTAGTGTTTAGAAGCAGATCCATCCTCGAGTCGCCTCTCCTTCAAAGACAAAATGGAATGGGATAAAGAGGGAGTGAAGTACAAAAGTGATGAGCCAGCGGTCAGCTCGTCTCTTCGACTTATACGAACAACTTGTCTCTTCAACTACAACACAAGAAAAAAAAAACAAGCCACAAAAACGGTCCAACAAAAAAACGCATAGTGCGCTTGGCCGCAAAATGGACATCGGACGCGCGGAACAAAACAACTCCGATTAAAGAATTGCACGAAATTTATAGCGACGGATCAAATGGACTGAATAGGTGAGACATCGCGAAAACTCTTGAGTTTTAGCGATTCGATACATGATTTACTGTTTGATGGACACACTTCATAGATGAACACAGATCGAAACAACGACAAACAAACATGCATCAACGATCGTATGGCATAATACACGCACAAAGGAGATGCACGCACACAACATATGATATACACACAAAAAAAGATGCATGCACACAGCATGTGATCGATATATACACATACATAGCAACATAGGCGGGAGAAAAGAAACGGAAAAAAGACAAAAGGCCTCGCGAAATGCAACGGCCGTAGTGAATAGACAAAAAGTTAAAAACAAACAGAAAGGCAAAGCCAGCCCACGTGGCAAGCCAACCCACGCTGCCACACATATGGGCCAACCGGCCAAGCCACGCTGCCACACTGCATGCACGTCCAGTGCCGGGCTCCTGCGCGAGCGGACGCAGCAAGCTGGAACACGGACAACAGCTAGATCAGCTTGTGCATCAATTTAAAACACAAAACGAATCCAACGATGGAGAATTTAGATGTGAGATACTATATCACATCTAGATGTGAAATAGCAAACCTGATGTTTTAAATTGGTGATGTTAAATTCTCCTTTTCCTTGATATTAACTAATGTGACACTTCTATATCTAGATGGTATCATTCTTTCAACAAATTTACACCAGTTTAAAGTACCCCCTCCGATCCATACTAAAGCCTGCTCTTGCGGCTGATTATTATCAGCCAAGCTAGTTGGCAGATTTTTGTCACAGATCATATTTCTGCCCATCAAGGGTTTCAGCCTAATCTGTTGCTCTGTTTTGCACTGTTTCTGTTTTCAAACCACATGCCCCAACAAAGTTTTTGTATTTGAGCACCGCTGATGTCCTCTCTGTCTCTACTATTTACATGGACATTACAAAGCGAGTATGATGTAACTGTTGAGTAAAGAGCTTGCTGAAGCTACATGTCTTGAGTCCTGTAGCCGACATCTTGCCGTGCCATCTTGTATCCATGTATACAGAGATACAGAGATGTATGGAAAACAAGAATCTTTTATATGCCTATGTTCTATTTGTAGTAGGAGTAAAATAAGGATTTGGCTGTGGAGAGATGGTCGAGTGGTTGATGCCTGCATTGGGTTCAAAACCAAGCCGTCTCTGTTTGTTGACTGTCATAGTAGATTTTGTACTCTTGGTGGGGGCGTGGGGCTAAATAAACTGATGCTATAGCACTCCTGTGTTTGTGTGATTTGCCAGGGTGGAGGTTTACCTAGAAAGCCTGGAGATTTTGCTCATTATACGCTGCCAAATGCTGGCCATTTTGGTACTTACATGTGCTATAATAGAAATGCCTCCTGTGTATAGTTTGGTTACTACTTAATCTTCATATTAGCAGCTTTCTCTAGCATTTTGATTTATTATTTCCCTCTGTACAAGCATTGACACAATACTATTAGTAATTGATTGGTTTCTGTATGAGTAGATATTCCAATTAGTAACTGATTGATTTCTGAGGTTATTTGATTCACTTGCAAGATACCTTTCCTGGATTGGTGGCGTGATTCGTCATAAGCTTCAGTCCATCATTTTAGCATTAGATCATCGCCTACTCACCTGGATTGCCAGAGTTCAGGTTAGACTTCACTCCTCATGGATCCTGTGCCTAACTGTCTCCCATTTGTTTTTCTATTCTCAAGGTTCCACAATTGTCAAAAATTATAATGCCACAACATTTTCTCTGTGAAACCCATCAGTCTGTGTAAGTTCACAATTGTTCTAGAGCACTTGAAGGTACACACATTCAATCTGGAATTGTTATAGGGTTCTGCACATGAATTGTTTCTATTCTATGATATATGATATCTTATGTTATTTATGCTGACTTGTGATTAAAATCTCTTTTTCCTTTATCTTAACCATTGTGATACTTCTATACCTAGATGGTGTCATTCTTTCAACAAATGTACACCAGTTAAAAGTAGAGGAATTAAATTTTGGCACCAAGCAAAGAAATGCATGCCAAGAGTTCTGCCTGCTTATTCTTTCCAGCGAAGATGCAACACTATATTCATCTACCTGCTTTTTCTTTCCAGCAAAGATGCACTGGTAAGAAAACAATTTATCCTGTTTATCCACCTGGTTAGTTACAAGTATATTAAACTTTGCCCCACCTATTTGCGCGTGTCAATTTTGGGCAATCTATATTCTGAGTTTGTATAAGTGAAGACCTTTCGAAGCCTATTCAGGATAAATACATTAGAAATATTTACTTGGCGATATAAAAAGCATCAACAGTATGCCCACATTGGGTTCAAAACCCTAGTCGTCTCTATTTGTTGACTGTCATAGTAGATCTTATAATCTATGTGGTGCTAAACTAATGCAATAGCAGCACTACTGTGTTTGTATGATTTTGCCAGGATGGAGGTTTACCTAGGAAAACCTGGAGATTTTGCTCATTACGCTGCCAAATGCAGACCATTTTGGTACTCACGTGTGGTGTTAGAAATGCCAATTTGGTTACTACTTTATCTTCAGATTAGCGGCTTTCTGTAGCATTTTGATTAATTATTTCTCTCTATACAAGCATCGACAGGGTACTATTAGTAATTGATTGATTTCTATATGAGTGGACATTCCAACACGATACTATTAGTAACTGATTGATTTCTGAGGCTATTTGATTAACTTGAAATATACCTTTCCTGGATCGGCAGCATGATCAGTCATAAGCTTCACTCCAGCATCTAGCATTAGATCATTGCCTACTAGTAACTGATTGATTTCTGAGGCTATTTGATTAATTTGAAATATACCTTTCCTGGATTGGCAGGGTGATCGGTCATAAGCTTCACTCCAGCATCTAGCATTAGATCATTGCCTACTAGTAACTGATTGATTTCTGAGGCTATTTGGTTAATTTGAAATATACCTTTCCTGGATCGGCAGCGTGATCGGTCATAAGCTTCACTCCAGCATCTAGTATTAGATCATTGCCTACGCACCTGGATAGCCAGCATGCTGTTCAGGTTAGGCGTCATCCCTCATGGATCCTCTGCCTGGCTGCCTCCCCTTTGGTTTTTTTATTCTCTAGACTAGATTCCACCTTTGTCAAAATAATGCCACAACAATTTCACTGTTAAATTTATCCTGTTATGTCATGTACCACATGTTTGGAACATCAACTATAATTTACAGTTATGTTTTCCTGTTGCAGTGTGGTTGCTCCTGGGCTGCTCTTGTGGCTGATTATTGATTGAACAATGCTTGTCCAAGCTAGTCAGCAGCTTGTTGTTGTCGATCAAGTGTTCAGCCTAAATCGGCCTCCGTGTTTCGAAACCAACACGCCCCAAGATTGCAAATCTGACTGTTCTTTTATATGCAGCACTTGTGTCGCGCGCACGTGTGTTATCTGAGCCCCGCACTTGTGTGTTTACGTGTGTGCGCTTGTATTTTGCTATTTGCATGTTATCTGGCAGCAGCTGATAAACCCTACTGCGCCGGTTTGTACACTAAATGGTTTGGTTAGCTCTGGATTTTGGAAGGTAACTTGTGCCCTGCTGCACCAGTTTGTAAACTACATGGTTTGGTTAGCTTTGGACCTTAAAGGCAACGTGTACCTTTGGATTAATCTGTAGAGACAAGATTATCAGTTACAAACAATAAGGTCTTATTGGTATCAATGAGTTGATAGTTCATAACCTTTGTGAGTTTTGAAGCGTGATGGAAGCGTGAATGGTTTTGAAAAATTCACAGGGGTACTCGTCTTTGTTTTGCGATCACAACTGACTCGTAGAGTTGTTCATTATCTTTATTATCATGTTAGTTTTTTGACAAAATCTGCATTGTACTGCTTTAATTGGCGATTTACATTTGGTTTGATTGGCAGGTATGGATTGGTATGAACTGCTAATAGATTGTTATTGTTAAATTTATTCTTCCTGCTCATCTCAATTGGTACGGATTGGCGATTGTTATTGTCTGGTTTAATTCCATCCGCCCATGTCCTTGGGCGATGGGGAGGGTAGAGCAGGAGGAAGGGGTGTACCCCGGCAGCGGCTAGGGTTTGCCGCCCAAGCCGCATCTACCATGATCACGATGAACTCATGGGCACATCTACCATGCAGGTCATTTTCAGGATTAGCTGCGGTTGTGAATAGACCGCTGAAGGGTACTACTCGGCGTGTAGAGACAGTCATGAGATATGCATCAAAACCAGCTACGTTGGCATTTTATAGGCAGATATGAAGAAGGTACTGTCAATATCTTTGAGGGTATGGTATTCGAAAAGATTGGGGAATCTATGCTTACACCGGGGAAGTTACGACGATCCTTGTGTCCTGAGTCCTGACCCAATGGCCTTAATCGAGATAATTACGGCTACAGTCCTTGTACTCTCCGGCACGTAACATCATGGTCCTCGAACTCGCGGAATGCTCCACTATGGTCCTTAAATACGAAAATACGCTCCAATACAGTCCTGGCTACGTCTTTCGCTACGCCATACATCCAGACTGATGCCACGGCAGCAAACAGAGCGCGATTGGGTTCGAACCTGAGAGCCGAGGCCATCCGACAACGTGAGCGAGCTACATGTACACTAGTGGTCTATAAAGCTTAATATATAAAATAAAATTGGGTCGGCATGTACATTTGTACAGGTAAACATAAACTTTTTCTAAAATTTATATGGATTAAAAAATGTAAGAAAAATTTATGTGTCTTCATTCAGGACCACAAGCACTCACTATTGTTCTGCATCCTCATTGTTATTTTTCAAATGCTATTTTAAAATTTGGCAACGTGTATTTTGAATAATGCTTATACTTTTGCCCAATTATATGCCCAACTACCAGTTTCTTATTGTTTTCTTCCAAGTTTGTGTTTATGTTTCCTTTTTTATTTTTTACAATAATTACAAATACACAATTATTGTGTATCTGAAATCTTTATTTCATTTTTATTATTGGTTAACTAAAATAGGTAAACATGAAATTTTTAAATTTTACATAGATAAAAAAAATAAAAGATTATGTATCTTCATTCAGGACCACAAGCACTCACAGTTATCGTCTATATTCTTTTTCCTAAATACACAGTTACTTAAAAAGTTGACAACATGTATTAAAAATTATTGTGTAATCATAATAAATTATATAAATGTATTAAAAAATTAAATTTGTATTTGCAAAATCAACGTGTTTCATAAAATACAAGAATGAGTTTACACAATAAATTTTTAAAATACACGACGTACATTTTTTGAAATATACGTTGTCATTTTTTGAATGCATAATGAACATTTAGGAAAAATACATTTAGAATTTTTTAATGCACATGAGACATTTTCCCAAAACATTCTGAACATTTTTTTCAAATTGCACAAACACTTTATTTACCTTTCATGGTAATTGTAAAACTTCCTTCTATTTATTTTTTTAAATGGAAAAAGATAAAAAATGTGAACCTGAAAAAAAACAGTGGAAAAGGAACGTGATGGAGGCACACTATGTGTTGTGTTCTGTATTGTATCTTATATACCCTCTCCGTTCTTAAATATTTGTCTTTTTAGAGATTTCAACAAGTGACTACATATGGAGCAAAATGAGTGAATCTACACTCTAAATTATGTCTATGTACATCCGTATGTGGTAGTCCATTTAAAACCTCTAAAAAGACAAATATTTAAGAACGGAGATAGTAGGTCAGAAAGTAAACGTAATCACTATTGTGTTCTGCGGCTAGCTTGTGTGCACTTTACAATCAGCGAGCAGAGGTCTCAGGTTCAAACCTTTGTCTTGCAATTAATTTTGTTAGTTTTCTCTTTCTCTGTACTGACATGTGGGCCCCATGCTTCTACTTTATGCTGGCATGGCACCGGGCTGAGCTGCTAGGCGTATCATGAGACGTACTGAGGACCGTTTTGGAGCGTATCCACATATTTGAGGACCGTAATGGAGCATTTCACGAGTTTGAGGACTGCCGTGTTACATGCCGGAGAGTATAGGGACTGTATGTGTAATTATCTCGCCTTAATCCATGGAAGTGGCGCTCCTGCGGGTGAGAGAAGACTTAGGAGAAAGAGAAGTTTGGACACCCACTGAACATGATGAGCTCACAACCGCATGGTTAGGATCATCCAGCCACAAACGACTACTACAAATTAACATTCCGGCTGGCTACACCAAACACGGGAATCATACCAGATTACCCCCCTTTTATTAGAGAGAAGGAACAAGATTAGCCCCTGATTAGTGAAAAAAATCTGCACAATATTCCTGCCAGCTCTAGCAACATACTACACTTACGTCTGTTAGATTGGAGACGAAAAAGCATACATGATGAAGGGGAGCGTAAGCTAATCATCTATTCACCACCTACGCAATCATAACACCACATTGTCGTCTCCTTCGTATAGCCCCACGAAGAAGAGACAATTAAGGTTCGCTTACGTTGGAAATTTTTAGTTAAGTTGGTTGAAATTGTGCTATGAACCAACATTAAGTTCCAAGTCATCCATAACCGCAAACACAACTTTTCTAAAAGATTTAACCCTGCATGGGTGTAGCAACATATCCATTATAGGCTCCATACCCACGATGTTCGCAATCGGAATCTACCGCTTAGAGGCACCCATTTTATATATGAGCTAGCACCGTAAGTTCCAAGCGACACGACAATGCTTGCTCGAGGAGACAAACTATTGTGACCTACGACAGGTTGAGCAAGGCAGTTTCGAACGAACGATACTTACCCTGTTACTACATCCTAGTCCAAGAGAAACACGATGGGCCGACACCCGAATCAAGACCCGAGTATCTCTGACCTGGTCCACCCGTGTTGCGCCAAGGTGACTAGTACCGAGTCCCAGGTAGCCACTCGAAACTCCACAAGTGCGGACCAGCAGGGAGTTCCATCCCACTGGCCCAAGTTATTTTGAAAGATCCTCATGTACACGACTCTTGTATGCAATTTATGTTGGCAAATGGTAAAACCAGCTCATGACTCCTGGACAGTTTGCAGTTACGGGTATATATTGAGCAGGCCCCATAAAAGCACCCACATATGGTTAGCGCGCTCATTCATGGAACATAATAATCATAACTCAGTTCTTAGGGTGACTCGAATGGAACAAATCACTAAGGCATAGGCCTAGCCTTCCACCCTTCGTCTTGTTCACTACCATCATACATTATTTAATCAATATAATAGCATGATATCCTAGATAAGAGTAACCAAGGCAATAGCATGTCAAAAGTTGAATCTGCAACCCTATGTATGATACTAAGCAAGGCTTGAGCAAGCAGTAACATACCCATCAGAAGGTTTGCTAGGCAGGTGAAATTCAATGTTGTATCATGGCAAGTGGTAGGCATAATATGTGGTAGGTAACGAGAATCTAGCAAGCATAGCTAGTAATAGTATCAAAGGTGATGATCATCCTTGTCTAACTGATGCTCAGCCTGGTGAGAAGGCATGATCCTCTGAAGTGTAATTGAATGTATCCTTGTACTCTGCTTCGTTGCTGGACTCTATCGATAAGAACCAAACCGAAAAGAAGCAACAAAACAGTAAATAAACACTTCGTGGTAGATGCAAAAGCATATGCATACATGGCATGACAAGGGTGAGAGAAACAGTGAACTGGAAGTTAAGTGAAGCTCGTTATGCAACTAAAATGTCATTCACCTAAACTCCACATTTAAAGAAATAGTTCGATCTTGTTTAGCTACCCAAACCAATTTAAATGTTGTCCACACAGATGAACATGGCATACGGTGTTGAAGGATATAAACCAGGCTCAAGTTTAAGGGGTGATATGCAACACATGATAAGTTAAATAAGTGTAACAATTAAACTAATTAGTAAAAGTTGATTAACATATGCATCACATTTACGTAGTTTACATTGATTACATGTCATTGATGGATATGGTGAAAGAAAAACCAATTACTCAAATTAACTGGAACTAGGAAGCTCCATATAACATTTCGAAAGATTCCATAAAGAAAGGTCAATTAATGAGTTTATCTCAAAGATTCCATAAAAATGATTACTGATTTATGCATCAAGGTGATCAAGATGCCATATTAAACATTCAATCCAGAGTCGTGATTATTTAATTAAGTTAATTAAATGCATACTACAAATTAAAAGGGGGAAAACATGTTAGTGATGTCAAACACGGATGCAAATGGCATAATCATGATCATATTTTTCTAAGTGATTTAATGATATAACTTGTTTTGATCCGATGAACGGTGCAAAAATTATAGGCTATGCAAGTCTAATCATTTTTCTATAATTATTAAAAAGGGCAGCCGGGTACACGTAGCTCCCGCTTGTGCGGGGTCTTGGAAAAGGTCCAACCACTTTGAATCTATAGTATGCAGTCTTTTCCTACATTTCTGCAGGAGATTGTTTTCAGGACTCGAACCTGTGACCAAGGCAACATCTTTACTATTGCACCAAAGCTTTTTGTGCAATAGGCCAAAAATGACTCTACAGGGCCTAAACAGCAGCGGCGCTGGACAATTAAATCGTGCCCACGTGCCACAGACTAAAACAGCGCAGCTAATAGACCACGAGTCCATGACCCAACAACGAAGGCGAGCGGCAAACTACTATGAGCCACGCACGCGAGGGATAAGGATGTTACTCACGAGAGCGCCTATACAACGCTTCAGGGGGAGCTCCTATTCGGCGCATTTGGCGCTGCAGAAGCTAACCGGCGCCACTGCAACGCTTAGTGGGCCTGCACACGGACACAAAGAATTGTATCACGAAAAAATGCGGCAAAAATATGGTACGACGAATCAAACTCGCACAGCTACATTGCAGGACTGTTCAGCTAGCCACTACACCATCTGAACACCAGTGATCAACGCGAAATTTCTAAGAACAATAACACACCCGCTATTTATTACGCAATACCACTTAGATTTTTGAACTATTCAATTTTATTTTTGGTCAAATTGATTTATTAATGAAAACAAGTTCATTCATTTCTGAAAACAAATTTATCAAATTTGAAACAAAAGTTCATCAATTAGAAAAAAAAAAGTTCATCAAATTAGAAAAAAGATCATTGATTTAAAAAAATGTTCACCAAATTAAAAATGTTCAACAAATTTGGAAAAATTTCAACAAATTTGAAAAAAATTCAACGAATTTTAAAAAAGTTCATCAATTTTTCAAAAAGTTCATCGAATTTGAAAAAAGTTCATCAATTTTTCAAAAAAACATGGATTTTGAAAATAATTCATTGAAACTGAAAAAAATTCATTGATTTTAAAAAACATGAAGTTCTTTTAAAAAAAGCATGCATTAAAAAACAAAAAAAAGGAAAAACTGAATAAAATTGTCCGTAAACTAAACCGCGAATCGGGAAAACCTGGTTGGAAAGCTTCCCAAAACCAGGCTTTCGCGAACCAAAAGAAAGGAAATAAAATGCAGAAGTGAATTAACTTAGTGCACTAGAAGGGCGATGGCCTCATGGTTAGGGCACAGCGGCCCCCATGAGTGGGCCACGGGTTCGAATCCCAGTTCTCTCACTCACCTATTTATTGTTTCTGCAAAATAAGAATAAAATATAATGGGCTGGCCCATTAAAGCTGAAGAGGTTATCAGACAACAGTTGTTGCATCGAACCAAACACCGTGTAGTTGCGTGAGCCAAGCCAATGCAGGCAACAAACCGATATGCAAAAATTGCTACCCTAATACGAGAGGCCTAAATGCGGGCAACCAAACAATAGCCAGATGTCGACTTTTTGCCTGTTTTCCTTCAACCAACTAAGCTAGCCAGGTTCGGCTCCTACGGCTCACTCACCTTTTTACTGTTTCTATAAAATAAGAATAAAGTATAATGGGCTGGCCCATTAAACTGCGGCTAGCTATTGTTTAAACTATCTTTCGTTGTGTGTGTGATTATTTCTTCACGCCACTATGTGTTGGTAACCTCACCAACAAGCTAAAGAGGTTACCAGACAACAGTTGTTGCATTGAACCAAACACTGTGTAGTTGCGTGAGCCGAGCCAATGCAGGAAACCAAACGGTATGCCAAAATTGCTACTCTAATACGAGAGGCCTAAATGCGGGCAACCAAACAATAGGTAGTTGTCGACTTTTTGCATGTTTTCCTTCAACTAGATGACTCGTTGCGCCAATGGCGCAAAGGCCGAGAGGGAGCCAAGTATTGTGAGAATATTTGGACACCCAAGTCGAAAACCAAATGTGGCCAACACTCCCGCATCCTCTGCTTGAAAGCCGCCTTTTCTCACCGGATCTAACATAGATACATGATTCTTCAAGAGCAAATTTCAGAGAAAATATAAAGCATGGAAGGCTTTAAGTTGTACTATTGAGACCATACCACCATATCTTCATTTAGTTTCTTTGAAATCGAAAGGTCTAAGAGGATGGTACATGTGAGAAGCTGTGAATCCACAACAAAAACTAAACTAACTTCCAAACAAACATTTCAAGTTTGGAAGACACAAAGAAGCAGCCCAGATCTCTCGTTGTAGTGCATGTACATGTCCTTAATCCTGCATCCACAGCCCATAATTTTTCAACACCTAAATCCACAAAATCCAACCGAAGGAAATCATGGCAGAAAATGCGTCGTGGCTTACGTCTCCGAGAAGGACTTCTTGGCATTCTTGTGCAGGTTGGACACCGCAATCCTCGCTGCAAGCTGCGAGCTGTAGAAGAACCACACAGACACCTTCCTTCACCTTGCCCTTGGGGAGGAGGGGGGCAACACTTGCAGCGCCGCGACAAGGCCTCATTAGATAAACCTTTACTCTTGTAATCTACGTTGATGAATCCATTGATACCTTTCTTTACAATATGCTCATTGAACCTTCAAAACAATATAAGTGGTCGACCTATCAAGACTAACCGCTTCAACTGACCAGAAAGAGAAATTGAAGCTAGCAGAAAAACAGATGATAGACATCCAAGAAAGAAACATGTATGTACAACCATGTCAATTGTTGCTTCAAAAGGCCAGTATTTCTCTGGAACTTCTTTCACCGCAAGCCCAATGCATTTTCACACAACCGCACGGCAATGTACTTGGGTCAAAAGCAGGCCCAATAGAGTGCAATGAACATATCAAAGTCAAAGATGCCAACATATACGTAGGAAAACATGAAGTAATGATCTTGGATTAAATTTCATCCTAAAACCTGAGCACGCATGTTGAATGTACCAAGTTGACAGTACGTCGCCAACTGGCCATTTAATAGGTAAAAAACAAATTAGGTGAACGCTCACACTTATCTTACTACTTTATATTTCATCCTGACAATTAATAAAATCAAGCATCGTCACTTTTATTGCCTCTTGCAGCAGGTTCATTCATCAGAATGTTACACACTGTATTTATGTCTTATTTACTTATTAAGAAACTGTTCTCTTATCAAATTCTACAATTCTTTTGGTGATGTGAATTTTCAGGCCCCCACTGACTGTAACTACAACAGAACACAATTTTCTCTTAGAGAAGAAGCATATAGAAACAATCATAGTTCAACAAAAATCTGTCGAAGCTACTGAAGATCTGCATACTCTGCTTCGGCCGTTTTAATAGCAGGTAAAACTTTAGTTGTCAGGAGACCTTCATAGTGAGTCTTCTCCAGGTTCACATATTCAATGGAAGAAACTACCATCAGTATATACATGCTACAGAAGATTGAGTGATCACTATTTGGAAGTACTTATAACTAACTGGTGGCCTTGGATGGAACGAAGAAAATCTGGATTTGATTTAGCTTATGCTACATTATGACCAGGTTTGTAATCAGCTGGGAGGAATGATCCTAGAAAAATCTCAGACCATATATGTTACTACAGAGGCTAGTGTTGTCCAATAGAACTGTAGTTATCAGAATGTACCTCAATAGCGCATCAATGACATCTTAGGCATCTACTATGTGCTAGAATCCGTTGTTTCCCATTTCTCTCAGCCTCCTACTTCAGCCCATCTACTGTGATGTCCCCCTCCTGCGGGCATCAACAGTCTTGTTGGTGGACTGTAAGCAGAAGAAAAAGATTGAAACAGCCGATCATATGCAAACCAAGAAGAAACATAATCGAAAGAAAATTCGGGACAACGTTTTACTGATCAGCGCAACCATCACCTCATAATTGAATTTTTGCTTGTTGTCTTCCATATATATCATACTGTATATGATATCCCACTCCTACAAATCTCACACCACTATGAACTAAGATAGTCGTAAACCCATAAGATTTTTGCACACTATCTTTCAAGAAACAGCAAGGCCACAATAATTGACCATGCTCATGTCCAAACCCAGCAACTCTTCTATTATGCATCAAGATGATTTATATCAACTACAAATATTCATTTGTCCATTTCATCAAAGAGGTTATAAGCATAATGCCACTGGAAAAAAAAAGATAAGAATGGACAACATACCTTTGTTATGGTGATGAGAGCTAATTTTATAGGAAATGCACCCAGGAGACACAAGCCTCGGTCTATATATGTACCTGTCGTGGTAATAATGTGAAGAGAAATGAAGTTGAATATAATAGACCAAATACCCAATTGAATATCAAAATAACATAAATTGTACAGTAGTGGGATGAAAATACCAACCTGTATTTCTTTAGTATAGGCAACCAGTTCTAGAGCTAATGTTACATTTTCAGCTCCAACGTACATACACAACACACCTAATTTGACTAAGTTCAACTGATGCCGCAAAACCAGCTCCTTCACTGAAAAGGGAAAACAACTTCAGAACCAAAATGAGGAGTTTGCTAAAATAGATCTCCATCACCATTGTTGTGGATTTGTCATTTATCTTAACAAAATAAATACTAAAGAGCACACTTTTGCCAAATATTTCTTAACTCATATGTATAGCAAGAAACATGGGAGAAATTTTCCTACCTCAACATGGACTAAGTACTGACCATCAAAACTGCAGCTGAAGAAAACAAATAATATGCGCATAGAAAAGGAAAAGGAAAGAAGGTGGTAAACTTCATTACACTGGTTATCATGGAACCAAAACAGAGCTAGCGAGCAATCACGGAGCCAACGGAGCCAGCAAGCCAAGTAGTGAATTGAGCCTCCCATCTTGACTCAATAGGTTGCTGAGGATCAGTGATACTTGCCAGAACTATCCCAGATTCTGGTGCTCCTGCAACAACCCTGACAAGTCACCGAGGACATCCAATCCGACGACCCTGCAGACATGACGAAAAGACACGAATTCAGAACGGCAGTCCACCCAACAAACCCAACAAAATACAAAGAGTGTGGTAAAGACAACTGTGAAATTTAAGCGTAAATCCATCTAAATTTAACACATACAATCCAGCAAGTTGAAACCTTCAAGCTCACGTTATGGTATTTGCTTCAAGGATAAACAAATCAGGGATGCAATCCAGCAAGAGAAGAGCAATTTAACAACTACATTATGGAATTTAGAGGATGTTAGCATTTTATTTATGCGATGATGACTGTCTCAATCAAAATTCATATATCTCAGAGATGCAGTGCAGCAACCAAAAGCAGATTAAAACAGTGGAGAGAGAGGATGAAGAAGAAGAAGCAAGAAATGCAAAAATGCTCACCTTCCCAGGAGGGTGGAGATGCTCACCTGAAGCAGGAAAGAGGGAGGAACGAGGGTGCGCCGCGCGTCCAGCTCGCCGAAGGGAGACGACCCCTTCGTCGCCTCCAACATCGTACCTCATCTGCTCGCCAACGAGCAGCACCTCCTCGCGGACGACCTCCTCGTGCACCTTCCCGAGCTCGAACACCGTGTCGTCGTCTAGGTTCCGGATCCGGCACTGCTCCCCGCCGCCGCCGATGCCTCCAATGCTCTGGTTGCGCGCCAGCGGCGGCTTCCCGTGCTCGTTGGATCTGGGAAGGCTGTCCTCCTCCGCGGGCCCCGGCTCCTCCGGAGTAGGCGAAGCAGGCGGCGGGAAGGGAGAGAAAGCTGACGGGCGGCCTGCACGTCGAGCGCGTCCCTCGCGCAGTGCGGTGGTCTTTTGCCTCGCGTGGTACGGTGCGCCCTCACTGTTTTTCTTTCCCACGCGCAGCGCGGTGCGGTGTTTTCTTCCCCTCGCGTGCTGCGGTGCGCTCGAGCCATCGATTGTGTCTAGCGACTCCTTCATCCTTTATATGTTCAATTGGAACAACTCTCAAATCTTCTCGGGATCTACGATTCAGTGAGTTGCACCCATGGCGCAAAAAGCGAGATTGAGCCAAGTCTTATAGCATACATGGTAGCTTCATAGCTTAAAAGAAAGTATTGAGATCACTTATAATCCATTACATATAAGATTGATTCAGAACCAACTTAGCAAATACTTATAATCCATTACATGGTAGCTTCATAGCTTAAAAGAAAGTATTGAGATCACTTGATTATATCATACATTGGCTTTATAAAGCAATCTATATTAGTAGAGATGCATTGCATGAGTCTTGTACTTGCCGCAAGTAGGTATATGCCCCAGTGATACTTGTTTATTTTTTGCAGAATGTATTCTGATTGCAAAGTCGTATCGTGAAGCTGTTTTGCAACATAGCTTACTTGCGAGAGAGTATGTTTAGATCATTATCTTCAGGTGTTTATCCTGGAGTGAAACTAACTATGCGCTAGAAATGAAAATGCATAACCTAGTTTAGTAAGTTCGGAAGGCGGTCCATGAGTGTGCTCATGAGAATATCTATTCCTCCTGCTTGTCTCCTTCCTCATCCTCCCTACCTCTACCCACTCATACATACCTTGATAACAAATCAACAGTACAAAGAGTTCAACAAATTCCCCTTACTGTGGACATAATATATAGTACACAAAAAATTGATGCCTTAAATTGTGGGATGTGGGTAATTTTAGTTGAAGTGTCGTAATATTTTTCTGTAGGAGGCCTCCCATGTATTTTAGAGCCTCGGATGCAAGACGATTTTCAGCTTCTTCCGGTTTCCCATAAACATACATGGTCATTGATTTCTTTGCAAGCCCTTTCTTCAGCTGGTGATCTGATGGATAGAACTCAACGGTTGCGTCGAGGCCAGCAGTCATTGCTTTGTAGGTTGAGTAAACAGCATTTGGGAGCTTAAGCTGTTGCAACATGGCATCCAGAAGCATCTTTGCTGGGATCCTCATTTTCCATCAGGAGATGCTAATAAACAGAGAGAAAATACTACAAGGAAGGGTGAGAAGAAAAGCCATGCTAAACAACAGTAATAGCAAGGGAATGTACAACTCATATGTACAAATTCGAACTCTTAAGTTTTTGTTGGGATAAATCAATATTGAATATTACTTAGCAATTGGTAAGACGTATATCTGAAAACTTCCAGCCGATCAAAAAGCTGAGATAAACAGGGTTTTCAGTTTCTTCGAAACGAATTAGATATTTGCATATACAATCTTTTAGGCACCAAGTAAACAGGAAAGCAGCATGTATCAGCTGGTACAAACGCATCAACCAGGGTCTTGAGAGAGTAAATTATTAGAATGTGCGTCATAGGAAAACTGAAACTTACAACAACACAAAGTGAAAAAAAATATCATGTGAATCTCTAGGAAAGATCACGGATAAAAGGATGGTGTTTGTAGGCTGTTACCATCCTCTACATATTGGCCAGCACGATACTCTGTGAGACATCGACATAGCTCAGCGTTGAGATGCTTCCTTATAGGTAGAACAATGCAACAACGCCAGACCCCTTGCTAACACCATTTTGATCACACGTTACCTATTAAATAAAATTGGTCAGCTATGATCATACATGTATTTGCAACATGTATGAAGCATAACAAACATGACTGCCATGAAGAAACAACCAACCACGGTGAATTATGAACAGTTCTGTAGTATTAACATTAATGCAGATAATGAGAGTACATCAACATAATACAATGCCAATGAACTGGGCATAATTTCAGTTCCTATTAGGAAACCACAATGTGCCTAATCCAGAATTACTTCTACAGGTACCAACAATAATTAGTAAATTAATCGTGTCCAGCATCAAACTGATCCACATATTTTCACAAAAGCACAATTAGGGATTACAGAGGATTTTACCCTTGAAGCGGACCTGTTCTTTTGCTTCTTAGGGATTACACGGAGCATCTCCTTAGCTTTCTTCTGCTCGCCTTGCAGGGCATCACTGGTGTACTTTCCCGGCCACTCCTTCTCTAGCACCATTTACTTCAGTCTACTTCTCATCAGTGAGCGGCACATGTGAGACAAAGTCTATCATCGTTTTCAATGATTGTTACAACAGAAACCTGCGTGAACAATTATACATAAGAGACAATGTCACCACAGTATTACATGGCAAAGGGGTTGAACATGATAATAACTGATGATCCACCAACTTGACACCTTCAAAGTCCGGCTTCAGCTGCAGCCTCTGTACACTTTGCCTGAAGTTATCTTGCATACTCACTTCCTGAAACAAGCCTAAAATGGTCGCCAGAAGATAATAATTGTGAGCATTTGTATCTTTTTCTGTCGCAAGCTTGGCAGTGTTTTTCCTAAGCTTATTAGGTCCCCAAGAACATAGAACAACACGTACTTTCATACTGCATTCAGAATTTGTGTATCCTGATAGTCTTTTAGATCTCTAAACAGAGCTAACATATATTGAAAAACCGAGGAACTTTAAACAGTCAGATCAAGTAACTGACTTCTCCTAATTCCGTAGCAAGTGGAAATCATATGAGCAGCTGCACCTTGATGCCATATGGCGAAGAATAAAATAATTCTGAAGCTGCAAAATATCCACACAATCAGGAGCCTGCAATAGTAGGTTTCACTCGATTACTTAAAAAGCCATGAAATTCCTAGTATAAGTTATGTTCAAATGTAAAGATATTTAAATACGGTATAGGGAATGAATTGTTTCATAAATGAGAAGTGCTAGGAGAAGGAGACAGAGATATACATATTTCTAGACCACAAGGTGCATGAATTCATATAGTTCTCAATGTTTACACCAGTAGTACAAAATGAGTGGCATAGCAGGCTTCTTCTGGTTCCCAATGTTTACACCGGTAGTACAAAATGAGTGGCATAGCAGGCTTCTTCTGGTTCTCAATGTTTACACCGGTAGTACAAAATGAGTGGCATAGCAGGCTTCTTCTGGTACTGAATTCAGTAAGTGTTGAGGTGAGAGGAAATCCACTTGCCATATCTATTTCTGTAAGAACAAATCCCGCATCAACTTCCCATGTATATTCATATTGGACCCAAAAAAACAACAACTTTTAGGACGCAGGGGATTCTCACCATGTGTGCTCGCTTGCCTTCATGTGGCAGCTGCACGGAGTTGCGCAAGGCCGCCACGTGCGAAGAAGAGGGGCGCTGCTGCTCCCCTTCTCCGGATCGAGGCCGCGGCTGCTGCTCCCCTCCAGATCTCACTAATGGCTGCCGCCACGTGGAAGATTTCGGTTCTGCTTGGGCTGCCGTCATGGAAGGAGATCCGCTTGGTTCCTCTTGCCTGCCTCCCGAGCTATATGCAATGAACATCCGACAGGGTTCTTAGGCTCGCTTGTTGGGCAGCCATAGCTATACGTAACAGAATTAAATTTTTATATAAGAACCACAAACAATTAGAATTTAAAAACAACTTCCAGAAAAGATCGCAGCTATAAACATCTATCATGGATGCACACGCAGATCACTTAAATATTCATGAAACATGTCACAGTTATAAGCATCTAACCAAGGTAGTATGGTACTATTAAACCATCTGTACCACAGAGTGCTTAGCATCATACATTCCATGTTGTTAACTTCCTCGATACTTCAGATTTAGAAATGCTTTAGCATCATCAGGGTGTCTTCATTTAACATTTTTTAGGACTAAATGTATTTCTGTGCAGACCGCTAGTTTACAAAATTAGAATACAAATTTAGCATAACAACAAAAGAAAGCAAACAAGTATCAGTTCTCGATAGGGAAAAAATGGCAGCATCAAAGATCCAAAAGCAAGTGAGTACCAACCATTAGCAAAGGCAGCAGCAGTTTTACATTTGTTCTCATAATTAATCGTCACTAAGATGCAATACAATAGGATATCATGAGTGCAACAATCATATGTACGTAGTTGTTCTTATAAGTGAATTTTGTGATTGAATATTGAATGGAATCCAAAAGTTATGAATCTAGTAATGGAATTATCTTCCAATAGGTCCAGTGCACACTCCAAATAACCAAATTCTTCTTCCATATCGCAACCATCTACGAAGAAACACAGTTCTCAGTTTTTAGTGATGAGCAACCCGGCTAAAGCTCCTACAAATTAAAATAAAATATTCAGAAGGGGAAAAGAACACCAATAACTTTCAGATGTTGGCATAGGCATAGCTGGACCAACTAAGATGCAAGATTTGCTGATATAAATCCATTCATAAAATCATAACCCGGCTAAAGCTCCTACAAATTAAAATAAGATATTCAGAAGGGGAAAAGAGCACCAATAACTTTCAGATGTTGGCATAGGCATAGCTGGACCAACTAAGATGCAAGATTTGCTGATATGAATCCATTCATAAAATGATAATGTTGCTCTGCAATCTTTTCAGTTGTTGTGGTGTAATCTTCAGGAGCAAGGTCGCTAGCTGAGTTCATTTCAGCAAGCAAAATTAACCCTCTTCCTTTTGGTAAACCATTCAATACCACAACACAAAAGTACTAACACTATTTTGATACATGAAAGTTTTTTAAGCCAAACAATTAAATTAATCTCCAGTAGTACTAACTGGCAATGTTTTCATATATCGTCGCTATATCGACGATATAGCGGTGTGGCGCGGTCGTAGCCTGGGCCGTCCAGGCCCGCGATAGGTTTGGCCTGTGGCGTCCGCCATAGGCCCGTGGCGTCCGTAGGTCGTCCACATGACGCGTTTTCATCGCCATACCAGAAATCGGACGCCTTCGACTCGGTGAGCTCGTGCGCGCGGGAATAGCAGCCAGCAGCAGGAGAAATTGGCGCGCGCGCGGGAAGCATCAGGCAGCGGCGGGAAGGAAAGAGCTCTGTAGAGGTAGAGAAAGGGAGAGAGAGAGAGAGAGAGAGAGAGAGAGAGAGAGAGAGAGAGAGAGGCCATGGCAGATTGAGATCGTACCTGGAGTCCTCGACCTCGTCCTCTCCGGCGAACGGCCAACGGCAGCCAGCTCCAGCTCCGCCTCCGGCCTCCGCACCACCTCCCCTCCACCCCAGCGGCCCCTTTCCCCACCTCCCGCCAGCCCCCTCTTCCTCCTCCCGCCACCCCTTGTCCCCCTCCTTCCGCCAGCCCCTTTCCCCTCTAGATACAGCTGCAGGGAAGCGCCTTTGCTCCAATCCAGCACAGCTGCTCATCTCCTATGTGCATCAGGTGACCATCATGGTATTTCCCCGGCTCCCCCCTCGCCCTCTCCTTCTCCTTGCTCTTCCTCCCCATGCTAGTGCTCTGTTTCTTCTGTATCTGTCCTCTCTGTGCTAATTTCTGAATATATGTACATGTACTGCCTGTTGCGCTGCTGCTATATGTAGTGTCAGTCATGTACAACTCACTTGGGCAACTCATTTGGTACAACATATTACAGCAAGATTATGAAGTTGTGATTTAATTTGCTATCATTCGCCATAAGGTTGTGTCTATGATGTCGCCACGCCATGCGCCATAAACGTTATAATGTTATGAAGGGGGTCAGTCGCCATAAAATGTGTTACGCCATGAAAACATTGCTAACTGGTGCCAATAAATTAACTACCACCATTTTTTCCTGCCCAGGATACCTCGAACATTTAACACAAGCATCAAATTCGCACCGAGATAACCCAAAAAGAAACGGTCACCCTAATTAACCTAATAAACCAAATCAAACAGGTTTACCCCTAAGAATAAGAGCAAAAATGGAGGTAAGGAAGAACACGGAGATGCATGGCAGGAGGCACGTACCTGGCAGAGAGGGAATGAATGAAGATTGATTGACTATTGAATGGAATCCAAAAGTTATGAATCTAGTAATGGAATTATCTTCCAATAGGTCCAGTGCACACTCCAAATTCTTCCTCCATATCGCAACCATCTACGAAGAAACACACTTCTCAGTTTTTACTGATGAGCAACCCGGCTAAGCTCCTACAAATTAAAATAAAATATTCAGAAGGGGAAAAGAACACCAATAACTTTCAGATGTTGGCATAGGCATAGCTGGACCAACTAAGATGCAAGATTTGCTGATATAAATCCATTCATAAAATCATAACCCGGCTAAAGCTCCTACAAATTAAAATAAAATATTCAGAAGGGGAAAAGAACACCAATAACTTTCAGATGTGGGCATAGGCATAGCTGGACCAACTAAGATGCAAGATTTGCTGATAAAAGCAGCGCCCCCCGCCCAGCAACGCCGCCGCCCAGAGCTACGCTGGCTACCAGTCCATAGGCAGGTAGCCACCACTCCTTCCTCGTTCCTCCCTCCTTTCTTCCTCCTCTTGCATCCTCTGTTCACTTTTTTCCCTGATCTTTGTATTGGGTGGGTACTTCTGTAGATTTGATATTGTGAAAATATAATTCCTCTGTATTTTAGTTAGGTTCATTCATGTCGCGAGTTGCTGGAAGATTTCTACTTAGCCTCTAGGAACTGCTACAGGTTTGGGAAGTTCCTCTGTATGTTAGTCGGATGGATTCATTCATGTCACGAGTTGCCGGAATATTTAATTTATACTTAGCCTCTAGGAACAACTACAGGTTTGGGAGGGAGTGTAAAAGACCTTCTGTATCTTAATCTGATTCGTTCATGTCGCAAGTTGCGCTGCAACATGGATTAGGAGACTACTTTGTGTTAGGAAGTGAATTGTAGAATTCTAACAAAGAGGGTAGAAGGCAGCAAACAAAAGGAGAACCTGTGGAGGGTTGATGATAGGTGTGCTGATCAGACTTCCATAGACACCACCGTTTGAGATTGTGAAGGTTCCCCCTACCATCTCATCAATTGACAATGCCCCCTCAGTTGCCTTCTTTGCAAGGCTGTTTATCCCCTTCTCAATGTCAGCAAAGTTCATTCCTTCTGTATCACGGATAACAGGCACCACAAGAACCTAAAGCAAAATGACATTCATACCACATTATGACAGCAGGATGCATGGTAAAAACAACGTTGGTTGATCGGTAATTCAACCTAGAGAAGAAAAAGGTGCCAGTACCTTGGAAGTGCCAACAGCAACACTAATGTCAATGTAGTCTCTGTAGATGATGTCATCACCATCAATAACAGGATTAACAATTGGCTGATTTTGAAGCGCAGAAACGACAGCCTTCAAAAAACAAGTGGATTTAGGACAACCCGGGAAATTACCAAGCAATCGTTTAAGCTGTTCATCAGATTGCTACTACCTTAACAAAGCAGGACATCAGTCCCAATTTGACACCATGTTTCTTAACAAACTCATCTTTGTATTCAGTCTGCAGCTTCATCAAATTGGTCCTAATGCAATGAAGAAACAGTTGTAAAAAAAATGAAACAACTTATTCAGGGACATATCAGCAGCGTATAGTAAAATAAAGACATACCAAGAAAGCATTCCTAACCAAATCCCTAAAGCATAAATCTACCATTGTATTCTGCCTACACAAGCCCCACACACACGCGCATAGAGAGAGAGAGAGAGAGAGAGAGAGAGAGAGAGATGGGAGGTGCAGAGAAGGCTGCGGAGGATGGTGTTGATCTCACCTGAGAGGACCGGGGACCGGCAGCCAGCTCAGAGAGCCACTTCTCGCCGCCGTCCTGCCGTTCCTGTCACAACCCTCAACCTGTTGCCATGCGCGATGAAGAGGGGTGCGGATTGAGGAGGCGGAGCTCAGCCGACTGCTACATGTGACGAAAATTGTGCGGGGACGAGATTGTGCGGGGACGGAGGCGGCAGCGCTCGGACCACCGCCGATGCAGCCCTCTTCTCTCACTTTGCTGATGCAGGCGCGTGGGTCTCTCCCGCTTCAGATCTGGACCTTAGGGAGGAATAATAGATGGCGCATTGGCACGGGGAGAGAAGCCAGCGTCGCTGCATCCTCTAACCACCACGTCCTGCCTCCTCACCCCGTCGTCCACCTCCCTCCTCTGCTCCCCCGGGGTCTCCTCACACAGCCGCTTCGTTTGCACTGGTCAATTGCCGACCCATCAATCATTATAAAGATCACTAATTGGCGAAAGTCTTCCGAAAGATCACCCAATTCCCTTATTGTGACAAGTGGTGCGCATACGGCCCCACTTGTCAGAATGTAGGAGTTTTCCCTTTTTTCGTAGATCCGTTTATTCAAAACGTTTTATCTCTCAAACCGTGCGTCTAAATCTCGAGCCGCTTTCACCGTTGGATTCTTCGCGTCGAGATCTTCAAAACTAGATCCCATGTTGATAGGTTTTGACAAACTTTTTTTTCACAAAAAAACGGACGAAAAAAACCGAATCGGGAGCACAGTTTTTTCCCTTTACGAAAGAGGCACGCACGTGCCTCTCAGGAAATCACACCGTGCCTGTCGCGGAAGCAAAAACGTGACTCGCAGAAGGAAAAAAAAGAAAAAAAAACGTGTTTTTTTTCGTTTCCGAAGAGGCAAGACAACCGTGCCTCTTGCGGAAACAAAACCGTGACTCTTGCGAAAGCAAAACAGAAAACACGTTTTTTTCGTTTTTGAGAGGCACGGCCGTGACTCTCGTGAAAGCAAAACCATGCCTCTCGCGGAAGCAAAACCTTGACTCTCGTGAAAGGAAAAAAACACGTTTATTCGCAAAAAAAAAATGATTGAAAAGCTAAGAAAGACCGGCGAAAAACCAAAACGTTGAAAAAAACTGAAAAAAAAACCGTTTTAAAAGCCGAAAACGCGTGCGAAAAAATAGAAAAATAAAATCCAGAAGGAATGCCGAGAGCACGACATGTGACGAATGGCTGAAAGCGCGTCAAATGACGCTGATCGTTGCGAGGCTTCTGAAAGAGCGCTCGTTAACTAATTGCTCTCCAAAATAAGAAGAGAAACAAGTATTACTAGGCATAGCGGCTCAGTTAGCCGGCGTCGTTAGTCCTTTAGAAGGAAAAATAGAGGTCACGAGATCTACTCGCACCACCCGCGGATATTTTTTGAAGGGAAAATGGGCCAGGCCCAGGATGCAGCGGGGGTGTGCCTCGGTTCGTAAAAATATGTTGTGGGCCACAGTTTACGACATCCTCCTATTCCCTGACACGAGTTGCGTCAAATAATTCTCGGACGTTTGCACAGAGCGCGATTAAGTTAGCCCGGTTCGTGATTCTCAAGAAAAAAGTTATCCCGGTTCGTTTTAAACGTGTACGATGGTCTCGTTTTGGTAACCTTGAAGGTTCCAGCCCCAGTTCTAACCAATTTAGGAAAGTTCTAGAAGGTTTTTGAACCGGCGATCTTTTGTATGTTTTCTTATAGAATTTCCTGAGTTTTTTCTGTCTTCGATTTTTTTCATGTTTATTTTATTTATTTATTTATTTTTCATGTTTATTTTATTTAAAAAGATTCGAAAATTTCAAAATTACAGAGTTTCAATAAATATCCTGGTTTTAAAAAACTATTCAAAATTCAAATCTTCAAGAATTTCAAAAAATGTTCGTGGTTTCAAATTTTTTTGGGGGGATTTAAAAATATGTTACCGTTTCTCAATTTTGTGTTTACAAATTCAAAAACAAATCAGGAGTTTCAAATGTAGTTATACAAATGTTTAACAAATTTTTAAAAATGTCCTTGGTTTCAAAAACAATTCGGAATTTTAAAAAAGTTCCCATTTTGAAATTTTGTTCACAAATATAGAAAATTTTCAGGAATTCCATAAAATGTTTGCGGTTTTTAAATTTTGTCTGGAATTAAAATAAATCTTGAATAAATGGTCTCATTTTTTATAATTTGTTCGCTTTTTTGAAAAAAAAATTGAAAAATAAAATTTTGTTCTTGTTGTTTAGAAATGGATTGTTAAACATTACTTTTGACTTAAAAAATCACAATGTTCCAGATTTTTTTTCGAGTTGGAAAAGTTTCAAAAATGCAGCTACTTTCTAATATATCACGCTCGTATTTAGTCTCTTGTTTTTGGAAAACGTTGTTCTTAAACTCATATCACACTCGTATAATATATGATGGGGTCGGACGACACGCGACCTGACTGATTTCCTAGAGAAGTCAGTCGGCTGATCGGTAGCAGCCGCCATTTTTTTAGGGGAGGGGGGTAGGGTGGGGAACGCTCGTATTTAGTCACTGACACACATTAGCTCCACTAGCTGGCAACGGTGCTATCGGAGTCCCTCCCCGACCTACGCGGGAAATGGGGAGCAAACGTGCAACCATCCCCCCCCCCCCCCCACCCCCGCGTCCCACGCCCTAGTTTTGGTCCGGCCCATTCTTTTTTTTCATTTCTTGTCAGTTTTTTGCCTAAAAAACAAATCTCATCTGTTTTTTGTTCTTAAAAAAATGTTTGGGATTTCTGAAAAATGTTTATAAATTCAATGAATGTTTCCAAATTTATATAAATATTCATGAATTTGAAAAACATTTTCAAAAATTTCTAAAGTATTTGCAAATTTTTAAAAAATGTTCCCAAATTTCAAAATCAATCATGAATTTGAAAAAATGTTTTGCATTCAGAAAATACTCACTATTTTGAGAAATGTTCTCGTGTTAGGAAAAGAAAATACATGAATTTGAAAAAAATGTTCTTTTTATTGCGAGAAAACTTTCAATCTATTCATCTTCTATCATGGCAGTACAACGAACATTAGAAATAAGAAAAATTGCATCCAGATCCGTAGACCATCTAGCGACGAGTACAATCACTGAAGCGAGCCGAAGGCGCGCTGCCGTCATCACCCCTCCCTCATCGGAGTCGGGCACAACTTGTTGTAGTAGACAGTCGGGAAGTCGTCGTGCTAAGGCCCCATAGGACCAACGCACCAGAACAGCAACCGTCGCTGATGAAGAATAACGTAGATCGAAAGGATCCAACCTAAAGACACATGAACATAGACGAACCACAACCAGATCCGAACAAATCCACTAAAGATAGATCTGCCGGAGACACACCTCCACACACCCACCAACGATGCTAGACGCACCACCGGAACGGGGACTAGGCGGAGAGACCTTTATTCCCTTCAGGGAGCCGCCGCCGTCTCGACTTCCTGAATAGGACACAAACCCTAATAAATCTTGAAGGAACGACTAATAACGGAGCCCTCCCGCTGGCCCTTGCCAGGATCCACCGCCCCCCATGGCCCTAGGGCCACCAGAGACGAGGCGGACCTGCGGCCGAGCCGGCGAGAGGCACGAACCCTATCTTTTCTTGGAGAAGGAGGCGGCGGCTGGAAGATTTACAATAGAAAATACATGAATTTGAAAAAAATGTTCATGGGTTTCAAAAAATGTTCCTGGACATAGAAGCAAGTATGGGGCCCCACCTTAGAGGCAGGCTTTCCTCCACACACTACTGATGCACGCAAGACGTTTCAAGCCTAAAGAGGACAGATTTTAACATATTTTTTCTTTTCTCTGACATGCACGCAAGAGGTTTCAAGCCGGAAATAGAGGTAAAGCTCTAGATATACACTAAAGACATGACCTTTCGTTGTTTACCAAAAGGAAGTTACTCGAGATAAAAATGCATGACCTTGCAAGCAGTAGTGAAACAAAAGCAGTCTCCTAATTTTCTTAATTAGATTCCAAGAAAGATGGAATGGGTATTCAATCTAATAGTGATCACGATAGCATTGTTCTAATTTTCTTTCACTACTAAATAGTCCCATTTAAGTTAGTAACTTAGCACTAATGCATACCATGGTTTCGTAGGCTTTTACTAGCAAAAATATCATAGGACGTCTAGTTGACCTAATTTCACACATATTACTATTGTAAAAAAAGAACTATTAGCTAATCAGTCAATTCATGTAGCATACCATTTCTAAGTACTCTTTAACCATCCCCATATGTTACCACTCATCATATTAATTTTCCTTGTGTCCATCTAGCACTTTAAACTGAAACGAAATAAAAATAAAATTTAAGATGAGATGACATATTATACACAGACATCCACACAACCAGTCACGAATCCCCTAAAACATATACACAAGGAAAAATCCGCAAACAAAAATCTGTTGTCATGATGTCCATTTAAAATAGTAAACTAAATTGTGTTCATATGGAAAATACGATGGAGAACCTGCTAACGCCGCCCCCTGGTATCCCACCATCGGCTCATCATCAACAGCCGTCCACTATTGGTACCCCTGTACGTAAGATTGCCGTATACACAGAATTTTGTTTGTTGTATTTCCCAACCTAGACCGCGTACGATACCTGCACCGACGTCATCCCCCCTCAATCAATGCTAGCGTTGCACCTACCCCCTCCTTCTCCCCTTTACTCCTGCACCGGACGCGCACTCTCCTCCTTGCCCCTCACCTGTGCCGCTCCATCCAGTACACTGTTGCAATCCCTATCCCCATCTCTATAATCCACCTGGATCTCCATTGCTTCGATCTCCCTCTCACCTACATCTCTGGCCATGGCATCTTCTGCTTCCTCAGTTCCTGCCGGATCAGTCGCCGCACCCGAAGACGTCGCTCCTCTCCCCCTCACTGGTGCCCCAGATGCAACATGGGGGTGATTTAGTGGTTCATCTCCGAGACCCCCTTGAATCCCAATCGTCATTTCTACAAGTGTCACTTCCGCGATGTAAGTTATTGGGCATAGATGTTGCTACATATTGCTCAAATCCTCGCTCACAGTTCATATTTTTGTTTTCAGTCCGGTCATTTCACCTTCTGGAAATGGGACAACAAGTACATCGACTACCTACGTGCTTGATGGGCTCATGTGTTTCTTCCCCCACCTCCTCCGCTCCAGGATCTTCCTACGGTGGTCCTGCTTGACATTCAGTCCGACCTGAAGATTTCACTGGCCGTCGCCCTTGGTACTCTTGCTGCTGTACTGACGCTTCTAGTCTCCAAAATGTAGCTCCGTTGGAATTATGTAATAGTTTTATCTCTAATTAGTATGATCACTACGCCAAGCAGCTGCCTATCCATGTACTCCCTCCGTTTCAAAATAGATGACCCAGTGCCATCTTAGTTAACTGTGGTAGTACCTCCATAAATTTTCAATTCTGTCATACAGAAGTTCTACTGTAACTGTCTCCAATGCAATATAATATGATTGTGTCATCTTTTTCGTTTTACATCTGCTACCAGAATTATTTTGTTAACATCTACAACCAACTATATCTCTCTTTGACTCTTTTGTCCTTTTAAACGCGTATTCATTGAAAATGAGAATTCATTATCTCTGAACCAAGCATGTCTGCAGGGGCATTAATTTTACTGCCACAACCGTCTCACAATCAATTTCATCCAGACGCTTTTTATTGCTTTTTTTATGTCATGTACAGTTCTCATCTGTCTCTCCATTTTCTTCCTCTTCTCCCCTCTCCGCTGCTCTGGCTCCGTTCCTCTTCTTCTCCAGTTGATTACTGGGCAGCCATAGCTAACCCTGAGAGAATATCTGATTAGTCTCAAAGTTAAAAATTGACATCTTGAACAACAGAACTGCCACACACTTAGAAGGATGTCATCTTTTCCTTCAGGTCAGATTCCGACTTATTAATCCCCAAATTTCTTATAAAAAATATGCACACACAATTACTAAAATTGCATTTTTTTTCAGGTTTTCTAGACCTTGATAATGTTGACTTACGTATTTTCAATTTGCCTCACGACAAACTGCCAACGATATCTTCATTTCAATTAGCAGCTTTCCGCCAACGCAAAAAAAATAAAAAATAAAAAATAGCAGCTTTCCGCCAACGCAAACAAAATAAAAATTAGCAGCTTTCCGTAGGGATATTGATTACCTCTGCCAACCACAATTAATACGCCCGACCGAACTCCTGTTCTAACCTGCACCGCAGCGTCATCCGTCCTGCACCCTCGCCCGTATACACAGCGTATTTCTGCTTCAGCTTTGTTTACTGCTTTTACAAAAAGAAACCCACTACATTACGAACGGATCTTAAAGACAATCAACGCCGTCCAGATAACAGGGGCGCGCGCTGCCCGGAGCCAAAAGTGCGCTTCCTCTCACCTGCCCCTTTTTTTGTGCTTCATAGACCAATTAAAAAAAATCAAATGTAGTAGTAAAATGTCATCTAATGTCAGCGAAGTTAAAAGATTTTGAAGGCAGATGAAGGGCAAGTTTTTCTTGAAATATTCTTTTTATTTTACATTTTTTAGATTTTTTTAAAAATTGATTCAAACTTTTCCGAATTTGTTGGTCATCCTGTAGGGTGCTATTTTCATGTCGTGAGGCTCTCGAAGCTGAATTGTGTGCGTGCATGGAAGGTCTCTCTTTCGCCCTAGAAAGAAGTGACTTACCTATCATAATTGAGATGGATTCTATAGTTGCTGTCAAGTTGATCCAAGGCCGGGAAGAGGATAGATCAATCTACGCTTCTCTCATTAAGGAAATTAGGCATCTCTTGTCTCTTCATGATTCTTGTATTACTCATGTTAAACGTACTCAGAATAATGTTAGTAATAGTTTAGCTAAGTTTGCTAGAGATGAGGGCAGAACTATGACTTGGTTAGGGTCTGGCCCTGAAGTTGCTTTGTCTTTAGCTTTTGATGATTGTAAGGATCTTCTGATTGAGTAATACAAGTTTTCACCTGCAAAAAAAAAGAGAAAAAGGCCATGGGTCCTCTGAAAAAGAAATCCCCGTGAGTGGTTGTGCGTGGTCATAAAACAAAAGCTGGAAACAGAGTTCGTGGAGTTTAGAAACTACTCATGATTAACCTAAATGAATTCTATAAATTTATGAGTGTTGGAGTACAACTGAATGCGACTTGATCAATGAAAATGAGAGCTCCTGGTTGGCGCTTCAAGCGTCAAAAGTCTGTCCACGAACGGGCTGGGGCCCAGCTCGCACGAGGCCAGTTGGTTTCGGACGGTAATCGTGGAGGTCATGAAACTCAATATGTTCATGGATTTGAAAGACATTCACAGGGTCAAAAAGAGTCCACGAACTTCGAAAAGGTTCACAAATTTGGAAAAAAAGTTACTAATTTGGAAAATATTCATCAGTTTGAGATAAGTTCACAAATTTTACAAAGAAGGTCACATACTCGAGAAAACATCACCGGTAAATTTTGGAAATTTTTATGAATTTGAAAATTATTCATGAATTTCAAATTATTTTCATTAATTTAAAGAAGATGTACTGAACATGAAAATTTTCATGCATTAAAAAAATCAGGCTCTTTGCGTATTTTACCAAAAAAAATACAAATTTGAAATTTATTGAGTTTGAAGAAGGAAAAATAAAAATAAGAGAAGTAACAAAAAAATTAAAAATAAACCAAAAATGACAAATAGAAAACCGACCAAAAACAGAATTAAGAACTTAGAAAACCGGCCTTGAAAACTGAAGGAGCCTGTTTCCAAAACCGTAATGTGAGAAGAAAAGAAAAGAGTATGCACTGAGAAGAAGTAAATCGGCAAGGCTCAAGGTCGAACAGGCTGTGTGCCTTCTACCGAAACAATAGAAAGTGGAGCCTTAAATGCTGAATAGAGTTCAAAACTAAAATCGCTTTTTTTAAAGGAAAAAGTTGACGAAACGGCTGGCGGAGGCCCGGCCCATTTTGCCGGTAGACTCTGGATTTGTAGCCGAGCTTCGAAACTTGTTCTCATCAAGAACAAAAAAGTTTTTGTCGCTTCAGATTGCATGGCTGTTGTTGATGCAATCAAAGGAGGAACCGTGGCGTCTTATGGAGTGGTGGTACATGAAATAACGGAGTGAGCTAGATCTTTTACTTCTTGCATTTTTAGTCATGCATTTCGGCCATCGAATTTGGAGGCTCGCAACCTTGCGAAGCATGCATTAACGTTGGGGAACGGATGCCATGTTTGGTTAGGCCACCCCGGCAAGTTTTTGTTCATCCCTGTAAACATTGTGACGGTTGAATAAAGCTTTCAAGAGTTTGTCTAAAAAAAATCAAAAACAAAAAAGTCCCCTAAAAATAAGTAGAGCTCCAAAACGGGGCCGATACCAATTGTGCATCTGGAGCGCACAAAGGAACGGCTTAGGGTTCGTCTTATTTATATGTTTCTGCGGCGGCGCATCGTTTGATTTGCTGAGGTTCTACTGCGATCAACAAGATGCTGCAACTATTGTTGAACTTATATAACTTACTGAGCTCTAGAAAGCAGAGGAATCCAATAGAAGTGACAGTACCATCTTACAAAAATAAGTTACAGCAGTTAAAATGCATTGCTGGCAGTGCACATTCATACAATACATCAGGTGAGCAAAGACAGGAGCATCATGTATATGGATAAGCTTATATGAACAGAGAAGCAGCAGTCTTGCAGCCTAAATGAATGACTACAAAGAAGGGAGGTGCTTCAAAACAATGTTTAGCACTGGCGAAAAGTAGATGCACACTTAGCAGGTGAAGTCGACCTTGACGACGACCGCTTTTTCGCATCCGCTCCTCCTGCTACCCTGGCCGTCGAGTCGACCTCGACGACCACCGCTTTTTCACATCCGCTCCTCCTGCTATACTGGAGGTCGAGTCAACCTCGACGACCACTGCGTCGACAAGCGTGTAGAGCGCTGCCCCCCCCTGATGACGTCGAGCTTGTGGAGGCTCAGACTGACCCTGCAGCTTGCACCACGGAGGAAAGAAAGATGTAAATAAGTTAGATCCTTGTTCATGGCTTACAGATAGCTGCTAGAGTAAATACTTCAAAGCACTCTTGTACAAAAACTGGATTCATTCTCAAATATAGGTAGACAAAGTACATTATGTGACCAGATTCAAGATCAAATTATTTTTCATTTGTCACATACTTTTGTGGTAGTTTCAGCATGAGAGGTGTTTAGTATTGTTCGACCACATTTTTCAGTAACCATTACTACAGTTCCAAAATGAGACATTTGAAAACTGCCTCTTTTCTTAGCAGAAAGTCTGAAGTTATGTGTGACTTACCGAGTCAAGCAAGATGTTGGAGGCCTTGTAGATCACCGGCAGGTTGGTGTCGTGGAGAAAGGCAAGGCCGTTGGCCGTGCCGACAATGATCATCATCCTTGTCATCCACGGGAGGGAGCCATTTGTACCTTCAGGAAATAGGATGTTTCAGGTCAGTTGCAGCAACAGAAGCACCTCCTCTCTCCTCGCTGATCCTACTCCGGCCCCAAGATATGATCTAGCCATGACCATCAGATGTTGTGGCTTGTCTTGATAGCTGCTTTGACAACATCTATTTGGTTGTCTTCTCTACAAGGAAAAGCAAGGAAGGAGAACAAAGATGAATCAAGATGCTTTGACAACATCTATTTGATTGTCTCCTCTACAAGGCAAAGCAAGGAAGGAGAACAAAAATGAATCAAATGCAATAAAAAACAGGAGAGCACAATGAAAAACAGGCCACAGAGATATGAAGAAATCTTGATGGCATCGGCAGCCGATGACTGAGACACCATGTTTGTGCGATGAATTAGTTTCCTAGTTTTGGAGCAATGAAGCCTAGAAATAAAAATTTTGGCAATCTCGTTGTTCTTCAGAACCTGCAATTAATGCATAGTCCTAAATCTTTGTTGAAACTATCTCTGGAGCATTTCAACAAACATATGGTGGGCATGAGCTTAGGGCAAACCTGCAAGCCTTGGACTCTTGCGTCCTGCATCTGGTGCGCCGTAGATGACCTAGACAAAGCGCCATAGTAACCAGTGCCTTGACGTTGCAGTCCAGGAAAGTAGTGTAGCACATATGTTTGTATTCATAGTACAGGAAAGAAGAAATACGGACAACTCTTATTACTATCAGAACATTAAATCGATCAGCCGCTGCTCAAGAGCATTGAATGTAAGATGAGTTCCAGCAGCGGCGAGACGGTCTGAGCCCTCGGCTCATGCCAAAGTGTCAATGACTGAGCTTCATCAGTATTTCCTACCTGCTTCCTCCAAGACAGTTCAGAAAATTTATGAAAAACAACACAATGTCTTTGTCTTAGTAACATTTACTAATATCCAATTTATTTCACATGACAGATCATTTGAAGGTAACCGCGCTAAAACTTCCTACGTAGACATATCAGTCCCCTTTAAATTAGGAACAATAATAACGAAGAACACCAAGCTTTGAATGCTATATTTTTTTACATGTCAGGGGGCTGATAATCCTCCTGCAAAGATGCACAACCCTTGGATCATAAAAAACAAGCACTGTGAATACCACAAAGAGGATGAGAGCCGAATTAGGCAAGCAAAGAACATGATGAATTGAAGGCATCACCTTCCTGATGGCATCTATTTCATAGATCACAACTCAAGTGAACTGCCCTTTGCTCACCCGGTCCCTATATAGAAAATAATAGTGATTCAACAAGGCGCCACCTATGACGAATGGTAACATTATGAGTGCGGTTTTGTGTAGCTCGAGCTACGTGGTACGAGCTATATTTGGAAGTACATACCGGTAGAATATTTTCTCCCCGGGTTTATGATTGCTCTCGTTAAAGAATGACATTAGTAAATCCCTGCAAAAAATGCTACGGTTTGAAACACCATCGCCATTGACTACTCTGAATGAACACAAAAGACATACCTCAGCATCCCAACGTGTACAGGGGTGCCCTTCTCATGTACAACTCTAGTTTGTGACTTCAGGCCATTCCATGGAGGCCACCATGCACTCATCACAAATTATGCTAACTGCATCACCACAATGACATCCATTTGACCTTCTGGTCATCATCAATTAACCATGGATATACATTTACCATTTTCTGAATCGCTAGTCAAGCACAGGAAAAAATACTTCAGTTCAGAGGAGTTGTATTCTGCCACACCTGTCAGAAGACACCTCAATCTATAGGTAAACTATTCTACTCCCTCCATCCCATAATATAAGAGCGCTCTTATATTATGGGACGGAGGGAGTATGTTGCATTGCTGCTTATGGTTTCATCTTCTATCTACACTTCACAAATTTATGTTGTGGAGCTTCAACAGAATTAGTATATTCCGTAATAATTAATTTGTATCTCTCAAACAAAGTCTTAAAAGAAACATCCAAACACCATGCCATCAGCAGCTTAGCAGAGCCAGCATGGACCGTAGTCTATTTCAAAGAATTGGTAACTCATCAGCAACCAATTCAAATGGATCATAGTGTTCCCGAGAGCAAGATGAATTTTTCTCATCAGGAAATAGTAATACACTGTACTTTGCATGATTAGCATTCATATGCATTAACAAAAAAGAGGATACCTCGAGCTGAGCATTACACTGACCAAACTTATTCTCCCGTGACATATCTTGGAGCATCACCAAACACTGCTAGAACACCGAATTTCAAAAAACTGAACACTGCTCAAACATGTCCCTGGATTTGGACGCTGAAAATCTCGTTGGGATATAGAGCTGGAGATTTGGGACTTAGGGTGTTCTAGAGCATCTGTTTCATCCAAGTAATAGGAGAATAGCCTTCGTCTTTGGGACATACTTACTGAACATGCAAGTTCCCTAGACGAAGGATGAGTATAACTGATGACGATTTACGCGGTCTGTTGGTCTCAGATCTCAGAATGGTATGTATTTTACACAGTATAGCAGCCCTTTTGATAAACTATCTACTATATATTATTCTTTTGGTACATGGAAATGTTTGTGTACCCTTTTGGTACATGGAGTATATTGGAGTGTAATTCCAGAGATAAATTCAGAGGTCTAGTCAATTAAATGCCTGAATCCCTGGTGTCATAAACCGGTGAAAAATTTCTAGATCCACAGAAAGTACTTTTCTTCTAGTATACTACTACGTTGCTTGGTTTAGCAACTGATGTTGGAGGAATCAAGAAGGTGCATGAGATGACTTTTGAAGGAGGAAGGAAGGATGGACCTCACCTGGCTGAGGCCGTACTGGAAGACGAGGGTTTCCTTCCCACAGGTGGCCTTGGCAATCTCCGACAGCCAGGTCCACGAAGCCATCAATGGCGTAGTAGTGTGACCCGGCGATGCGCACATCACAGATCCTCTCCTCACCCATACAGAAACCCCAGCACGCACAGATCAGCAACGAGCACTCGGTACCATTGCCGGCGCTGCTCCTCTGTCGGCTCTGCGCTCGATGGTTGCCTTCATGGGAAAGGATGATGAGGCCCTCCGGACTAGGAGGGTAGGATAGACGGCTGGCTCGATTTTTTCTATTGCTTCGGCTGTTCGGCACAGTGAAAAAGTGATTTTGAGGTGGATGCCTCCAGCGATGTCCCTGCGTTGCGCTCATGGAGAGTGTAATTGCAAACATTGACACCCAAGTTTTTCAGGTATGCCATGAATCAATGATCCGGGGTGAAAAAAAAACCACTACTAGGCGTCTTTCAGGGGAAAAAACACAAATACTTCTCTCCAACCAAAAACTTGTCTAGCAAAGATTGTACTTTGGCCAGCGGTGCCAGAGATAAAAAAAGAACTAACAAGAGAAGCGAGAAGTAGGCCATGGTGAAACAGGTCTACTTGAATAATGGCTGGTAATGAAGGAACCGAGCAAATCCAACAGTCCTACAGCAAAGCTGGAATCATGCTACCAAAGGTAAACTGTATAAGAGCCTGGAGATGGGGTATACCCCAGGATGGTGCGGAGATGGTGAGATCGCCAGTGGACGCCCTGCTCTGGTTCGCAAGGAAAGATAACATATACACCAAAAATTGATTAAATGTGATCCAAAAACTAGCATTTTCCAATACAAGATAAGAGAACATGACAACCGTCCAAACATCAAGAAGCAGAAGCAGGCCATGGTGAAACAGGCATGAGCGAGTGGTCATGGTTGAGCAGAAGAAGACATCAACAATACACTTTACAGCAGAGGTGCAGTGCACGACATTCCAAATAAGGTCGAATTGTTACCGGACAGAGATATTAGAAATACTAACCAACATAGGAGCACAAACCATATTCGTTGCGCAAGGAAATTAGCAAAGGAGTCACCCACAGGCACAGCAGCAAGGACATTACAGGATTGTAAACGATAAAACTGTTTTGGGTTCATTGCCAAGTACTACTACTGTATAATAACATAGCAGGAGATGGGCCAATAACATAGACAGATAACAAGGACGGGTGGAAGGATCCATCATAACACAGATTAATTATATGCTAGTAGTACCCATATATTAATAAAAACGACCCATCTTCTGAGTTGGATTTGGCGCCCTGCACTTGTCTTCAAGACTAGTCTTTGAGAACCACAACTTGACCATCAATCACAAGATCTTCAACAAGAGCATCATCTTGGTCAGGAACGTATGGGATATAACCGTCTGCATCCCTTATACTGTCCTCCGGGGTAGCACAATACTTGGCGGGGATAGGGGAGAGAATCCGCCTCTGTAGTTCGAGACCCAACTCATTGGCTCTGTTCCTGTTGGCGATGAAGTCTTCATCGACCTCGAAGTAGCCCTTGTCCCGCACAGACGTGATGACCTGCTGCCGGTACTCTTCGAAATCGTCGTCCATCTTCTTGAAAAGCTCTGCATTGTCAGCGTGGGCGCGCTTCCTTTCCTCGATCCACTCCGGAGGAAAATACTCTGCCAGATCGTCCAGGTAATCGGCGCTGGGCAGTTTCTCCGGCTTCAGGGCAACTATGCTCCTGATCTCGGCTTTAGACAACCGGACTTTGCCCTTGGTCAGATATGCGGCCGGCTGATTGGCGACGGCGGATGGCAGACTCGCCTCCCCAAGCATCTTGTCCATCTTAGCCTCCCCCTTGTCTGAATCGAGAGAATCGTCGCCCTCCTTGTAGCTGGATCCGGCGGCTGCCCGCGTCGTCGTACCATAGCCGCCGGTCTCCGTAGGCCTGGCGGCGCAGCAAGGCCTCAAGATACACTTGGCCGAACCATGGTCGCCGGCCTCCGTGGACTTGGCGGCGCTGCAAGGCCTCAGCATCCACTTCCCAGCCTCGTCCTTGCCCGCCATGGCCCTGATCTTCTCGGCGGTTCCTCTGCTGTCGATGTAGATCTTGGGTTTCAAGGATAGCTGGTTGCTAGCGCTGGTTTGGGGATTGGATTGGAGGAGGCGGCGGTGCCGTCTCGATCTATATAAAGAAGGAAAGGAGGAGGAACCCTAGCCGAGCCAGCCTCTTCTTCTGGACCCAGTCGGTATCGGACCCGTTTACCACTGCCCAGACTCGGCCCCAGGCCCACAGCCCAGTCCACCGACGACACGCTAGGCCGGCCCCAGGCCCACAGCCCAGTCCACCGACGACACGCTAGGCCGGCCCTGGCCACTGCGCCCCTGCCACTCCGTCTTTGTCTTCTCCCCTTTCCCTTTTTTTCTTTGGACCCCGATAATTGCAGCAGGCTGGTCGGGACCCCCATACTTTTGAATTAGCGAACATATTTTTGAAATTTTTTCAGCACATGAATATATTTTTTCAAAATATTGAACAGTTTTTTAAACCACGAACATGTTATGATATCTGGAACATTTTCCTGAAATTTTGAAAAAATATATATTCTTAATTATTTTTAAGAAGAAAAAAACAGAAACAAAATTAAAAAAAAGAATAAAAAACTAGGGGGCCCAACCTTGCTTTTGGACGCGAAATAAGAGCTCCCTTCGCTAGAGGATTCCCTCCGCGTCAACGGAAACATTTGACGGGTAACCCTCCCGGGACCTCCTATATGACGCATTCTGCGTCCATACAGGAGCTCGACGCATAGGGTCTACGAACGACTGGGCCGGGCCACCAACCCGCTCGTTGTTTTGTTTGCCATCAAGTGACACCACAAAAGGAGAAACAACACGCAGCGCGTCCCAGGGGTCGATAACCCGACCTCAAACTCCACCCACAAGGCATTGGCCACTACACCACACAGCACCAATTAAATCATTAAGGTGCAAAACACTATAAGAATACCCATCAACGTTGAGATTCCGGAAAACATTTTGAAAACACTCCTTGAAAATTGTGAGCAGTTTTGAAATGCCGCATTTATTTTGGAAAAGTCAAGATGTTTTCTAATTCCAATTTATAAATGAAACACGAACAAAATTTGCAAATCACAAACAGTTTCCAAAAACACGAAAAAAAATAAAAATAATAACATTTTGAAAAAAATAAATTTTGAAAAATGCGCACATTATTTGAAAATGTAGAACATTTTCTGAGATATTTTTTTTTACTTTTTTAACAAAAATAGAAAACAGGAACATTTTTTATATTCAGCACCAATAAAGTTAAAATACGAACTTTTTTTTAAGTGGGAACAAAAAAATTTATGTATGCTTTTTTGGAAATGCAAACAAAATTTCAAACATGGGAATATTTGTTGAAATTGCGAACAAAAATGTCAAAGCTGCAAACATTTTTGAAAAACGGACATTTTTTTAAAATGAGAACAAATTTTGAAAATGAGAACATTTTTGGAAATGCATGAACAGTTTTTGACACACAAACAATTTTCTGAAACTGTGAACAAATTTAAACGATAACATTTTTTGAAACACGAACGTTTTCGGAAATCATGAACAAATTTTATAAATGCGATTTTATAAAAGCCCTGAAGGTTTTTTGAAACACGAACATTTTTTAAAATGCAAACAAAATTGTTCGTGTTCTGTGAACACAATTTTGGAACAAAAAAAAGAAATAAAAGAAACAGAAAAGAAATAAAAAAAGAAACTTGAAGAGAAAAAAAGAAACAGAAAACCAAAATAAGAAAAAACGGAAAATGAAAACCATAACCCGAAAACCCGAAAAAAAAGAGGTGTTTAGGAGCCTTCTGGAAGGTTTACAAAGGGGAACAGGACACGGGAGCAACTAGTTAACGAGCGCTCCTTGGGGAGCCTCGCAACGATCAGCGCCACTTGACGCGCTCTCAGCCAATCGCCACGTGTCGCGCTTTGGATGCTCCCTCCAGATTTTGTTTCTTTAATTTTCCACACGCATTTTCGGCTTTTTAAATGTTTTTTTTTTCAGGTTTTTTTTACGTTTTGGTTTTCCCTCGGTCTTTCTTAGCTTTTCGACCAAATTTTCTTTTCGAAAAAACAATTTTACATGAAAAAACACGTTTTATTTTTTTCTTTTGCGAAAAGTCACGGTTTTTCTTCCGTGAGAGGCACGGTTGTGCTTTAGCGAGAGTCACGGCCGTGCCTTTCGGAAAAAAAAACGCGTTTTCTGTTTTTTTTCTTTCTTGAGAGTCACGGTTTTACTTCCGCGAGAGGCACGGTTGTGCTTTCGCGAGAGTCACGGCCGTGCCTCCCGGAAAGGGAAAAACAAAACATGTTTTCTGTTTTTTTTGTGAGAGTCACAGTTTTGCTTCTGCGAGAGGCACGATTGTGCTTTCGCTAGAGTCACGGCCGTGCCTCTCGGAAAGGAAAAACAAAACATGTTTTCTGTTTTTTTCGTGAGAGTCACAGTTTTGCTTCTGCGAGAGGCACGGTTGTGCTTTCGCGAGAGTCACGGCCGTGCCTCTCGGAAAGGAAAAAAATACGTGTTTTCTATTTTTTTTCTTTCGCGAAAGTCACGGTTGTGCTTTCGCGAGAGTCACGGGCGTGCCTCTTTTGGAAAGGAGAAAAAAACGCGTTTTCTGTTTTTTTTTCTTCCACGAGAGTCACGGTTTTGCTTCCCCGGGAGGCACGTTTGTGATTTCGCGAAAGGCACGGGCGTGCCTCTTTCAGATAGGGAAAAAAACATGCTCCCGATTTGGTTTTTTGGTCCGGTTTTTTCATGAAAAAAGTTCGTCAAAACCTATCAACATAGGATCTAGTTTTGAAAATCTCGACGCGAGGAATCTAATGATGAAAACGGTTTGAGATTTGGACGCACGGTTTAAGAGATAAAACGTTTTGAATAAACAAATCTACGAAAAAAAAGAAAACTACCAGGTTGCGATAAGTGGCGTGCTGCATGTGCGCCACTTGTCGTGACCTGAGAAGGTGGAGTGTTCTATGTAACGAGTCTCCCTGATTAGTGGTTTCGACAGAACACGTACACCAACAATCGATCGGGGTGGTTCGCACGCTTGGATGGGCCAGCCCATATAATCGATCGGGGTGTCCGATACCTGACTGTTTGCCGCAAAATGCGGCATATAGGAAATCCGAACCCTCCCAGCCCGAACGAAAAGTACGATCAGCCTGCACCTTCTTCCTATGGGCCTTTTCCAACCGGCCTATCTGGCCTGACCAATAATGTTGTAAAAACACTGTAAACATAGACAAAAAAAAATGTTGTCAAATAAATAAATTGCCATGGTTATGAAAACAAATTGCCATGGGTCCATGAAAATTAATGTAGCCATGGGTATGAAAATAAATTTGCCATGTCTACAAAATTAAATTTGCCATTGTCCATTAAGAAACTAAATTGCCGTGGAACTAAAAATAAATTATCATGGCTAAATTGACATGTCTTTGAACATAAATTTACCATGGTAGAGCGATTTAATTCGCTATGGTCTAAGAAATTAAGCAAACTCTGATTCATGGCAAATATAAGCAAAAAAATCATGACATGGCAAAATTTTGATTTTTTTCTCTAGCTGATGGCAAATTCAGAAAAGGGGAAAATACATTGACATGGCAAAATTTTAAGAAAATGTTATGAACATAGTTCATTGACATGGCAAAACAATCTCTAATTCATGGCAAACGATTCTCTAACATTACCATTGCAAAATAAAGTAAAATTTGCCATATCATTAAATGTAAAATTTCCATGGCAAAACAACGCAGTGATTTGCCATGGCAAAAGTAGAGTAAACATTTGCCATGGAAAGTGAAGTAAATTTTCCATGCTACAAAGTAAAATTGCCATGTATGTGAAAGTAAAATTGTCGTGGAGAATATTTGCCGTGGTAAAATAAAGTAAAATTCGCCATATCATTAAACATAAAATTGCTATGGAAAAAACATATAATTTTGCCATGGAAACTGAAAGTAAATATGTCATGCTACAGAGTAAAACTGACATATACTCCCTCCGTCCCGAAATAAGTGTCTCAACTTTGATATAATTTTGGACGGAGGGAGTATGTGAAAGTAAAATTTGCCGTGGAGAATATTCTAAAATTTGTCATCTCTTTTTTTAGGGTCAAATTTACATTTAATGAGATGGCAAATTGACCCTTAAAAAAGAGATGGCAAATTTTATTCTTTTTAGATATTTCAAATGGACTACCACATACGGATGTATATATAGACATATTTTAGAGTGTAGATTCACTCATTTTGCTCCGTACGTAATCACTTGTTGAAATCTCTAGAAAGACAAATATTTAGAAACGGAGGGAGCATTTCTTTACAGAGGGAGTAGATGTTATTGTAACAACTACAGAGACAGTGGCCGGTGCAACTACCTGAAGCCGACACAACAGAGAAAATACACTACCTTTGCTTTGGATACAACAGAGAATTGTAGTTCTAAAGCCTTCAAACATGAGGCAGGGGCTAGCAGATCAACTAAACGAACCTCAAATCCACCGTAATCAGGCATTGGGAAGCCTGAAGCTAAATGGAACCTATAAGTTATATCATAACCTGTATAAATACGCAAGAAACAGTATGAAGTTCAGTAAAGACGTGCCACATCACTGAATCAGTAGATCTTGTTCCACCCAAAAGCATCATAGCATGAGGTGAGGCAACATCAGTATCAAACTTAGTTTGGATATGTAGCAACAGAGAGTGCATGGACATTTAATCATGCCTTCCTTCCATTGTTTCTATTTAGTCCACAAATACATTTGTACATTTTCGTAGGAGTACCTAAAGCACATTACATACTCCCTCCATCCCAAAATAAGTGTCTTAAGTTTAGTACAACTTTGTACTAAGGGTCTGTTTGGTTCCAATAAGTCACCTGACTTATAAGTCAGGTGACTTAAAACCAGTGACTTATAAGTCACGCCTGTTTGGTTGCCACCTGACTTATAACTCACCTGAGCACATCTTTCCACCTTGTCTTTTTATGTAAAGGTGGTGGGACCTATGCAAAAGGAGGTGACTTATAAGTTTTAAGTTGGGGTGGAGCAACTTATGACTTATAAGTTGGGGTGACTTATAAGTTGGGTCCGTTTGGCAAAATAAGTCACTTTTTGCACTTTTCGACTTATAAGTTAGTGACTTATTTGAAACCAAACAGGGCCTAAAGCTAGTACAAGCTTGAGACACTTATTTTGAGATGGAGGAAGTACCAAATATCAGAAAGCAAGACCTTTTGTCAGATTCACATAGAATTTTGCAATTATAGCAAGAAAACGATATGCAATTACGCATGAAGACAGTATAGTTGTTGCTGCACTAGCTGTCACAGGCCATCTAAGACCTGCATTAACCAATCGTAGGTTAGGGACCTAGCCTATCAGAGGTGTATCGAGGACTCGAGCTATCATTCGGACGCCTCACAAGGTACTTGAAGATGAAACAGAAGTCACATATTATGCACCTTAGGACAGTGTGCTTGCAAGTTGTACTAGACAATTGTCAGCAATAAATCTTCAGTATGTAGTCAGAATAGAATACAGTTTACTTACAGGTTGGCAACCAGAGAATTCTTGTGATGTGTCCACTGCTCATTCGTATGTCTTCAGCATACTAAAACTGCACCGAAGAAAGAATTTTCATTTTATCAGAATCCATGCAAGTATTCCCCATCATAAAACCATTGACAGTAAATTCTTCCCCCAGAACTATTTTTACAACTATGCACCATCAGAGCCATATACGATGCTGCTATACATGTGCACCGGCAATCAATCTGTCTGACTAGGATGTTTGGCGTGCTGTTCACCCGATAGTAAGTTGCTCAACTAGATAAGTGCAAGACTGTTGAAGTTCTGAATGCACAGAAGGACCATAAATTGATGAACAATTTACTTGTTATGGATCACAATTTTGAGTTCACTGTCAATCAGCAGTCCTTTTTACTTTATATTCTGTTCTCCTCGAAAGCTAACCAAGAGTGTAGGACTGCTACACTCATGTTTGAGCGGCGATGGCATACGAGCTCGCCTGCTCCCGACGGAGAGTTAATTGCGCGAATCCACCGAAGCTATGTTATCAGAAAACACGGGTTTACATTTTCTTTTTTATAAAAAACAATATCTCAGTGTAATCTTTTGGCAAATAACACTCATCGGCAGATCAGGGTGTTTTGAGCGTGTTTATGACTGGTGGGGCTCACTCATCAAGAGCTGACTTGGCAAAAAAATTGCCACATAGGCATGTTGACTCTTCCTCTCTGTCCCCACTCTTGTGCATTACGTCGAACAGGTTGTGTGCGCTCACAGCGGCTACAGCCTTCGCCTGAGTCCGGGCGAGGCCGCTGAGCCACGAGCAGGGCCTACGCCGTTGTGGCGCACGCCTCGGCGTTCCTCACGGAGCTCATCGCCGACCCGCTCCTCCGCCGCAGCTGCCGTCAACGGCAGCGGCTCTCCAGCCGCTGTCCCTCATATCGGACGCTCACACGGTCCTGTCCGCCTCGCCGTCGCTCCGCGCCGCCGAGCGGCTGCTGCTGTCCATCCCCGTGGCCACCCCGCTGTCCTGCCTCCTGTCGGCGCTCGCGTCGGCCGCGTGACGACGCAGCGGGGCGCCGTCCGCCGCGTTCACCGTCCTCGACCCCAAGTCGCTCCTCACCTCCATCACCAACGCGGCGCCCAACGGCGCGTACAACAGCTTCAACGCCGGGGCCAACGGCAGGGGCGACGGCGCCGCCGCGTACGGGCTGTACCAGTGCCACGGCGACCTGGGCAACGGCGAGTGCGCGGCATGCGGGCGGGACGCCCTGGCGCAGCTCAACCAGGTGTGCCCGGGCTGTACCAGTGTCGCTGCAGCTGGAGGGGTAGTACGTGCGCTATGACAACACCAGCAGCGACGCCGACTTCCTCGGGAGCCGGGACGCCGTGCTGGGCGACGGGTTACGGGTACAAGGTGAGCAGCTCCGGCAGCCCGGGTCACGGGTACAAGGTGAGCAGCTCCGGCAGCCTGGGTCACGGGTACAAGGTGAGCAGCTCCGGCAGCGTGCAGGGGGTCTCGTGGTGCCTTGGCGACCTGGCTGCGGCCGACTGCACGGCGTGCATGGCGCAGGCGGTGGCCAAATTTGATGTTTTACCCTTTGCGCAAAGCTCGGCCGAATTTGACCCCAGTTTGAAAATATTTCGTGATATGACCTTTTTACTATTGCTGGGGCGGTTGGCGGTAGGGCTGGGCAATCTATAGCCGAAATCCTTGGTGGTAGGGTAACGGCAGCCGATGTCATGTCATGGATTCACACTTGACGTGCCCTAGTGGCAGTACAGCCAAAGAGGACGCCATTAGGATGCTATAATCTACCGTCGGGGCTGTTGGCGGTAGGGTCCTTCGCCTGTATCCCGGTGTTGTGACACAAATCCGCAAAAAAAAGGTAGGGTTTTACAACTTATCACCGGCGTCCCAGGCGGTAGGGCCTTGTCCCCCGGTGCTGTTACTGGAAGTTGCAAAATAACTACGGTAGGGTGTGGAAGCCTACCGTCAGGTCCCTGACGGTTGGGTCATGTCCCACTTAATTTCTGTGGAGAACTTGATCATTTCAGTTACAAAAAATTATGCACATCAGCAATATTGTTTGCAAATCAAAAAATGATAATCTCACATATTATAACATGCATCACATATCGATATAAATGATAATTCAACATAGCAAATAGGTTTACATGTTTAACATAGAAAATAGTTCAATCTAACCACCAAGTTCTCGTTCACACCTCAAAACAAATAGCAAATAGTTTTAACAAGTTCAACACGAAGCGAGTAGTTTGACATGGCCATATCACTTGGTCTTCCTCCCCCTCTTCGTGGTGTGCTCATCATTTCTCTTCGAGCGGGCTTCATCCAGCTTTTTTGTGCGACGACGAGGATGCTCTCTTTGAAATGGGGATGGACTCTTCCAATCCTTCTTCGGTTGTTTCCCCCTCTTGTCTTGGGTTGGCTGAGTCAGTGGAGGTCCGTCATCGTCGTACTCCTCCTCGTCATCACATCCTTCCTCTTCTTCCTCGGCTTGCTCCTCATCATCTTCTCCCTCATCCTCCTCAACAATGAGAGACGACGAGGCGGCATGGTTAGAGGAACCTTCACCGGCCGGCAGACACCCAGTTGTAGCCTGCACCCCAGTTGGTCAGGAAGTCGAGATACATCCATAGGGCAGTTGATACGTCCATTTTGCATCATGCTTTTATATCGATATTTATTGCAATATGGGCTGTTATTACACGTTATGTAACAATACTTATGCCTAGTCTTTCTTATTTTACAAGGTTTACATAAGGAGGGAGAATGCGGAATTTGGAATTACGGGTGAAAAATGAGCAAATATTAGAGACCTATTATGCACAACTCCAAAAGTCCTGAAACTCCACGAAAGTTATTTTTGGAAATAATAAAAAATATTGAGCGGAAGAAGTACGTCAGAGGGGGCCCCACCTGGCCATGAGGGTGAGGGCGCACCCCCTGCCTCGTGGGCCCCCTGTTGGCCCTCCAGTGGCCATCTTCTGCTATATGAGGTCTTTCATCCGAAGAAAAATCATAAGCAACCTTTCGGGACGAGACTCCGCCGCCACGAGGCAGAACCTTGGCGGAACCAATCTAGGGCTCCGACAGAGCTGTTCTGCCGGGGACACTTCCCTCCGGGAGGGGGAAATCATCGCCATCGTCATCACCAACGCTCCTCTCATCGGGAGAGGGCAATCTCTATCAACATCTTCACCAACACCATCTCCTCTCAAAACCCTAGTTCATCTCTTGTATCCAATTCTTGTCTCCAAGTTCGGGATTGGTACTAGTAGGTTGCTAGTAGTGTTGATTACTCCTTGTAGTTGATACTAGTTGATTTATTTGGTGGAAGATCATATGTTCAGATCCTTTATGCATATTAATACCCCTCTGATTATGAACATGAATATGCTTTCTGAGTAGTTATGTTTGTTCCTGAGGACATGGGAGAAGTCTTGCTATTAGTAGTCATGTGAATTTGGTATTAGATTCAATATTTTGATGAGATGTATGTTGTCTAGCCTCTAGTGGTGTTATGTGAACGTCAACTACATAACACTTCACCATTATTTGGGCCTAGAGGAAGGCATTGGGAAGTAATAAGTAGATGATGGGTTGCTAGAGTGACAGAAGCTTAAACCCTAGTTTATGCGCGTTTCGTAAGGGGCTAATTTGGATCCATATGTTTCATGCTATGGTTAGGTTTACCTTAATACTTTTGTTGTAGTTGCAGATGCTTGCAATAGAGGTTAATCATAAGTGGGATGCTTGTTCAAGTAAGAACAACACCCAAGCACCGGTCCACCCATATATCAAATTATCAAAGTACCGAACGTGAATCATATGAACGTGATGAAAACTAGCTTGGCGATAATCCCCATGTGTCCTCGGGAGCGCTTTTCTCTATATAAGAGTTTGTTCAGGCTTGTCCTTTGCTACAAAAAGGATTGGGCCACCTTGCTGCACTTTATTTACTTTTTTTACTTGTTGCTCGTTACAAATTATTCTATCACAAAACTATCTGTTACCACTTATTTCAAAAGATTTGGCAGAGAATACCTTGCTGAAAACCGCTTATCATTTCCTTCTGCTCCTCGTTGGGTTCGACACTCTTACTATCGAAAGGACTACGATAGGTCCCCTATACTTGTGGGTCATCATGACTCTTTTCTGGCGCCGTTGTCGGGGAGTGAAGCGCCTTTGGTAGGTGGAATTTGGTAAGGAAAAAATTATATAGTGTGCTGAAATTTACTGTCACTTGTTACTATGGAAAGTAATCCTCTGAGGGGCTTGTTTGGGGTATCTTCACCCCGACCAGTAGAGCAAAGAGTTGCTCCTCAACCTAATGAACCTATTGCAAATGAAAATGTTCTCTTTGAAGTTCCTTCGAGTATGTTAGAAAAACTGCTAGCTAATCCTTTTGTAGGAGATGGAACAAAGCATCCTGACGAGCACCTAATCTATGTGGATGAAGTTTGTGGATTATTTAAGCTTGCAGGTATACCCGACGATGTTGTTAAGAAGAAGGTCTTTCCTTTATCTTTGAAGGAAGATGCATCGACATGGTATAGGCTATGTGATGATACGGGGTCATGGAACTACAAACGATTGAAGTTGGAATTTCATCAGAAGTTTTATCCTATGCATCTTGTTCATCGTGATCGCAATTATATATATAACTTTTTGCCTCGCGAAGTAGAAAGCATCGCTCAAGCTTGGGGGAGGCTTAAATCAATGTTATATTCATGCCCCAATCATGAGCTCTCAAGAGAAATAATTCTTCAAAAAATTTATGCTCGGCTTTCTCGTAATAATCAATCCATGCTCGATACTTCTTGTGCTGGCTCTTTTATGATGAAGACTATTGAATTCAAATGGAATTTATTGGATAGAATTAAACGCAACTCTGAAGATTGGGATCTCGACGAAGGTAAGGAGTCAGGTATGACACCTAAGTTTGATTGTGTTAAATCTTTTATGGATACCGATGTTTTCCGTAAATTTAGCACTAGATATTGACTTGATTCTGAGATAGTAGCTTCTTTCTCGTGAATCTTTGCTACTTATGTTGATCTCCCCAAGGAGAAGTGGTTTAAATATCATCCTCCCATAGAAGTAAAAGTAGCTGCACCTACTACAGTTGAAGAAAAGACTATCACTTATAATGATCCTGTTGTTCCTACTTCTTATGTTGAGAAACCACCTTTCCTGTTAGAATAAAGGATCATGCTAAAGCTTCAACTGTGGTTCGTAAAAGCAATATTAGAACTTATACACCTTCTGAGCAAGTTAAAGTTGAACCTAATATTGCTATTGTTAAAGATCTCTTGACTGATAATATTGATGGGCATGTTATTTATTTCTGCGGTGAAACTGCTAGAATTGCCAAACCTTGTGCTAAAGATAAACATAGACGTGTGGTAGGCATACCTGTTATTTATGTTAAAATAGGAGATCATTGTTATCATGGCTTATGTGATATGGGTGCTAGCGTTAGCGCTATACCTATTGCCTTATACAATGAAATTAAGCATGATATTGCACCTGCTGAGTTAGAAAATATTGATGTCACAATTAAGCTTGCCAATAGAGATACTATATCATCAATGGGAATTGTTAGAGATGTTGAAGTCTTGTGTGGGAAAACTAAATAGCCTGCTGATTTTCTTGTTCTTGGTTCCCTACAAGATAGCTTCCGTCCCATTATATTTGGTAGACCCTTCTTGAACACTGTCGATGCTAGAATAGACTGCGAAAAGAATGTTGTTACTATTGGCTTGGGTGATATGTCTCATGAGTTTAATTTCTCTAAATTTAGTAGACAACACCGTGAAGAAGAATTGCCTAGTAAGGATGAAATTATTGGTCTTGCTTCTATTGCCGTACCTCCTAGTGATCCTTTAGAACAATATTTGCTAGACCATGAAAATTATATGTTTATGCATGAAAGAAGGGAAATAGATGAAGTATTCTTTAAACAGGAACCTATTCTGAAACACAATTTGCCTGTTGAAATCCTAGGGGATCCTCCTCCACCCAAGGGTAATCCCGTGTTTGAGCTTAAACCATTGCCTGATACTCTTAAATATGCTTATCTTGATGAAAAGAAGATATATCATATTATTATTAGTGCTAACCTTTCAGAGCATGAAGAAGAGAGATTATTGAAAACTCTGAAGAAGCACCGTGCTGCTATTGCATATACTCTTGATGATCTTAAGGGCATTAGTCCCACTCTATGTCAACATAAAATAAATTTGGAAGAAGATGCCAAACCAGTTCGTGATCATCAACGACGGCTGAATCCCAAGATGAAAGAAGTGGTAAGAAAAGAAATACTAAAGCTTCTGGAGGCAGGTATAATTTATCCCGTTGCTGATAGTCAGTGGGTAAGTCCTGTCCATTGTGTCCCTAAGAAGGGAGGTATTATCGTCGTTCCTAATGATAAAGATGAATTGATCCCGCAAAGAATTATTACAGGTTATAGGATGGTAATTGATTTCCGCAAATTAAATAAGGCTACTAAGAAAGATCATTACCCCTTACCTTTTATCGATCAAATGCTAGAAAGATTATGCAAAGATACACATTATTGCTTTCTAGACAGCTATTCTGGTTTCTCTCAAATACCTGTGTTAGCTAATGATCAATCTAAGACTACTTTTACCTGCCCTTTTGGTATTTTTGCTTATAGACGTATGCCTTTTGGTTTATGTAATGCACCTGCTACCTTTCAAAGATGCATGATGGCTATATTCTCCGACTTTTGTGAAAAGATTTGTGAGGTTTTCATGGACGATTTCTCCGTCTATGGATCCTCTTTTGATGATTGCTTGAGCAACCTTAATCGAGTTTTGTAGAGATGTGAAGAAACTAATCTTGTCTTGAATTGGGAAAAGTGCCACTTTATGGTTAATGAAGGCCTTGTCTTGGGGCATAAAGTTTCTGAAAGAGGTATTGAAGTTGATAAAGCCAAGGTTGATGCTATTGAAAAGATGCCATGTCCCATGGACATCAAAGGTATAAGAAGTTTCCTTGGTCATGCCGGTTTTTATAGGAGGTTCATTAAGGACTTCTCAAAAGTTTCTCGGCCTCTGACTAATTTATTACAAAAAGATATACCATTTGTCTTTGATGATGATTGTGTAGAAGCATTTGAAATACTTAAGAAAGCATTGATCTCTGCACCTATTGTTCAGCCACCAGATTGGAATTTACCCTTTGAAATTATGTGTGATGCTAGTGATTATGCTGTAGGTGCTGTTCTAGGGCAAAGAATTGATAAGAAATTAAATGTTATTCAATATGCTAGTAAAACTCTAGACAATGCTCAGAGAAATTATGCTACTACTAAAAAAGAATTCTTAGCAGTTGTATTTGCCAGTGATAAGTTCAGACCTTATATTGTTGATGTTGGGGAAAGGTAGTAATAATTCAAAATTTTCCTACGTGTCACCAAGATCAATCTATGGAGTCTTCTAGCAACGAGAGGGAGAGGAGTGCATCTACATACCCTTGTAGATCGCGAGCGGAAGCGTTCAAGAGAACGGGGTTGATGGAGTCGTACTCGTCGTGATCCAAATCACCGATGATCCTAGCGCCGAATGGACGGCACCTCCGCGTTCAACACACGTACGGAGCGAGGACGTCTCCCGCGCCTTGATCCAGCAAGGAGGAGGGAGAGGTTGAGGAAGAATGCTCCAACAGCAGCACGGCGGCGTGGTTGTGGTGGAGCAGCAGTACTCCGGCAGGGCTTCGCCAAGCTCTTAACAGAGGAGGAGAGGTGTTGGGGAGGGGAGGGGCTGCGCCTTGGGATGGGTGCGGCTCCCATGTGCCTCCCCACTATATATAGGGGTGGAGGGGGCTGGTTTCTTGCCCTCCAAGTCCATTGGGGCGTTGGCAAAGGTGGGGGAAAGAAATCCCATCATTTCCTTTCCCCACCGATTGTTATCCCCCCTTTTTAGGGATCTTGATCTTATCCCTTTGGGATATGATCTTATTCCTTCTCAGGGGGAATCTTGGTGCGCCTTGACCAGGGGTGTGGGGCCTTGCCCCGACTACCCACGTTCATGTGGGTCCCCACATGCAGGTGGGCCCCACTACGTAACCTTCTAGAATCTTCCTGGTACAATACCGAAAGATCCCGAACATTTTCCGGTGGCCAAAATAGGACTTCCCATATATAAATCTTTACCTCCGGACCATTCCGGAACTCCTCGTGACGTCTGGGATCTCATTCGGGACTCAGAACAACATTCGGTAATCACATACAAGTCTTTCTAATAACCCTAGCGTCATCGAACCTTAAGTGTGTAGACCCTACGGGTTCGGGAAACATGCAGACATGATCGAGACAACTCTCCGGCCAATAACCAACAGCGGGATCTGGATACCCATGTTGGCTCCCACATGTTCCACGATGATCTCATCGGATGAACCACGATGTCGAGGATTCAAGCAATCCCGTATACAATTCCCTTTATCAATCGGTACGTTACTTGCCCGAGATTTGATCGTCGGGTATCCCAATACCTCGTTCAATCTCATTACCGGCAAGTCACTTTACTCGTACCGTAATGCATGATCCCGTGATCAACCACTTGGTCACATTGAGCTCATTATGATGATGCATTATCGAGTGGCCCAGAGATACCTCTCCGTCATACGGAGTGACAAATCCCAGTCTCGATTCGTGCCAACCCAACAGACACTTTCGGAGATACCCGTAGTGCACCTTTATAGCCACCCATTTACGTTGTGACGTTTGGCACACCCAAAGCACTCCTAAGGTACCCGGAGTTGCACAATCTCATGGTCTAAGGAAATGATACTTGACATTAGAAAAGCTTTAGCGCATTTAACTACACGATCTTGTGCTATGCTTAGGATTGGGTCTTGTCCATCACATCATTCTCCTAATGATGTGATCCCGTTATCAATGACATCCAATGTCCATGGTTAGGAAACCATAACCATCTATTGATCAACGAGCTAGTCAACTAGAGGCTCACTAGGGACATGTTGTGGTCTATGTATTCACACATGTATTACGGTTTCCAGTCAATACAACTATAGCATGAACAATAGACGATTATCATGAACAAGGAAATACAATAATAACCATTTTATTATTGCCTCTAGGGCATATTTCCAACAGTCTCCCACTTGCACTAGAGTCAATAGTCTAGTTCGCATCACTATGTGATTGTGATGAATTCAACACCCATGGGGTTTGATCATATCTCGCTTGTGAGAGAGGTTATTAGTCAGCGGGTCTGAATCTTACAGATCCGTGTGTGCTTTACAAATCTCTGTGTCATCTCCTAGATGCAGCTACCACGCTCTATTTGGAGCTATTCCAAATAACTGTTCTACTATACGAATCCAGTTTACTACTCAGAATAATCTGGATTAGTGTCAAAGTTTGCATCGGCGTAACCCTTTACGACGAAATCTTTTACCACCTCCATAATCGAGAAAATTCCTCAGTCCACTAGTTACCAAGGATAACTTTGACCGCTGTACTGTGATCCATTCTGGATCACTCTTGTACCCTTGACCGACTCATGGCAAGGCACACTTCAGTGCGGTACACATCATAGCATACTGTAGAGCCTACGTCTAAAGCATAGGGGACGACCTTCGTCCTTTCTCTCTCTTCTGCAGTGGTCAGGTCTTGAGTCTTACTCAATACTCACACCTTGTAACACAGCCAAGAACTCCTTCTTTGCTGATCTATTTTGAACTCCTTCAAAATCTTGTCACGGTATGTATTCATTTGAAAGTAATTTTTGTTGGAAATATGCCCTAGAGGCAATAATAAAAGGATTATTATTATATTTCCTTGTTCATGATAATTGTCTTTTATTCATGCTATAATTGTGTTATCCGGAAATCGTAATACATGTGTGAATACATAGACACCAACATGTCCCTAGTAAGCCTCTAGTTGACTAGCTCGTTGATCAACAGATAGTTCCTGACTATGGACATTGGATGTCATTGATAACGGGATCACATCATTAGGAGAATGATGTGATGGACAAGACCCAATCCTAAGCATAGCACAAGATCGTATAGTTCGTTTGCTAGAGCTTTTCCAATGTCAAGTATCTTTTCCTTTGACCATGAGATCGTGTAACTCCCGGATACTGTAGGGAGTGCTTTGGGTGTGCCAAACGTCACAACAGAATCGGGTGACTATAAAGGTATACTACGGGTATCTCCGAAAGTGTCTGTTGGGTTGACACGGATCGAGACTGGGATTTGTCACTCCGTATGACGGAGAGGTATATCTGGGCCCACTCGGTAATGCATCATCATAATGAGCTCAAAGTGACCAAGTGTTTGGTCACGGGATCATGCATTACGGTACGAGTAAAGTGACTTGCCGGTAACTAGATTGAACGAGGTATTGGGATACCGACAATCGAATCTCGGGCAAGTAAAATACCGATTGACAAAGGGAATTGTATACGGGGTTGCTTGAAATCCTCGACATCGTGGTTCATCCGATGAGATCATCGAGGAGCACGTAGGAGCCAACATGGGTATCCAAATCCCGCTGTTGGTTATTGGCCGGAGAGCTATCTCGGTCATGTCTACGTGTCTCCCGAACCCGTAGGGTCTACACACTTAAGGTTCGGTGACGCTAGGGTTGTAGAGATATTAGTATGCAGCAAAACGAAAGTTGTTCGGAGTCCCGGATGAGATCCCGGACGTCACGAGGAGATCCGGAATGGTCCGAAGGTGAAGAATTATATATAGGAAGTGCAGTTTCGGCCATCGGGAAAGTTTCGGGGGTCACCGGTATTGTACCGGGACCACCGGAAGGGTCCCGGGGTCCACCGGGTGGGGCCACCTATCCCGGAGGGCCCCATGGGCTGAAGTGGGAGGGGAACCAGCCCCTGGTGGGCTGGTGCACCCCCCCATGGGCCCTCCTGCGCCTAGGGTTGGAAACCCTAGGGGTGGGGGGCGCCCCAATTGCCTTGGGGGGCACTCCACCCCCCTTGGCCACCGCCCCCCCCAGGAGATCCCATCTCCCAGGGCCGGCGCCCCCCAGGGGGCCTATATAAGGGGGGGGGGGAGGGAGGGCATCTGCATCCTGCATCTTGGCACCTCCCTCTCCCTTGCTACACCTCTCCCTCTCGCAGGCTCGTGAAGCCTGCTGCGGTGATCGCTGCATCCACCGCCACGCCCGTCGTTGCTGGATCTTCATCAACCTCTCCTTCCCCTTGCTGGATCAAGAAGGAGGAGACGTCCACGCTGACCGACGTGTGTTGAACGCGGAGGTGCCGTCCGTTCGGCGCTAGGATCTCCGGTGATTTGGATCACGACGAGTACGACTCCCTCAACCCCGTTCTCTTGAACGCTTCCGCTCGTGATCTAGAAAGGTATGTAGATGCACTCCGGTCACTCGTTGCTAGATGAACTCATAGATGGATCTTGGTGAAATCGTAGGAATTTTTTTTATTTTCTGCAACGTTCCCCAACAGCGGCATCATGAGCTAGGTCTATGCGTAGTTCTCTTTGCACGAGTAGAACACAATTTGTTGTGGGCGTAGATGTTGTCAACTTTCTTGCCGCTACTAGTCTTATTTTGCTTCAGCGGTATTGTGGGATGAAGCAGCCCAGACCGACCTTACACGTACGCTTACGTGAGACAGGTTCCACCGACTGACATGCACTAGTTGCATAAGGTGGCTAGCGGGTGTCTGTCTCTCCCACTTTAGTTGGAGCGGATTCGGAAAAAGGGTCCTTATGAAGGGTAAATAGAAGTTGACAAATCACGTTGTGGCTTTCACGTAGGTAAGAAAACGTTCTTGCTAGAACCCTATTTGCAGCCACGTAAAACTTGCAACAACAATTAGAGGACGTCTAACTTGTTTTTGCAGCAAGTGTTTTGTGATGTGATATGGCCAAAGTTGTGATGAATGATGAATGATATATATGTGATGTATGAGATCATGTTCTTGTAATAGGAATCACGACTTGCATGTCGATGAGGATGACAACGGCAGGAGCCATAGGAGTTGTCTTTATTTTTGTATGACCTGCGTGTCATTGAGAACGCCATGTAAATTACTTTACTTTATTGCTAAACGTGTTAGCCATAGTAGTAGAAGTAATAGTTGGCGAGCAACTTCATGGAGACACGATGATGGAGATCATGATGATGGAGATCATGGTGTCATGCCGGTGACAAGATGATCATGGAGCCCCAAGATGGAGATCAAAGGAGCTATATGATATTGGCCATATCATGTCACTATTATTTGATTGCATGTGATGTTTATCATGTTTTGCATCTTGTTTACTTAGAACGACGGTAGTAAATAAGATGATCCCTCATAATAAATTTCAAGAAAGTGTTCCCCTAAGCATGCGCCCGTTGCAGATTCGTTGTTTCGAAGCACCACGTGATGATCGGGTGTGATAGATTCCAACGTTCACATACAACGGGTGTAAGACAGATTTACACATGCAAACACTTAGGTTAACTTGACGAGCCTAGCATGTACAGACATGGCCTCGGAACACAAGAGACCGAAAGGTCGAACATGAGTCGTATGAAAGATACGATCAACATGGAGATGTTCACCGATGATGACTAGTCCGTCTCACGTGATGATCGGACACGGCCTAGTCGAGTCGGATCATGTTTCACTTAGATGACTAGAGGGATGTCTAATCTGAGTGGGAGTTCATTAAATAATTTGATTAGATGAACTTAATTATCATGGACTTAGTCTAAAATCTTTGCATAAATGTCTTGTAGATCAAATGGCCAACGCTCATGTCAACATGAACTTCAACGCGTTCCTAGAGAAAACCAAGCTGAAAGATGATGGCAGCAACTATACGGACTAGGTCCGGAACCTAAGGATCATCCTCATAGCTGCCAGGAAACAATATGTCCTAGAAGCACCGCTAGGTGAAGCACCCATCCTAGAGAACCAAGACGTTATGAACGCTTGGCAGCAGCGTGCTGATGATTACTCCCTCGTTCAGTGCGGCATGCTTTACAACTTAGAACCGGGGCTCCAAAAGCGTTTTGAGCAACATAGAGCATATGAGATGTTCGAAGAGCTGAAAATGGTTTTCCAAGCTCATGCCCGGGTCGAGAGATATGAAGTCTCCGACAAGTACTATAGTTGTAAGATGGAGGAAAATAGTTCACAAGGAGCACATACTCAAGATGTCTGGGTTGCACAACCGCTTGTCCCAGCTGGACATTAACCTCCCAGACGAGGCGGTCATTGACATAATCCTTCAGTCGCTCCCACCTAGCTACAAGAGCTTTGTGATGAACTACAATATGCAGGGGATGGAAAGACCATTCCTGAATTATTTTCAATGCTGAAATCAGCAGAGGTAGAAATCAAAAAGGAACATCAAGTGTTGATGGTCAATAAAACCACCAAGTTCAAGAAAGGCAAGGGTAAGAAGAACTTCAAGAAGGACGGCAAGGATGTTGCCGGCGCCCGATAAGCCGATTGCTGGGAGGAAGTCAAAGAATGGACCCAAGCACGAGATCGAGTGCTTTTATTGCAAGGGAAGGGTCACCGAAGCGGAACTGCCCCAAGTACTTAGCGGACAAGAAGGCCGGCAACACTAAAGGTATATGTGATATACATGTAATTGATGTGTACCTTACCAAGACTCGTAGTAGCTCCCGGTATTTGATACCGTGCCGTTGCTCATATTTATAACTCAAAGCAGGAGCTGCGGAATAAGCGGAGACTGGCGAAGGACGAGGTGACGATGCGCGTCGGGAATGGTTCCAAGGTCGATGTGATCGCCGTCGGCACGCTACCTCTACATTTACCTACGGGATTAGTTTTAAACCTCAATAATTGTTATTTAGTGCCAAGTTTGAGCATGAACATTGTATCCGAATCTCGTTTGATACGAGATGGATACTCATTTAAATCTGAGAATAATGGTTGTTCTATTTATATGAGAGATATGTTTTATGGTCATGCTCCGATGGTCAATGGTTTATTCTTAATGAATCTCGAACGTGATGTTACACATATTCATAGTGTGAATACCAAAAGATGTAAAGTTGATAACGATAGTCCCACATACTTGTGGCTTCGCCGCCTTTGGTCACATTGGTGTCAAGCGCATGAAGAAGCTCCATGCTTGTGGACTTTTAGAGTCTCTCGATTATGAATCATTTGACACATGCGAACCATGCCTCATGGGCAAAATGACCAAGACTCCGTTCTCCGGAACAATGGAGCGAGCAACCAACTTATTGGAAATCATACATACCGATGTGTGCGGTCCAATGAGCGTTGAGGCTCGCGGAGGATATCGTTATGTTCTCACTCTCACTGATGACCTGAGTAGATATGGGTATGTCTACTTGATGAAACACAAGTCTGAGACCTTTGAAAAGTACAAGGAATTTCAGAATGAGGTAGAGAAACAACGTGACCGAAAAATAAAGTTCTTACGATCAGATCGTGGAGGAGAATATTTAAGTCACGAATTTGGCACACACTTAAGGAAATGTGGAATCGTTTCACAACTCACGCCGCCTGGAACACCTCAACGAAACGGTGTGTCCGAACGTCGTAATCGCACTCTATTGGATATGATGCGATCTATGATGTCTCTTACTGATTTACCGCAATCATTTTGGGGATACGCTCTAGAGACAGCTACATTCACTTTAAATAGGGCACCGTCTAAATCTGTTGAGACGACACCGTATGAATTATGGTTTGGGAAGAAACCTAAGATGTCGTTTCTAAAAGTTTGGGGATGCGATGCTTATGTCAAGAAACTTCAACCTGAAAAGCTCGAACCCAAGTCGGAAAAATGCGTCTTCATAGGATACCCTAAGGAAACCATTGGGTATACCTTCTACCTTAGATCCGAAGGCAAGATCTTTGTTGCCAAGAACGGATCCATTACGGAAAAGAGTTTCTCTCGAAAGGAGTAAGTGGGAGGAAAGTAGAACTCGATGAAGTACTACCTCTTGAACCGGAAAGTAGTGCAGCTCAGGAAAATGTTCTGTGGTGCCTACATCCACTGGAGAGGAAATTAATGATGATGATCAAGGTACTTCGAATCAAGTTGCTACTGAACTTCGTAGGTCCACAAGGACACGTTCCACACCAGAGTGGTATGGCAACTCTGTCCTGGAAATCATGTTGTTAGACAATGGTGAACCTTCGAACTATGAAGAAGCGATGGCGGGCCCAGATTCCAACAAATGGCTTGAAGCCATGCAATCCGAGATAGGATCCATGATGAAAATAAAGTATGGACTTTGACAGACTTGCCCGATGATCGGCGAGCGATAGAAAACAAATGGATCTTTAAGAAGAAGACGGACGCGGATGGTAATGTTACCATCTATAAAGCTCGACTTGTCGCTAAGGGTTATCGGCAAGTTCAAGGGGTTGACTACGATGAGACTTTCTCTCCGTAGCGAAGCTGAAGTCCGTCCGAATCATGTTAGCAATTGCTGCATACTATGATTATGAGATATGGCAAATGGACGTCAAAACGGCATTCCTTAACGGTTATCTTAAGGAAGAACTGTATATGATGCATCCGGAAGGTTTTGTCGACCCTAAGAATGCTAACAAGGTATGCAAGCTCCAGCGATCCATTTATGGGCTCGTGCAAGCATCTCGGAGTTGGAACATTCGCTTTGATGAGATGATTAAAGCGTTTGGGTTTATGCAGACTTATGGAGAAGCCTGTGTTTACAAGAAAGTGAGTGGGAGCTCTGTAGCATTTCTCATATTATATGTAGATGACATACTTTTGATGGGAAATGATATAGAACTTTTGACAGCATTAAGGCCTACTTGAATAAGAGTTTTTCAATGAAGGACCTTGGAGAAGCTGCTTATATATTAGGCATCAAGATCTATAGAGATAGATCAAGACGCCTCATAGGTCTTTTACAAAGCACATACCTTGATAAGATATTGAAGAAGTTCAATATGGATCAGTCAAAGAAGGGGTTCTTGCCTGTGTTGCAAGGTGTGAAATTGAGCTCAGCTCAATGTCCCACCACGAGTAAGATATAGAAGAGATGAGTGTCATCCCTATGCCTCAGCCATAGGGTCTATTATGTATGCCATGCTGTGTACCAGACCTGATGTAAACCTTGCCGTAAGTTTGGTAGGAAGGTACCAAAGTAATCCCGACAAGGAACACTGGACAGCGGTCAAGAATATCCTGAAGTACCTGAAAAGGACTAAGGACATGTTTCTCGTTTATGGAGGTGATGAAGAGCTCGTCGTAAAGGGTTACGTCGACGCTAGCTTCGACACAGATCTGGATGACTCTAAGTCACAAACCGGATACGTGTATATGTTGAATGGTGGAGCAGTAAGCTGGTGCAAGCAAAAGCGTCGTGGCGGGATCTACATGTGAAGCGGAGTACATGGCAGCCTCGGAGGCAGCGCATGAAGCAATTTGGGTGAAGGAGTTCATCACCGACCTAGGAGTCATACCCAATGCGTCGGGGCCGATCAAACTCTGTGACAACACTGGAGCTATTGCACTTGCCAAGGAGCCCAGGTTTCACAAGAAGACCAGGCACATCAAGCGTCGCTTCAACTCCATTCGTAAAAATGTTCAAGATGGAGACATAGAAATTTGCAAAGTGCATACGTGTCACGAATGTCGCAGATCCATTGACTAAACCTCTTCCACGAGCAAAACATGATCAACACCAGAACTCTATGGGTGTTCGATTCATCACAATGTAACTAGATTATTGACTCTAGTGCAAGTGGGAGACTATTGGAAATATGCCCTAGAGGCAATAATAAAAGGATTATTATTATATTTCCTTGTTCATGATAATTGTCTTTTATTCATGCTATAATTGTGTTATCCGGAAATTGTAATACATGTGTGAATACATAGACACCAACATGTCCCTAGTAAGCCTCTAGTTGACTAGCTCGTTGATCAACAGATAGTCATGGTTTCCTGACTATGGACATTGGATGTCATTGATAACGGGATCACATCATTAGGAGAATGATGTTATGGACAAGACCCAATCCTAAGCATAGCACAAGATCGTATAGTTCGTTTGCCAGAGCTTTTCCAATGTCAAGTATCTTTTCCTTAGACCATGAGATCGTGTAACTCCCGGATACCGTAGGAGTGCTTTGGGTGTGCCAAACGTTACAACGTAACTGGGTGACTATAAAGGTATACTACGAGTATCTCCGAAAGTGTCTGTTGGGTTGACACGGATCAAGACTGGGATTTGTCACTCCGTATGACGGAGAGGTATCTCTGGGCCCACTCGGTAATGCATCATCATAATGAGCTCAAAGTGACCAAGTGTTTGGTCACGGGATCATGCATTACGGTATGAGTAAAGTGACTTGCCGGTAACTAGATTGAACGAGGTATTGGGATACCGATGATCGAATCTCGGGCAAGTAAAATACCGATTGACAAAGGGAATTGTATACGGGGTTGCTTGAATCCTCGACATCGTGGTTCATCTGATGAGATCATTGAGGAGCACGTAGGAGCCAACATGGGTATCCAGATCCCACTGTTGGTTATTGGCCGGAGAGCTGTCTCGGTCATGTCTACGTGTCTCCCGAACCCGTAGGGTCTACACACTTAAGGTTCGGTGATGCTAGGGTTGTAGAGATATTAGTATGCAGCAAACCGAAAGTTGTTCAGAGTCCCGGATGAGATCCCGGACGTCACGTGGAGTTCCGGAATGGTCCGGAGGTGAAGAATTATATATAGGAAGTGCAGTTTCGGCCATCGGGAAAGTTTCGGGGGTCACCGGTATTGTACCAGGACCACCGGAAGGGTCCTGGGTCCATCGGGTGGGGCCACCTATCCGGAGGGCCCCATGGGCTGAAGTGGGAGGAACCAGCCTGGTGGGCTGGTGCGCCCCATGGGCCCCTAGCCTAGGGTTGGAAACCCTAGGGGTGGGGCGCCCACTTGGGGCACTCCACCCCTTGGCCGCCGCCCCAGGAGATCCCATCTCCCGGGGCGCGCCCCCAGGCCTATATAAAGGGGGGAGGAGGGCAGCCGCACCTGCATCTTGGCGCCTCCCTCTCCCTTGCTACACATCTCCTCTCGCATGAAGCTCGGTGAAGCCCTCCTGCGGTGATCGCTGCATCCACCACCACCACTGTGTCGTCTTCTGGATCTTTATCAACCTCTCCTTCCCCTTGCTTTGGATCAAGAAGGAGGAGACGCCACGCTGACCGTACGTGTGTTGAACGCGGAGGTGCCGTCCGTTCGGCGCTAGGATCTCCGGTGATTTGGATCACGACGAGTACGACTCCCTCAACCCCGTTCTCTTGAACGCTTCCGCTCGCGATCTACAATGGTATGTAGATGCACTCTGATCACTCGTTGCTAGATGAACTCATAGATGGATCTTGGTGAAACCGTAGGAATTTTTTTTATTTTCGGCAACGTTCCCCAACACCATTAAGCGTTTTTTATCTATCCTTATAGATCTTGATGCTCAATGTTCAAGTAGCTTAATCTAGGTTCTCCATTGAAAAACACTTTCCAAATAACCCTGCATGCTTTCCAGAAATTCTGCATCATTTCTGATCAACAATATGTCAACAACATATACTCATCAGAAATTCTATAGTGCTCCCACTCACTTCTTTGGAAATACAAGTTTCTCATAAACTTTGTATAAACCCAAAATCTTTGATCATCTCATCAAAGCGTACATTCCAATTCCGAGATGCTTACTCCGGTCCTTAGAAGGATTCTTTGGAGCTTTGCATACTTGTTAGCATCTTTCAGGATTAACAAAAACTTTCTGGTTGTATCACATACAACCTTTCCTCAAGAAAATCGTCGAGGAAACAATGTTTTGACATCCTATCTGCAAGATTTCATAAATAATGCAGTAACTGCTAATATAATTCCAACAGACTCTTAGCATCGCTAGGAGTGAGAAAGTCCCATCGTAGTCAACTCCTTGAACTTGTCGGGAAAGATCTTAACGACAAGTCGAGCTTTCTTAATGGTGACACTTACCATCATTGTCCGTCTTCCTTTTAAAATCCATCTGCACCCAACAGCCTTACGACCATCAAGTAGTTCTTTCAAAGTCTATACTTTGTTTTATACATGGATCCTCTCTCAGATTTTATGGCCTCGAGCCATTCGTCAGAATCCGGGCCCACCATCGCTTCTCCACAGCTCGTAGGTTCATTGTTGTCTAGCAACATGACCTCCAAGACAAGATTACGTACCACTCTGAAGTAGTACACATCCTTGTCGACCTATGAGGTTTGGTAGTGACTTGATCCGAAGTTTCATGATCACCTTAAGCTTCCACTTCAATTGGTGTAGGTGCCACAATAACAACTTCCTGTGCCCTGCTACACACTAGTTGAAGTGACGGTTCAATAACCTCATCAAGTCTCCACCATCCTCCCACTCAATTCTTTCGAGAGAAACTTTTCCTCGAGAAAGGACCCGTTTGTAGAAACAATCACTTTTGCTTCCGGATCTGAGATAGGAGGTATACCCAACTATTTTGGGGTATTCTATGAAGATGCATTCATCCGCTTTGGGTTCGAGCTTATCAGCCTGAAACCTTTTCACATAAGCGTCGTAGCCCCAAACTTTTAAGAAATGACAGCTTAGGTTTCTCTAAACCATAGTTCATGCGGTGTCATCTCAACGAAATTACGTGGTGCCCTATTTAAAGTGAATGCGGTTGTCTCTAATGCCTAACCCATAAACGATAGTGGTAATTCGATAAGAGGCATCATTGTATGCACCACATCCAATAGGGTGCAGCTATGATGTTCGGACACACCATCACACTATGGTGTTCCAGGCGGTATTAGTCGTGAAACAATTTCCACAATGTCTTAATTGTGTGCCAAACTCAGAACTCAGATATTCATCTCTATGATCATATCATAGATATTTTATCCTCTTGTCACGACGATCTTCAACTTCACTCTGAAATTACTTGAACCTTTCAATAATTCAGACTTGTGTTTCAGCAAGTAAATATACTTAGCATCTACTCAAATCATCTGCGAAGTAAGAACATAACGATATCCACTGCGTGCCTCAGCACTCATTGGACTGCACACATCAAAATGTATTACTTCCAACAAGTTGCTTTCTTGTTCCATCTCACTGAAAATGAGGCTTTTCAGTCATCTTGCCCATGTGGTATGATTTGCATGTCTCAAGTGATTCAAAATCAAGTAAGTCCAAATGATCCATCTGTATGGAGTTTCTTCATGCATATCTACCAATAGACATGGTTCGCATGTCTCAATCTTTTCAAAAACGAGTGAGTCCAAAGATCCATCAACATGGAGCTTCTTCATGCGTTTTATACCAACATGACTCAAATGGCAGTGCCACAATTATGTGATACTATCATTACTATCTTATGTCTTTTGGCATGAACATGTGTATCAGTACGATCGAGATTCAATGAACCATTCATTTTAGGTGCAATACCAATGATGGTATTATTCAAATAAACAGAGTAACCATTATTCTCCTTAAATGAATAACCGTCTTGCGATAAACATAATCCAATCATGTCTATGCAAAGACCAAATAACAATTATTTAGGTTTAACACCAATATCGATGGTAGAGGGAGCATGCGATGCTTGATCACATCAACCTTGGAAACACTTCCAACACATATCGTCATCTCACCTTCAGCTAGTCTCCGTTTATTCTGTAGCCTTTTATTCGAGTTACTAACACTTAGCAACTGAACCGGTATTTTAATACCCTAGTGCTACTAGGAGAACTAGTAAAGTACACATTATAATGTATATCCAATATGCTTCTGTCGACCTTGCCAGCCTTCTCATCTACCGAGTATCTAGGGTATTTACGATTCTGTGACCGTTCGCCTCATTATAGAAGCACTTAGTCTCGGGTTTGGGTTCAACCTTGGGTTTCTTCACTAGAGCAGCAACTGGTTTGCCGTTTCATGAAGTATCCCTTCTTTCCCTTGCCCTTGTTGAAACTAGTGGTTTAACCATCAATAATTGATGCTCCTTCTTGATTTCTACTTTCGCAGTGTCAAACATCACGAGTTGCTCAAGAATCATCATGTCTATCCCTGAAATGTTATAGTTCATCACGAAGCTCCAATAGCTTGGTGGCAGTGACTATGGAGAACCATCACTATCTCTTCTGGAAGATTAACTCCCACTCGATTCAAGCGATTGTAGTACTCAGACAATCTGAGCACATGCTCAATGATTGAGCTTTTCTCCCTTAGTTTGCAGTCTTAAGAAACTTGTCAGAGGTCTCATACCTCTTGACGGTGGCACTAGTCTGAAATTCCAATTTCAGTCTTTGGAACATCTCATATGTTCTGCGACATTTCAAAAAATGTCTTTTGGTGCCACAATTCTAAACCGTTAGTATTACGCACTGAACTATCACGTAGTCATCAAAACATGTATGTCAGATGTTTCCCAACATCTACAAACGACGCTCGAGGTTCAACACACTGAGCGGTGCATTAAGGACATAGCCCATACGTGCAGCAATGAGGACAATCCTCGGTTCACGGACCCGATCCGCATAATTGCTACTGTCAACTCTCAACTAAATTTTCTCTAGGAACATATCTAAAACAGTAGAACCAAAGCGTGAGCTACGACATAATTTGCAAAGACCTTTTGACTATGTTCATGATAATTAAGTTCATCTAATCAAATTATTCAATGAACTCCAACTTAGATAGACATCCCTCTAGTCATCTAAGTGATACATGATCCGAGTCAACTAGGCCATGTCCGATCATCACGTGAGACGGACTAGTCATCATCGGTGAACATCTTCATGTTCATCGTATCCACTATACGACTCATGTTCGACCTTTCGGTCTTCCGTGTTCCGAGGCCATGTCTGTACATGCTAGGCTCGTCAAGTCAACCTAAGTGTTTCGCATGTGTAAATCTGGCTTACACCCGTTGTATGCGAACGTTAGAATCTATCACACCCGATCATCACGTGGTGCTTCGAAACAATGAACCTTCGCAACGGTGCACAGTTAGGGGGAACACTTTCTTGAAATTTTAGCGAGGGATCATCTTATTTATGCTACCGTCGTTCTAAGCAAATAAGATGTAAACATGACAAACATCACATGAAAATCATAAAGTGACATGATATGGCCAATATCATCTTGCGCTTTTTGATCTCCATCTTTGAGGCGCGGCATGATCACCTTCATCACCGGCATGACGCCATGATCTCCATCATCATGATCTCCATCATCGTGTCTTCATGAAGTTGTCTCGCCAACTTTTACTTCTACTACTATGGCTAACAGTTAGCAATAAAGTAAAGTAATTACATGGCGTTTTTCTTTGACACGCAGGTCATACAATAAATTAAGACAACTCCTATGGCTCCTGCCGGTTGTCATACTCATCGACATGCAATTCGTGATTCCTATTACAAGAACATGATCAATCTCATACATCACAAATATCATTCATCACATCCTTTTGGCCATATCACATCACATGGCATATGCTGCAAGAACAAGTTAGATGTCCTCTAATTGTTGTTGCAAGTTTTTACGTGGCTGCTATAGGTTTCTAGCAAGAACGTTTCTTACCTACGCCAAAACCACAACGCGATATGCCAATTTATATTAACCCTTCATAAGGACCCTTTTCATCGAATCCGATCCGACTAAAGTGGGAGAGACAGACACCCGCTAGCCACCTTATGCAACTAGTGCATGTCAGTCGGTGGAACCTGTCTCACGTAAGCGTACGTGTAAGGTCGGTCCGGGCCGCTTCATCCCACGATGCCGCCGAATCAAGATAAGACTAGTAATGGCAAGTAAATTGACAAAATCGACGCCCACAACAACTTGTGTTCTACTCGTGCATAGAATCTACGCATAGACCTAGCTCATGATGCCACTGTTGGGGAACGTAGTAATAATTCAAAATTTTCCTACGTGTCACCAAGATCAATCTATGGAGTCTTCTAGCAACGAGAGGGAGAGGAGTGCATCTACATACCCTTGTAGATCGCGAGCGGAAGCGTTCAAGAGAACGGGGTTGATGGAGTCGCACTGCCGTGATCCAAATCACCGATGATCCTAGCGCCGAACGGACGGCACCTCCGCGTTCAACACACGTGACGGGAGCGAGGACGTCTCCCGCGCCTTGATCCAGCAAGGAGGAGGGAGAGGTTGAGGAAGAAAGCTCCAACAGTAGCACGACGGCGTGGTGGTGGTGGAGCAGCAGTACTCCGGCAGGGCTTCGCCAAGCTCTTAACGGAGGAGGAGAGGTGTTGGGGAGGGGAGGGGCTGCGCCTTGGGATGGGTGCGGCTCCCATGTGCCTCCCCACTATATATAGGGGTGGAGGGGCTGGTTTCTTGCCCTCCAAGTCCATTGGGGCGTTGGCAAAGGTGGAGGAAAGAAATCCCATCATTTCCTTTTCCCATCGATTGTTATCCCCGCTTTTTAGGGATCTTGATCTTATCCCTTTGGGATATGATCTTATTCCTTCTAAGGGGGAATCTTGGTGCGCCTTGACCAGGGGTGTGGGGCCTTGCCCCCACTACCCACGTTCATGTGGGGACCCACATGCAGGTGGGCCCCACTACGGAACCTTCTAGAATCTTCCCGGTACAATACCGAAAAATCCCGAACATTTTCCGGTGGCCAAAATAGGACTTCCCATATATAAATCTTTACCTCCGGACCATTCCGGAACTCCTCGTGACGTCTGGGATCTCATCTGGGACTCCGAACAACATTCGGTAATCACATACAAGTCTTCCTAGTAACCCTAGCATCATCGAACCTTTAGTGTGTAGACCCTACGGGTTCGGGAAACATGCAGACATGATCGAGACAACTCTCCGGCCAATAACCAACAGCGGGATCTGGATACCCATGTTGGCTCCCACATGTTCCACGATGATCTCATCGGATGAACCACGATGTCGAGGATTCAAGCAATCCTGTATACAATTCCCTTTATCAATCGGTACGTTACTTGCCCAAGATTCGATCATCGGTATCCCAATACCTCGTTCAATCTCGTTACCAGCAAGTCACTTTACTCGTACCGTAATGCATGATCCCGTGATCAACCACTTGGTCACATTGAGCTCATTATGATGATGCATTACCGAGTGGGCCCAGAGATACCTCTCCGTCATATGGAGTGACAAATCCCAGTCTCGATTCGTGCCAACCCAACACACACTTTTGAGATACCCGTAGTGCACCTTTATAGCCACCCAGCCACGTTGTGACATTTGGAACACCCAAAGCACTCCTCACGGTATCCAGGAGTTGCACAATCTCATGGTCTAAGGAAATGATACTTGACATTAGAAAAGCTCTAGCGCATTTAACTACACGATCTTGTGCTATGCTTAGGATTGGGTCTTGTCCATCACATCATTCTCCTAATGATGTGATCCCATTATCAATGACATCCAATGTCCATGGTTAGGAAACCATAACCATCTATTGATCAACGAGCTAGTCAACTAGAGGCTCACTAGGGACATGTTGTGGTCTATGTATTCACACATGTATTACGGTTTCCATTCAATACAATTATAGCATGAACAATAGACGATTATCATGAACAAGGAAATACAATAATAACTATTTTATTATTGCCTCTAGGGCATATTTGCAACAGTTGATTCTAAAGTAACTATACACACGGATCATGCTGCTATTAAATATCTTATGGAAAAGAAAGATGCTAAACCTAGACTTATTAGATGGGTTCTCTTGCTACAAGAATTTGATTTACATATTGTTGGTAAAAAAGGAGCTGAGAACCCCGTTGCAGACAACTTGTCTAGGTTAGAAAATGTTCTTGATGACCCACTACCTATTGATGATAGCTTTTCTGATGAGCAATTAAATGTCATAAATGCTTCTCGTAGTATACCGTGGTATGCTGATTATGCTAATTACATTGTTGCTAAATTTATACCACCTAGTTTCACATACCAGCAAAAGAAAAAGTTTTTCTATGATTTGAGAGATTACTTACGGGATGACCCACATCTTTATAAAGAAGGAGTAGATGGTGTTATTAGACGTTGTGTACACGAGCATGAACAGAACAGATCCTACGCAAGTGTCACTCCGAGGCTTATGGAGGGCACCACGCTGGAGATAGAACTGCACATAAGGTATTGCAATCCGGTTTTTATTGGCCTACTCTCTTCAAGGATGCCCGTAAGTTTGTCTTATCTTGTGATGAATGTCAAAGAATTGGTAATATTAGTAGACGTCAAGAAATGGGTATGAACTATTCACTTGTTATTGAACCATTTGATGTTTGGGGCTTTGATTATATGGGACCTTTTCCTGCCTCCAATGGATATACACATATTTTAGTTGCTTTTGATTATGTTACTAAGTGGGTAGAAGCTATTCCAACTAGTAGTGCTGATCATAACACTTCCATTAAGATGCTTAAAGAAGTTATTTTTTCGACATTTGGAGTCCCTAGATATTTAATGACTAATGGTGGTTCACATTTTATTCATGGTGCTTTCCGTAAAATGCTTGCTAAGTATGATGTTAATCATAGAATTGCATCTGCTTATCACCCACAGTCTAGTGGTCAAGTAGAATTGAGTAATAGAGAGCTCAAATTAATTTTGCAAAAGACTGTCAATAGGTCTAGGAAGAATTGGTCCAAGAAACTTGATGATGCGTTAGGTGCAAAAGCATGTCATAATTGGTCAAAGAATTAGGAAGAATTGGTAATATTAGTAGACGTCAAGAACTGCATATAAAAATCCTATGGGTATGTCTCCGTATAAAATGGTTTATGGAAAAGCATGTCATTTGCCTCTCGAACTAGAACATAAGGCTTATTGGGCTATTAAAGAGCTCAACGATGAGTTCAAACTTGCCGATGAGAAGAGGTTATTTGATATTAGCTCACTTGATGAATGGAGAACCCAAGCTTATGAAAATGCCAAGTTGTTTAAAGCAAAAGTTAAAAGATAGCATGACAAAAGGATACCAAAGCATGAGTTTAATGTAGGTGATTATGTATTGCTATACAACTCTCGTTTAAGATTTTTTGCAGGAAAGATTCTCTCTAAATGGGAAGGTCCTTACGTTATCGAGGAGGTCTATCGTTCCGGTGCCATAAAAATCAACAACTTCGAAGGTACAAACCCGAAGGTGGTGAATGGTCAAAGAATCCAACATTATATCTCAGGTAATCCTATAAATGTTGAAACTAATATTATTGAAACCGTAACCCCGAAGGAATACATAAGGGACACTTTTCGGAACGCTTCGGATCTCAAAAAGGAATAGGTATGTGGTACGGTAAGTAAACCGACTCCAAAACAGTTTTTAAGGCAATATTTCTCCGCTTTTGGAATATTTATAAAAATAGAAAAATAAGAAGCAGTTCAGAAGGACACGAGGCCTCCACGAGGGTGGAGGGCGCCCTACTTACCCATCGGGCGCGCCTCTACCTCGTGGGCACCTCGTGTGCTCTCCGGACTCCGTTTTCTTGCACGCTACGTATTTTGGTCGGTAAAAATTCATTATATAACCTCCCGAAGGTTTTGACCACCGTATCACACAATTGTCCTTTGTTCTTGTTTCGAGCTGTTTTCTGTCAGGGTTTTCAAGGCCAGGCATCATGACGTCCCCCTCCTCCAACAATGGTGACACCGATGCTTGGCTAATGAAGATAGAGCTGAAGAGGGAAGAACCCATGGTGATCAACAAGGATGAAGGGATCAAGAAGGCCACGGAGGACCAAGCTCCTGAAGACAACCTTCAACTTGATCACAATCTTCTTACCCCAACTGAGATTGAAGCTTTCAAGATGATTGAGTTAGCTCGTATACAAAACAAGTATCTCACACGTGAAAATATTTTGTTGAAGGAGCATATCGTTGCACTCAAGGGCATTATTCACAAGCTGGAGGACCTCTTACGCTCGATGTGCGACTATCCATCATCAACTCCACCCTCTTCACCAGCAAAGGAGACATAATCACATGGGCATGGGCACTCCCCTTGGCAAACTGCCAAGCTTGGGGCACTATAAAAAAAAGACACATCCGTGACATTTTGGGCCGAACGAAAAAAAAAATTCTGTCATACATATGACACTTCTATGACGATAATTGTGACAAAACCCGGTATCATCATAGATGTGGTGGGTCCTACTTCTATGACAAAATATCATGACAGAAAATGGGCTTTTCATCCTGGGCGGGCCGGAGACGCAGCTGCATAACATTCTTTGGGCCGTCCATGACGGAAAAAACCGTGGTAGAAGCGAGGGGGAGGAAAATTTCGGGGAGTTCCCGGTTACGGTGGGAGGTTGGGGGCCGAGCGATGCGCGTTTCTCTCGTACACGTACGCGTGTGTGTGCGAGGCGTTGGCTCTAACTGAACCCGAGTGAGGCGTTGGGCTCTAACTAAACCCGAGCGATCGATCGATGGCTGTTAACTGAACCCGATCGAGCGATTCCTTCGCTACTGCTGCTAACTGAAGCCGATCAATGCTGCCTCTGGGATGAACAGTGAGTGTTGCGGGGGGTTGGATGAGCGATGGCGGTGGCGTTGCCTGCTGGATGAACATGACCCGGTGTGTGGTGGAGGGCTGGATAAGCGATGACGGTGGAGGGTGCCCGTGGAGGAGTGGTTGAACAGGACCCCGTGGTGTGGAGGGCTGGATGAACGATGAGCGGTGGAGGGGTGGTTGAACAGTAGCCGTGGAGAAGCGGCGGTGGAGGCTGGATGAACAGGAGCCCGTGGAGGCCGGAGGAGGTCGACGGTGGAGATGAACAGTATCTCGTGGAGTCCTGTTTATGCACGCCACACCCTCCCGGCGAACAGGACCCCGTTGACCGTAGGGAGGTCCGTTTCGGCCCGCTTTTGGCGGTACGCCACACCCCTCCCGATCAACAGGACCCCCATTTCGACCGTAGGAGGTCCGTTTCGTCCGTTTTGCGGTACGCCACACCCCTCCCGATCAATAGGACCCCCATTTTGACCGTTTTGCGGTACGCCAGACTCCTCCCGATGAACAGGATCCCGTTTCGAACGTGACCGGTCGAACGCAAGGCCGTTTCCTCCGTTCTGCGATATGCTAGGCCTCGTTTCCATCGCCTGTTCTGTCCAAGCCCTCCCGATGAACACGACCACGCATTCCGTTCCGACCCAACCGGTTGGCTCACACGCGTTCCGTTGCCTCCCGATGCACACGGAGCATTCTGTTGCCTCCCCATTAAACACGACGCATTCCGTTGCCTCCCCATGAACATGACGACGACGCTGTTTCTCCTTTCCGACCCAGCCATGTCAACGAGCCATCGCCGTACATATGCGCGAGTAGGTATTCGAGACCCCACCTGTATGTACACATACGTGGCCGTATTTTCTTTCTTGCACTCGCCGCCAGACGACGCGTACATGCTACGTGCGTGCCTCTACTACGACACGTGCGTGCTTCTACATCGACTAGTATGTACATACACGTTCATGACCAGAATGACAACGCTACGTATGCTTCGACCAGGTGGGTCCCGACTGTCAGGCACTTCCTTGCCTGCGAAGATGTAGCTGGTGGGTCCCAGCAGTCAGGGGGGCGAATCATTTTTTTCCTGGATGCACTTCCTTGCGTGCGAAGGTGTAGCTGCTGGGTCCCAGCAGTCAGGGGGGCGAATCGTTTTCTTTTTTTTTTGCCCGGACGCACTTCCTTGCATGCGAAGGTGTAGCTGGTGAGTCCCAGCAGTCGGGGGGCGAATTTTTTTTCGGACGCACTTCCTTGCGTGCGAAGATGTATCTGGGGGGTCCCAGCAATGTGGATGAATCGTTTTTGGACGACTTCCTTGCGTGCGAAGATGTAGCTCGTGGGTCCCAGCAATGTGGGGCGAATCATTTTTTTGCGAAATATGGTGGTCCGTCCGGTGGGTCCTCATTGCCGGTGGAGGAATAATTATTTTGGCGCGTAATAAGGAGGCACTTCCTTGCGGCTGCCGTGGACCCACTGTCAGCCTCTCCACGTCTGATCCACGTCCGATGGAAGTCGTTCCTTGACCACGTTGACCACGCCTACCGAGAGCACCGTGGCGGTGGACGATGGCGAGGCCTAGGAAGGGGATGACGCGGAGCCGGGAAGACGCGGCAAAGGATGCACACGCCGAAGAGGAGTACGAGGGTTCATTTGGTTCGGCTGCTTGTCGTCGCCCTTGAGAATAACATGGGGTGTGGGTGAGTGGAGGGATGGCACGGCCAGCGGTGGGAGTAGTAGGGCGGTGAGGCCTCCGCGCAAGACAACCCGCCACGGGAGGCAGGAGCAAAGGCACGACCGGCGCTGCTTTGGGCGGCTGGAGCAAGAAGACCAGTGGTTGAAGAAGCATGACGGCCGTTGGATGGACATCGTACGGTCACTGCAGCTAGAATCGTTTATATTGACTAAGTTGACAAAGCCCTTGGTACATCAACTTAGTAGGCCCACAGGTCAGCTTCCGAAACGGTGCGCCCCAGATGTCAGGGGGAGGAATCATTTTTTGGGCGGGTGAAGCTAGAATATCCGAGATTGAAGAAGAAGCACGGCATCCGTTGGATGGACATCCAACGGCCACTGCTGCTAGAACCGTGTGTTGACTATAAGTTGACAAAGCCTTGCATACGCGTCAACTCTGTTTTTTTAGGAGACGCGTCAACTTAGTAAGGCCGGAAGTGTGTGGCAGAGAACTTATAGCCCATTTAAGATTTGTAAGAATGTGTAGCCCATTTTTGAATTCTAATGGAATTTGCTACAACCCATTTACAGTTTGTTAAAAGTACAACCCATTTCAACCAATCGTACAAAACAGAATTCATTAAAATTTCCCACATTTTGATGGGATCTGAAATATTTTTATCCCGAAATTTCTAGCAAATTAAATACAATTTCAATATAAATTTATATTACTAAAAATCCAACGAAACATTGCGCTCACAAAAATTAATGAAATTAAAATTTTCAATATCTAAAAATAATATTTTATAAAGTAATCACGTGTTTGGTGCATTTTTTATAGTTACTACCAAGTTTTTATAATTACATCCCATTTATTATTTCTTAAAGCCCATTTTCTTGTTAAGCCTAATGCATCCCTCCTAGGAAACTTGACCTTGCCTGGGTATTCCTAAAAAAAGTATAGCTAGGCTAGCCATTTTCAGCTTGAAAAAAATTAATATCTGGGCTGGATATCTGGCCTGGGCTAGACGGGCCACAGCCCGCCCAGTTAATACCTGCAGCGATGTTTTCGTTGTTGTTCAGAGGAGAAAAATTAATATCTCGGCTAAACATCGAAAAACTCCGCAGTGCTCACACCTCAAAAACACAAATACTGCTCGAGCTGCTTGGTCCCAGCTGTCGGCCGCTTCTTGTGCAATTCTCTCGTTTATTGACTACTACATAGGTTGACAATGGTGTGGGACCGTGATGTCAGGAAACCAGGAGGAAGCAAAATAAATTATAGTTATATATATATAATAAGGAGGCACTTGCGTATGTGAGGATATGGACCTGGTGGGTCCCCATTGTCATCCTCTCCAAGTAAAGTCATCTCCTCGCCGCTGCCTTTCGCCTCAAATAATACGCCCTTCGCTTCCCGGTGCGGTGTGATTGCTCGCCTTCAAACGACACAAGTGCCGCTCGTCTGCCCATCTGCCGCCCACATTAATGATACGCGGTTGCCGAGGCAGCTACTCCGGTGCCACACGTCCGTCCCTCCGCCCGCCCACCATTGCTATATAAACTGATGCGCCGGCCATAGCCGGAGTCATCCGCATCCGTTCCCTTTCTCCTGTCCACACCACTACTGCCTACCATGGCTTCCTTGCGCTCCAGCGCTCTTCGGGACGGGTGGACGATGGACCACAAGGAGATGGCAGCCATTGCTGCCAAACGGCTGGCCGACAGGCAGCCGGAGGACGATGACGTCCCAATGGAGAACATGGTAGTCGACGATCCGGCGCCAACCCCCTCCTCCGCGCCATCCTCGCCGGTGCATTGCACCATGACCATCGGCGAGGCCCGTGCCCAATATATGGACAGGGTGAGGCAGATGCGTGAGGAGCAGTTCCGGGGGGCGCAGGCCGACGCCGCCTACAACCACCATCTCCTCCAGGAGCACCTGCAGGCGGAGGAGCAGATCGCCTCGAAGCGGGCGGAGCAGGAGGGGCTGCTCGACTCGTACCGCTCCGCCCGCAAGGGCCGCCTCGAGCGCTGGCGGTACCGCATGCGGGTGGCAGAGGCTGCGGCCGCCTACAAAGAGGCTAGCAAAGAGGGCGATGAAGCGGGCGAGACATTCTTTGGCGAGACCGAGGATGAGGCAGAGGACAATGCCGGCTCCGACGAGTCCCCGCTCCGCTGGCGTCGACGAGGCCCTGCTCCGCAGAGGCCCCGCAACGCCAACAACGAGGCAGAGGACACCACCGGCTCTGCCGAGGCCCCGCCCCGCCAACAACAAGGAAGAGGACATCGCCGGCTCAGCCGAGGCCCCACCCTGCCGGCAACGTGGGGGAGGATTTCCACCGCTCCGCTGAGGCGCCGCCCACCGGCAACGAGACAGAGGACATCGCCGGCTCCGCCGAGGCCCCGCCCCACTACCAATGACGCCGCGCCACACAGAAAACGAGGAAGAGTAGAACACGGTAGTGAAGGAAATATGCCCTAGAGGCAATAATAAAGTTATTATTTATTTCCTTATATCATGATAAATGTTTATTATTCATGCTAGAATTGTTAACCGGAAACATAATACATGTGTGAATACATAGACAAACAGAATGTCACTAGTATGCCTCTACTTGACTAGCTCGTTAATCAAAGATGGTTATGTTTCCTAACCATAGACATGAGTTGTCATTTGATTAACGGGATCACATCATTAGGAGAATGATCTGATTGACATGACCCATTCCGTTAGCCTAGCACTTGATCGTTTAGTATGTTGCTATTGCTTTCTTCATGACTTATACATGTTCCTATAACTATGAGATTATGCAACTCCGTTTACCGGAGGAACACTTTGGGTACTACCAAACGCCACAACGAATCGGGTGATTATAAAGGAGTACTACAGGTGTCTCCAAAGGTACTTGTTGGGTTGGCGTATTTCGAGATTAGGTTTTGTCACTCCGATTGTCGGAGAGGTATCTCTGGGCCTTCTCGGTAATACACATCACATAAGCCTTGCAAGCATTGCAACTAATGAGTTAGTTGTGAGATGATGTATTACGGAACGAGTAAAGAGACTTACCGGTAATGAGATTGAACTAGGTATTGGATACCGACGATCGAATCTCGGGCAAGTAACATACCGATGACAAAGGGAACAACGTATGTTGTTATGCGGTCTGACCGATAAAGATCTTCGTGGAATATGTAGGAACCAATATGGGCATCCAGGTCCCGCTTATTGGTTATTGACCGGAGATGTGTCTCGGTCATGTCTACATTGTTCTCGAACCGTAGGGTCCGCACGCTTAAGGTTTCAATGACGGTTATATTATGAGTTTGTGTATTTTGATGTACGAAGGTTGTTCGGAGTCCCGGATATGATCACGGACATGACGAGGAGTCTCGAAATGGTCGAGACATAAAGATTAATATATTGGACGGATATATTTGGACACCGGAAAGGTTAGGAGAAGTTTGGAGCTCCGGAGGTTACTGAACCCCCGGGAGGTATATGGGCCTTATTGGGCCCATGTAGGAGGAAGGGAGAAGGAACAAGGGAGGCGCGCCCCAAGCCCAATCCGAATTGGGGAGGGGGCCGCCCCCTTCCTTTCTCCTTCCCCTCTTCCTATTCCTACTACTAGTACTACTTCCTAATACTAGTACTCTTTCCTTCCCTCCAAATAAGATAAGGAAAGAGAGGGAAACCTACTTGGAGTAGGTTTCCTCCTATGGTGCGCCCCTTGGGCCGCCACCTCCTCCCTCCCTCTTTATATACGGGGAGGGGCACCCTAGAACACACAAGTTGATCCTTGAGTTCGTTCCTCAGCCGTGTGCGGTGCCCCCCTCCACCATATTCCACCTCAGTCATATCGTAGCAGTGCTTAGGCGAAGCCCTGCGTCGGTGAAACATCAAGGTCGTCCACCACGCCGTCTTGTCGACGGAACTCCTCTCCCCGAGCTTTGCTGGATCGGAGCCCGTGGAGCGCCATCGAGCTGAACGTGTGCCAAGAACTCGGAGGTGCCGGAGTAACGGTGCTAGGATCGGCTGGATCGTGAGGAGAACGTACGACTACTTCCTCTACGTCATCATCGACTCGGAGGTGCCGGAGTAACGGCGCTGGGATCGGCAGGATCGCGAGGAGAACGCATTTGACGACTACTTCCTCTACGTTGTGATCGCTTCCGCCACGGTCTCACGAGGGCACGTAGACAACACTCTCCTCTCGTTGCTATGCCATCACCATGGTCCCGTGTGCGTAGGAAATTTTTGAAATTACCGCTGCTCCCCAACAAAGTGGCATCCGAGCCTGGTTTTATGCGTTGATGTCATATGCACGAGTAGAACACAAGTGAGTTGTGGGCGATACAAGTCATACCGCCTACCAAAGCATGTCATACTTTGGTTCAGCGGTATTGTGAGATGAAGCGGCCCGGACCGACATTACGCCAGACGCTTACGCCGAGACTGGTTTAACTGCTACGAGCATTCGTGCTTAAAGGTGGCTGGCGGGTGTCTGCCTCTCTCACTTTAGTTGAACTGAGTGTGGCTACGCCCGTCCTTGAGAAGGTTAAACGGAGTCTATTTGATGAAGTATCGTTGTGGTTTTGATGCGTAGGTAAGAACGGTTCTTGCTCAGCCCGTAGCAGCCACGTAAAACTTGCAACAACAAAGTAGAGGACGTCTAACTTGTTTTTGCAGGGCATGTTGTGATGTGATATGGTCAAGACGTGATGCTATATTTTATTGTATGAGATGATCATGTTTTGTAACCGAGTTATCGGCAATCGGCAGGAGCCATATGGTTGTCGCTTATTGTATGAAATGCAACGCCTGTAATTGCTTTACTTTATCACTAAGCGGTAGCGATAGTCGTAGAAGCAATAGATGGCGAAACGACAACGATGCTACGATGGAGATCAAGGTGTCGGCGGTGACAATGGTGATCATGACGGTGCTTCGGAGATGGAGATCACAAGCACAAGATGATGATGGCCATATCATATCACTTATATTGATTGCATGTGATGTTTATCCTTTATGCATCTTATTTTGCTTTGATTGACGGTAGCATTTTAAGATGATCTCTCACTAAAATTATCAAGTAGTGTTCTCCACAGTATGCACCGTTGCCAAAGTTTGTCGTGTCGAGACACCACGTGATGATCGGGTGTGATAAGCTCTACGTCCATCTACAACGGGTGCAAGCCAGTTTTGCACACGCAGAATACTCAGGTTATACTTGACGAGCCTAGCATATGCAGATATGGCCTCGGAACACAGAGACCGAAAGGTCGAGCGTGAATCATATAGTAGATATGATCAACATAAGATGTTCACCATTGAAAACTACTCCATCTCACGTGATGATCGGTTATGGTTTAGTTGATTTGGATCACGTGATCACTTAGATGACTAGAGAGATGTCTGCCTAAGTGGGAGTTCTTAAGTAATATGATTAATTGAACTTAAATTTATCATGAACTTAGTACACGATAGTATCTTGCTTGTCCATGTCTGTTTGTAGATAGATGGCTCGTCTGTTGTTCCGTTGAATTTTAATGCGTTCCTTGAGAAAGCAAAGTTGAAAGATGATGGTAGCAATTACACGGACTGGGTCCGTAATCTGAGGATTATCCTCATTGCTGCACGTAAGAGTTACGTCTGGATGCACCGCTAGGTGCCAGTGCCCGCCGCTGATGTAACTGACGACGTTAAGAACGTCTGGCAGAGCAAAGCTGATGACTACTCTATAGTTCAGTGTGCCATGCTTTACGGCTTAGAACCGGGTCTTCAACGACGTTTTGAAAGTCGTGGAGCATATGAGATGTTCCAAGAGTTGAAATTGATATTTCAACAGAATGCCCGGATTGAGAGATATGAAGTCTCCAATAAGTTCTATAGCTGCAAGATGGAGGAGAATGGGTGCACAAGAAGCACATACTCGAATGTCCGGGTATTACAATCACTTGACTCAACCGGGAGTTGATCTTCCGGATGATTGTGTCATTGATGTAATTCTTCAATCTCTCGCCACCAAGCTACAAAGGCTTCGTGATGAACTATAATATGCAAGAGTTAGTAAAGACTATGCTCGAGCTCTTCGCAATCTGAAAGTCATGGAGGTAGAAATCAAGAAGGAGCATCAAGTGTTGATGGTCAATAAGACCACTAGTTTCAAGAAGAAAGGCAAAGGGAAGAAGAAGGAACTTCAAGAAGAACAGCAAATAAGTTGCTGCTCAAGGGAAGAAACCCAAGTCTGGACCTAAACCTGAAACTGAGTGCTTCTACCGCAAGCAGTAGTCACCTGGAAGCGGAACTGCCCCAAGTATTTGGCGGATAAGAAGGATGGCAAGGTGAACAAAGGTATATGTGATATACATGTTATTGATGTGTACCTTACTAGAGCTCGCAGTAGCACTGGTATTTGATACTGGTTCTGTTGCTAATATTTGCAACTCGAAACAGGGACTACAGATTGCTTAACACCGGCAAAGGACGAGGTGACGATGCGCTGGGGAAATGGTTCCAAAGTCGATGTGATCGCAATGGCACGCTACCTCTACATCTACCTTCGGGATTAGTTTTAGACCTAAATAATTGTTATTTGGTGCCAGCGTTAAGCATGAACATTATATCCGGATCTTGTTTGATATGAGACGGTTATTCATTTAAATCGAGAGAATAAAGGTTGTTCTATTTATATGAATAATATCTTTTATGGTCATGCACCCTTGAAGAGTGGTCTATTTTAATGAATCTCGATAGTAGTGATACACATATTCATAATGTTGAAACCAAAAGATGCAGAGTTGATAATGATAGTGCGACTTATTTGTGGCATTGCCGTTTAAGTCATATCGGTATAAAGCGCATGAAGAAACTCCATACTGATGGACTTTTGGAGTCACTTGATTATGAATCACTTGGCACTTGCGAACCGTGCCTCATGGGCAAGATGACTAAAACCCCGTTCTTCGGTACTATGGAGAGAGCAACAGATTTGTTGGAAATCATACATACAGATGTATGTGGTCCAATGAATGTTGAGGCTCGTGGCGGATATCGTTATTTTCTCACCTTCACAGATGATTTAAGCAGATATGGGTATATCTTCTTAATGAAACATAAGTCTGAAACATTTGAAAAGTTCAAAGAATTTCAGAGTGAAGTTGAAAATCATCATAATAAGAAAATAAAGTTTCTACGATCTGATCGTGGAGGCGAATATTTGAGTTACGAGTTTGGTCTACATTTGAAACAATGCGGAATAGTTTCGCAACTCACGCCACCCGGAACACCACAGCGCAATGGTGTGTCCGAACGTCGTAATCGCACTTTACTAGATATGGTGCGATCTATGATGTCTCTTACAGATTTACCGCTATCGCTTTTGGGGTTATGCTCTTGAGACGGCCGCATTCACGCTGAATAGAACACCGTCAAAATCCGTTGAGACGACACCTTATGAACTGTGGTTTAGCAAGAAACCAAAGTTGTCGTTCTTAAAGTTTGGGGATGCGATGCTTATGTGAAAAACTTCAACCCGATAAGCTCGAACCTAAATCGGAGTTATGTGTCTTCTTAGGATTCCTAATGGAGACTGTTGGGTTCACCTTCTATCAGAGATCCGAAGGCAAGACATTTGTTGCTAAGATTTGTTCCTTTCTAGAGTAGGAGTTTCTCTCGAATGTAGTGAGTGGGAGGAAAGTAGAACTTGATGAGGTAATCTGTACCTTCTCCCTCGCTTGAAAGTAGTTTATCACAGAAACCAGTTTCTCGATATCTACACCAAATAGTGAGGAAGTTGATGATGTTGATCATGAAACTTCAGATCAAGTTACTACAGAACCTCGTAGATCAACCAGAATAAAATCCGCACCAGAGTGGTACGGCAATCCTGTTCTGAAGTCATGCTACTAGATCATGATGAACCTACGAACTATGAAGAAGCGATGGTGAGCCCAGATTCCGCAAAATGGCTTGAGGCCATGAAATCCGAGATGGGATCCATGTATGAAAACAAAGTGTGGACTTTGGTTGACTTGCCCGAGGGTCGGCAAGCAATAGAAAACAAGTGGATCTTCAAGAAGAAGACCGACGCCGACGGTAATATTGTTGTCTACAAAGCTCGACTTGTCGCAAAGGGTTTTCGACAAATTCAAGGGGTTGACTACGATGAGACATTCTCACCCGTAGCGATGCTTAAGTCTGTCCGAATCATGTTAGCAATCGCCGCATTTTATGATTATGAAATTTGGCAAATGGATGTAAAGACCGCATTCTGAATGGGTTTACGGAAGAAGAGTTGTATATGATGCAACCAGAAGGTTTTATCGATCCAAAGGGAGCTAACAAAGTGTGCAAGCTCCAAATGATCCATTTATGGAATGGTGCAAGCATCTCGGAGTTGGAATAAACGCTTTGATAGTGTGATCAAAGTATTTGGGTTTATACTGAGACTTATGGAGAAGCACGTATTTACAAGAAAGTGAGTGGGAGCTCAGTAGCATTTACGATATTATATGTAGATGACATATTATTGATCGGAAATGATATAGAATTTCTGGATAGCATAAAGGGATACTTGAACAAGAGTTTTTCGATGAAAGACCTTGGTGAAGCTACTTACATATTGGGCATCAAGATCTATAGAGATAGATCAAGACGCTTAATTGGACTTTCACAAAGCACATACCTTGATAAAGTTTTGAAGAAGTTCAAAATGGATCGTGCAAAGAAAGGTTTTTTACCTGTAGACATAAGGTGTGAAGTTGAGTCGACTCAATGCCCGACCACGGCAGAAGATAGAGAGAAAATGAAAGATGTTCCTATGCTTCAGCCATAGGCTCTATCATGTATGCAATGCTGTGTACCGGACTGACGTATGCTTAGCTGTAAGCTTGGCAGAAGGTACCAAAGTAATCCAGAGTGGATCATCGGACAGCGGTAAAGAACATCCCGAAATACCCGAAAAGGACTAAGGATATGTTTCTCGTATATGGAGGTGACAAAGAGCTAGTCGTAAATGGTTACGTCGATGTAAGCTTTGATAATCGATCCGGACGATTCTAAATCGCAAACCGGATACGTGTTTTTGTTAAACGGTGGAGCTGTCGGTTGGTGCAGTTCTAAACAAAGCGCCGTGGCGGGATCTACATGTGAAGCGGAGTATATAGCTGCTTCGGAAGCAGCAAATGAAGGAGTCTCGGATGAAGGAGTTCATTTCCGATCTAGGTGTTATACCTAGTGCATCGGATCCAATGAAGATCTTCGTGACAATATCGGTGCAATTTCCTTGGCAAAGGAATCCAGATTTCACAAGAGGACCAAGCATATCAAGAGACGCCTTCAATTCCATTCGGGACCAAGTCCAAGTGGGAGACATAGAGATTTGCAAAGTACATACGGATCTGAACATTGCAGACCCGCTGACTAAGCCTCTTCCATGAGCAAAACATGATCAGCACCAAGACTCCATGGGTGTTAGAATCATTCTTGAGTGAACTAGATTATTGACTCTAGTGCAAGTGGGAGATCAAGGAAATATGCCCTAGAGGCAATAATAAAGTTATTATTTATTTCCTTATATCATGATAAATGTTTATTATTCATGCTAGAATTGTATTAACCGGAAACATAATACATGTGTGAATACATAGACAAACAGAGTGTCACTAGTATGCCTCTACTTGACTAGCTCGTTAATCAAAGATGGTTATGTTTCCTAACCATAGACATGAGTTTTCATTTGATTAACGGGATCACATCATTAGGAGAATGATCTGATTGACATGACCCATTCCGTTAGCCTAGCACTTGATCGTTTTAGTATGTTGCTATTGCTTTCTTCATGACTTATACATGTTCCTATAACTATGAGATTATGCAACTCCCGTTTACCGGAGGAACACTTTGGTACTACCAAACGTCCACAACGAATCGGGTGATTATAAAGGAGTACTACAGGTGTCTCCAAAGGTACTTGTCGGGTTGGCGATTTCGAGATTAGGTTTTGTCACTCCGATTGTCGGAGAGGTATCTCTGGCCTTCTCGGTAATACACATCACATAAGCCTTGCAAGCATTGCAACTAATGAGTTAGTTGTGAGATGATGTATTACGGAACGAGTAAAGAGACTTACCGGTAACGAGATTGAACTAGGTATTGGATACCGACGATCGAATCTCGGGCAAGTAACATACCGATGACAAAGGGAACAACGTATGTTGTTATGCGGTCTCGACCGATAAAGATCTTCGTGGAATATGTAGGAACCAATATGGGCATCCAAGTCCCGCTTATTGGTTATTGACCGGAGATGTGTCTCGGTCATGTCTACATTGTTCTCGAACCGTAGGGTCCGCACGCTTAAGGTTTCAATGACGGTTATATTATGAGTTTGTGTATTTTGATGTACGAAGGTTGTTCGAGTCCGGATATGATCACGGACATGACGAGGAGTCTCGAAATGGTCGAGACATAAAGATTAATATATTGGACGGATATATTTGGACACCGGAAAGGTTCCGGAGAAGTTTGGAGCTCCGGAGGTTACGGAACCCCCGGGAGGTATCTGGGCCTTATTGGGCCCATGTAGGTGGAAGGGAGAAGGAACAAGGGAGGGGGGCGCGCCCCCCCAAGCCCAATCTGAATTGGGGAGGGGGGCCGGCCCCCCCTTTCCTTCTTCCTATTCCTACTACTAGTACTACTTCCTAATACTAGTACTCTTTCCTTCCCCCTCCAAATAAGATAAGGAAAAGAGAGGGAAACCTACTTGGAGTAGGTTTCCCCCTCCTCTGGTGCGCCCCTTGGGCGGCCACCTCCTCCCTCCCTCCTTTATATACGGGAGGGGGGCACCTAGAACACACAAGTTGATCCTTGAGATCGTTCCTTAGCTGCAGCGGTGCCCCCTCCACCATATTCCACCTCAGTCATATCGTAGCAGTGCTTAGGCGAAGCCCTGCGCCGGTGAAACATCAAGGTCGTCACCACGCCGTCAGGTCGACGGAACTCCCTCTCCCCGAGCTTTCTTTGGATCGGAGCCCGTGGAGCGCCATCGAGCTGAACGTGCCAAGAACTCGGAGGTGCCGAGTAACGGTGCTAGGATCGGCTGGATCGTGAGGAGAACGACGACTACTTCCTCTACGTCATCATCGACTCGGAGGTGCCGGAGTAACGGGCGCTGGATCGGCAGGATCGCGAGGAGAACGACGACTACTTCCTCTACGCCAGATCGCTTCCGCCACGGTCTCACGAGGGTACGTAGACAACACTCTCCCCTCTCGTTGCTATGCCATCACCATGGTCCTGTGTGTGCGTAGGAAATTTTTTGAAATTACTGCGTTCCCCAACAGGTAGGTCGCCGCCGCTCGGGTCCAAGTAAGGCCACCGCTACTACCCTCCGGTTGAAGCCAAGCTAGGCGGGTTGACCATTGACGCCCGGTTAGCTTCTTGGCGGCGACGTAGAGTCGGAGAGCTGCGCTGGAGAAGAACGCTGCTTCTACTTAACTGCTGGTGCAGTTGGCTGACTGACACGTGGGCCCAACAGGCCACATGTCAGTTACGCAACTACACCTGCAGTTAAGTCACTGAAGCTTCTGTTCGGCTCAGCGGGACATAGGTGGGTAGCTTCGGTTAATTAATTATACCTCCAGCGCACCCCTTTTTAGTTGAAGAATGTATGAAATGTAATGAAATCCGGCATGTTTATATGAAATCCAACCGTGTATGAATGAATTTATTTCGATTAGTTTGAATTCCTGTATCACTGGCATTGGATGAACATGCAAAACAATACGTACTAGCATTATTCCCAGGGTGATCACCTCGTTTGCAGCAGTTTCACATGTACTCCCTCCGGTCCTTTTGTAGTCTGCATACAAGTTTTGTCTGCAGTCAAAGTATCTCTACTTTGACCAATCTTATACAAAAAAGTACGGACTTTCACAATGTGCGAAGTAAAAAGGAACAAAGGAGTACAAAGAGTTTAAGCAGCTTTTTAGCGTTTCTATACATTGCAATCAAACACACAGGCCTGGCAATTCATAGAGAACATTCAAAACAATCGATGATTATGCATCTCAGCGACTCACATGTCAGAGGCAATATTTACTTCACAACTAAAGAATAAAGAAAAAATTGATCGATGCTGCTGACAGCAAAGTGCGTCCCATTCGAAAATATCAAACACATGTCTTGCTAAAGTCAATGAGCAAAATTTGACAAGGTTATCCCATTCCAAAATATCAAATGCCTACGTTGTGGAATGGGCAGGGTTTGCCATCAGTTCGGACATTGACATGGCACCTCATGCTAAATAAACTAGCTGTTCTTTTTGTGCAGTTCCACCAAAATCAACCAAATTCGCACGTAGCTTGTATGATTTCGCCCTTATATGTTGCAACGCCTTGAACTTATCGGCACCTCCTTTCTTGTCGTGGAAATGAATGATTCGATGTATTCATGAACATTTTGTGCAGTTCCCATTGAAATCAAGCTGAGCACCCCTGTGTGCACAAATACAAAAAAGTGATTAGTATAAAGCAAACTGTACTATGAATTGACAGTTTCAACAGGCACATACATGGTCCATGTAGAGCAAACTTTTAGAAAAATGGAACTCACCAGAAAGAATCCTAGAACAACATTATACTCGGGCATCACAGCAAAAAATGGAGATTTGTCAGTCCTTCAGAGCTGAAGTTAGTTTGGTCTTGTGGGGAGTAATGTAACCATCCTTCAACTGCTCCTCCTGATGAGAAGATAGACAGGGCTTCTTCATCCTGGCATAATCGGAACTAGTCACTTCACGTACTCCATATTCTTCTTCAGAGAAGATGATCCTGTTGTGCAAAGACAAGAGGACTACTAAATGCTAGCATCCCTGTTTGCTCGAAATAAAGGAAAGGAAATATTTAAAACAACACAGATGAAGCACTTCTCAAGGACAATACCGCTCTTTCATGACAGTATCTAAACAGTAGCACAACACCAATAGAGATGACAAAGCTCAATCATATGGATGAAATCAGTGGGCGAGTACCAACCTTTGTCAGGAGGCTTATTGTGTAGAGCATACAGATGAAGCACTTCTCCGGAACCATCTGTTGCTATCTACGGTGGTGGCCATGCTTACTATATACTCCTCGATTAGTTTAATGTTTCCAACATCTTCTTGTGCAGTTCCACTAAAATATATGGTATCTTCAAAGAAGATCCCTGTTTGCACAAGTAGAGATAATTACATATTACATTAAGAGTGGCATCAAATCAGTGGCAAAACAATTGCTTGTTCCAGCCATAGCAATAAATTAAGATGCAAAACTATATCATTACTTGTGTCATCATAGTTCCAAAGGCTTCATTATAGCACCGGAGTTGATTTTGTTTTTCTTCCGCTTGTTCTTCCCCTTCATCACTTGGTTCAATAATGCACAAGCTTCGCCTTCAATGTAAGATTTGGCATGTCAATTAGGGAGCACAAGTATAGTACTAAACTTAATTTTCTGATGAAAGTGGCAAAATAGAGGCCAGCAGTTGTGAAATATCCTTATCTTACCTCAATGGGATATTACGGTGCACATACAGATTGGAAGTCTTGTCTCCATTTGTGCAGTTCACTAAAATCAAGCAACATTATCGTACAAGTAGCACAACATATGAAAGCACACTGTAGAATCATGTGAAAGAAGGCTAGTACTGACCTCTCATGATGCGGAATTCAAACAATTCACAAGAAGAAGATCTGAACCAAATTCGCCTTAACGGATAGGAAGTAAGATCTCCTCTTGTGCAGTTCCACTAAGATCACGCAATCAAGCAACGTTGTCGGTGTGACATTTTGGTTGAACTGCACAAAACACTCTTAAAACAAAAGTGTTTTGTGAAGTGCAACAAAAGGTCACAATGGCAACGAGGTGAAGTAGATAACCCTATTTACACAGAGGTGCAAAGGAAACAATTAGTGGTCAATAACGGTGGATGACACAGAAGCCAACAAAAAGAAGCATCTACCTTATCTAAATGGGAAAGAAAGCAAGACAGTAGCATTTCTCAAACGGTGGCATTGATTAATATTAACATAGAGATTACATTAACAATAAAATTCGTTGAACATGTAATTTGCTTTTAATCGTGGCATTGCATCAATTTTCCAAATGCATTATTAGAGGGTGTTTGTTTACAGGGACATTTTGGTGTAGGGACTAAAAAAACTCCGTATCAGTCCCATCTAAACCAAACAGGATGGACTTTTAGGGACTAAAAGTGGGCATTTGGGACTAAAGAAAGAACACCCCGAGGGAGTCTTTTTGGGACTTTTTCCAACAGTTGCCCCTGCCACGCATCGCACCTTGTCTCTATTAGTTCATTACTAGGGGTAACATGGTCTTTTAGCATGTCATTTAATAACCTCTAGTCCATGTTTAGTCCCTGGAACCAAGCAGGTAGGGACTAGGGAGTTTTAACCAAACAGGGCCTTAGATTAACAACAGCTAATGAGTTGCACGGGACAGTGGACGCACCAGCACCATGTGCATCTACCGATGTACTGTGGTCATGCACAGTCTGTTCCAACAAAGAACAAACAACCAAGGAGCATATTTGTGTTGGTCCCAGTTTTGTTATCTTTAGACACCTTTCCCTATGTGAGCGCAGCAAATCTAGTCCCGCTCAAACTCTACAGCCTTATCCCTTCCTTTCCTTTTTGAACTAGTACTTTCGCCCTTCCTTTCCTCTTTGAACCACGTCCTAGATTTATGCGATACAACTTTCCCCAATACTTTCCCACATTCCTTTCCTCTTTGAACCATGTCCTAGATTCATGCTATACAACTTTCCCCCTTCATTTCCTCTTCGAACCACGTCCTAGATTCATGCTATATACAACTTTTCCCACTACTTCCCCCCCCACTCCCTTCCTCTTTGAACCACGTCCTAGATTCATGGTATACATGCAGCTAGAGCAATGCATGTGGAGTAAGTAAATTATACCTTAAGGTTCTTGGGGCGTGGTTCGGTCGGCGACGGGACGACATCGAAGAAGAAGGGGTTGGAGGCCCTCCCGCGCCGCCGCTGGGTGGAAATTGAACAGCTGCGCCGGTAGTCCCTCGCCGACGGCGACAGCGTTAAGCCTCCTTCCCTTCCCGGTAGACGGATCCTGCCGGCTCTTTGAGCAGCAGTGAGGGGAGAGAGAGGCCAATGAAGTCTTGTTTAGATCTGGAGAGGGCGAGAGAGTGTGAAGAGAGAAACTACAAGCGCTGAGGCTCTAGCGGGAGAGGGCGAGAGAGTGTGAAGAGAGCAACTACAAGCGCTGAGGCTCCAGCGTGTATATATATACTGGAGAGAGAGTGTGAAGCGTGCAAACCCTAGAAAACATTTTGACCAGTCAAAGAATCCTCCTGGCACAAATTATGCTCAAGTGTAGTTATCGAACCCGAGACCTCAAGTTTGATGAGCGAACAGGCTAACCAGCTACACAACCCTCCCGTTGTGTTAACGAGAAGGAAATAACCTTTTATACATTCCTGCATTCGTGTGACAAGCATGCTGTGTTTTTTTTGTGTGTGTGGGAGTCATTGGGATTTCAATCATAATCGTGTCATGTGGCTTTGGTGGTAAGACTATCCACATTTGTGCAGAAATAATGCAACCTTAGTCACCTTACCTCTCTCCACGTAGTACGTTGGGTCCCACCAGTCAGAGGGTGAAACAAACAAATTAATAAGAAAAATTAAAAGCGCCAGCGGTGTATCTTACCTCACACATCTCGCTACTGCTCAGGAACACTATCCAATTGATCCCTCTGTGTGCTCACGTACTATTTTAAGTGAATCCTTATTATAACATGCACACAAATTTTGGGCACTTGTATTCGACTTAAGTCAGTGTGCCACTGTACCTCGTATACTTACTACTCCCTCCGTCTAGGTGTAATAAGTCACGTTAGTGAAGGAAATATGCCCCAGATGCAATAATAAAGTTATTATTTATTTCCTTATTTCATGATAAATGTTTATTATTCATGCTAGAATTATATTAACCGGAAACATAATACATGTGTGAATACATAGACGAACATAGTGTCACTAGTATGCCTCTACTTGACTAGCTCATTAATCAAAGATGGTTATGTTTCCTAACCATGAACAAAAGAGTTGTTATTTGATTAATGGGATCACATCATTAGATGAATGATTTGATTGACATGACCCATTTCATTAGCTTAGCACCCGATCGTTTAGTATGTTGCTATAGCTTTCTTCATGATTTATACATGTTCCTATGACTATGAGATTACGCAACTCCCGTTTGCCGGAGGAACACTTTGCGTGCTACCAAACGTCACAACGTAACTGGGTGATTATAAAGGAGCTCTACAGGTGTCTCCAAAGGTAGATGTTGGGTTGGCGTATTTCGAGATTAGGATTTGTCACTCCGATTGTCGGAGAGGTATCTCTAGGCCCTCTCGGTAATGCACATCACATAAGCCTTGCAAGCATTACAACTAATAAGTTAGTTGCGAGATGATGTATTACGGAACGAGTAAAGAGACTTGCCGGTAACGAGATTGAACTAGGTATTGGATACCGACGATCGAATCTCGGGCAAGTAACATACCGATGACAAAGGGAACAACGTATGTTGTTATGCGGTCTCGACCGATAAAGATCTTCGTAGAATATGTAGGAACCAATATGGGCATCCAGGTCCCGCTATTGGTTATTGATCGGAGACGTGTCTCGGTCATGTCTACATTGTTCTCGAACCGTAGGGTCCGCACGCTTAACGTTACGATGACAGTTTCATTATGAGTTTATGTATTTTGATGTACCGAAGGTTGTTCGGAGTCCCGGATGTGATCATGGACATGACGAGGAGTCTCGAAATGGTTGAAACATAAAGATCGATATATTGGAAGCCTATATTTGGACATCGGAATCGTTCCGGGTGAAATCGGCATTTTACCTGAGTACCGGGGGGTTACCGGAACCCCCCAGGGGGTTATTGGGCCTTCATGGGCCTTAAGGGAGAAGAGAGAAGGAGGCAGGAGGTGGCCGCGCGCCCCTCCCCTTCCTAGTACGAATAGGACAAGGGAAGGGGGGCGGCGCCCCCCTTTCCTTTCCCTCTTCCTCTTCTTTCCCCCCTTCTCCTTCTCCAACTAGGAAAGAAGGGAGTCCTACTCCCGGTGGGAGTAGGACTCCCCCCTGGCGCTCCCCTCCTTGGCCGGCCGCCCCCTCCCCTTGGCTCCTTTATATACGGGGGCGGGGGGCACCCTAGAACACACAAGTTGATCTTCGTGATCGTTCCTTAGCCGTGTGCGGTGCCCCCCTCCACGATATTACACCTCGATCATATTGTAGCGGTGCTTAGGCGAAGCCCTGCGACGGTAGAACATCAAGATCGTCACCACGCCGTCGTGCTGACGGAACTCCTCCCCGAAGCTTTGCTGGATCGGAGCCCGGGGAGCGTCATCGAGCTGAACGTGTGCCAAGAACTCGGAGGTGCCGGAGTAACGGTGCTTGGATCGGTTGAACCGGGAAGACGTACGACTACTTCCTCTACGTTGCATCAACGCTTCCGCTTCGGTCTACGAGGGTACGTAGACAACACTCTCCCCTCTCGTTGCTATGCATCACCATGATCTTGCGTGTGCGTAGGAATTTTTTTGAAATTACTACGTTACCCAACAGTGGCATCCGAGCCTAGGTTTTTATGGTTTGATGTTATTTGCACGAGTAGAACACAAGTGAGTTGTGGGCGATATAAGTCATACTGCTTACCAACATGTCATACTTTGGTTCGGCGGTATTGTTGGATGAAGCGGCCCGGACCGACATTACGCAGACGCCACGCAAGACTGGTTCTACCGTCGTGCTTTTCACACGTGGCTGGCGGGTGTCGGTTTCTCCAACTTTAGTTGAACCGAAAAGTGTGCTACGCCCGGTCCTTGCGAAGGTTAAAACAACACCAACTTGACAAACTATCGTTGTGGTTTGATGCGTAGGTAAGATTGGTTCTTGCTAAGCCCGTAGCAGCCACGTAAAACTTGCAACAACAAAGTAGAGGACGTCTAACTTGTTTTTGCAGGGCATGTTGTGATGTGATATGGTCAAGACATGATGCTAAATTTTATTGTATGAGATGATCATGTTTTGTAACCGAGTTATCGGCAACCGGCCGGAGCCATATGGTTGTCGCTTTATTGTATGCAATGCAAACGCCCTGTAATGCTTTACTTTATCACTAAGCGGTAGCGATAGTCGTAGAAGCATAAGATTGGCGAGACGACAACGATGCTACGATGGAGATCAAGGTGTCGCGCCGGTGACGATGGTGATCATGACGGTGCTTGAAGATGGAGATCACAAGCACAAGATGATGATGGCCATATCATATCACTTATATTGATTGCATGTGATGTTTATCTTTTATGCATCTTATCTTGCTTTGTTTGACGATAGCATTTTAAGATGATCTCTCACTAAATTATCATAGTAAAAGTGTTCTCCATGAGTATGCACCGTTGTGAAAGTTCTTCGTGCTGAGACACCACGTGATGATCGGGTGTGATAGGCTCTACGTTCAAATACAACGGGTGCAAAACAGTTGCACACGCGAATACTCAGCTTAAACTTGACGAGCCTAGCATATAACAGATATGGCCTCGGAACACGGAGACCGAAAGGTCGGCGTGAATCATATAGTAGATATGATCAACATAATGATGTTCACCATTGAAACTACTCCATCTCACGTGATGATCGGACATGGTTTAGTTGATATGGATCACGTGATCACTTAGAGGATTAGAGAGATGTCTATCTAAGTGGGAGTTCTTTAATAATATGATTAATTGGACTTAAATTTATCATGAACTTAGTCCCTGATAGTATCTTGCTTGTTTATGTTTGATTGTAGATAGATGGCCCGTGCTGTTGTTCCGTTGAATTTTAATGCGTTCCTTGAGAAAGCAAAGTTGAAAGATGATGGTAGCAATTACACGGATCGGGTCCATAACTTGAGGATTATCCTCATTGCTGCCTGTAAGAGTTACGTCCTGGATGCACCGCTAGGTGCCAGGCCTGCTGCTGATGCATCTAACGACGTTAAGAACGTCTGGCAGAGCAAAGCTGATGACTACTCGATAGTTCAATGTGCCATGCTTTACGGCGTAGAATCGGAACTTCAACGACGTTTTGAACGTCATGGAGCATATGAGATGTTCCAGGAGTTGGAGTTAATATTTCAAGCAAATGCCCGAATTGAGAGATATGAAGTCTCCAATAAGTTCTATAGCTGCAAGATGGAGGAGAACAGTTCTATCAGTGAGCATATACTCAAAATGTCTGGGTATAATAATCACTAGATTCAATTGGGAGTTAATCTTCTGGATGATTGCGTCATTGACAGAATTCTCCAATCACTTCCACCTAGCTACAAGAGCTTCGTGATGAACTATAACATGCAAGGGATGGATAAGACAATTCCCGAGCTCTTCGCAATGCTAAAAGCTGCGGAGGTAGAAATCACGAAGGAGCATCAAGTGTTGATGGTCAATAAGACCACTAGTTTCAAGAAAAAGGGCAAAGGGAAGAAGAAGGGGAACTTCAAGAAGAACAGCAAGCAAGTTGCTGCTCAAGAGAAGAAACCCAAGTCTGGACTTAAGCCTGAAACTGAGTGCTTCTATTGCAAGCAGACTGGTCACTGGAAGCGGAACTGCCCCAAGTATTTGGCGGATAAGAAGGATGGCAAGGTGAACAAAGGTATATGTGATATACATGTTATTGATGTGTACCTTACTAATGCTCGCAGTAGCACCTGGGTATTTGATACTGGTTCTGTTGCTAATATTTGCAACTCGAAACAGGGACTACGGATCAAGCGAAGATTGGTTAAGGACGAGGTGACAATGCGCGTGGGAAATGGTTCCAAAGTCGATGTGATCGCAGTCGGCACGCTACCTCTACATCTACCTTCGGGATTAGTATTAGACCTAAATAATTGTTATTTGGTGCCAGCGTTGAGCATGAACATTATATCTGGATCTTGTTTGATGCGAGACGGTTATTCATTTAAACCAGAGAATAATGGTTGTTCTATCTATATGAGTAATATCTTTTATGGTCATACACCTTTGAAGAGTGGTCTATTCTTATTAAATCTCAATAGTAGTGATACACACATTCATAATGTTGAGGCCAAAAGATGCAGAGTTGATAATGATAGTGCAACTTATTTGTGGCACTGCCGTTTGGGTCATATCGGTGTAAAGCGCATGAAGAAACTCCATACTGATGGACTTTTGGAACCACTTGATTATGAATCACTTGGTACTTGCGAACCGTGCCTCATGGGCAAGATGACTAAAACGTCGTTCTCCGGTACTATGGAGAGAGCAACAGATTTGTTGGAAATCATACATACAGATGTATGTGGTCCAATGAATATTGAGGCTCGTGGCGGATATCGTTATTTTCTCACCTTCACAGATGACTTAAGCAGATATGGGTATATCTACTTAATGAAACATAAGTCTGAAACATTTGAAAAGTTCAAAGAATTTCAGAGTGAAGTTGAAAATCATCGTAACAAGAAAATAAAGTTTCTGCGATCTGATCATGGATGAGAATATTTGAGTTACGAGTTTGGTCTACATTTGAAACAATGCGGAATAGTTTCGCAACTCATGCCACCCAGAACACCACAACGCAATGGTGTGTCCGAACGTCGTAATCGTACTTTACTAGATATGGTGCGATCTATGATGTCTCTTATAGATTTACCGCTATCGTTTTGGGGTTATGCTCTAGAGACGGCCGCATTCACGTTAAATAGGACACCATCGAAATCCGTTGGGACGCCGCCTTATGAACTACGGTTTGGCAAGAAACCAAAGTTGTCGTTTCTTAAAGTTTGGGGCTGCGATGCTTATGTGAAAAAAACTTCAACCTGATAAGCTCGAACCCAAATCGGAGAAATGTGTCTTCATAGGATATCCAAAGGAAACTGTTGGATACACCTTCTATCACAGATCCGAAGGCAAGACTTTTGTTGCTAAATTCAGAGTCTTTCTAGAGAAGGAGTTTCTCTCGAAAGAAGTGAGTGGGAGGAAAGAAGAACTTGATGAGGTAACTGTACCTGCTCCCTTATTGGAAAATAGTTCATCACAGGAACCAGTTTCTGTGACATCTACACCAATCAGAGAAGAAGTTAATGATGATGATCATGAAACTTCAGATCAAGTTACTACTGAACCTTGTAGATCAACCAGAGTAAGATCCGCACCAGAGTGGTACGGCAATCCTGTTCTGGAAGTCATGCTACTAGATCATGATGAACCTACGAACTATGAAGAAGCGATGGTGAGCCCAGATTCCGCAAAATGGCTTGAAGCCATGAAATCTGAGATGGGATCCATGTATGAGAACAAAGTGTGGACTTTGGTTGACTTGCCCGATGATCGACAAGCAATTGAGAATAAATGGATCTTCAAGAAGAAGACTGACGCTGACGATAATGTTACTGTCTATAAAGCTCGACTTGTCGCAAAAGGTTTTCGATAAGTTCAAGGGATTGACTATGATGAGACCTTCTCACCCGTAGCGATGCTTAAGTCCGTCCAATCATGTTAGCAATTGCCGCATTTTATGATTATGAAATTTGGCAAATGGATGTCAAAACTGCATTCTGAATGGATTTCTGGAAGAAGAGTTGTATATGATGCAACCAGAAGGTTTTGTCGATCCAAAAGGAGCTAACAAAGTGTGCAAGCTCCAGCGATCCATTTATGGACTGGTGCAAGCCTCTCGGAGTTAGAATAAATGCTTTGACAGTGTGATAAAAGCATTTGGGTATGTACAGACTTTTGGAGAAGCCTGTATTTACAATAAAGTGAGTGGGAGCTCTGTAGCATTTCTGATATTATATGTGGATGACATATTATTAATCGGAAATGATATAGAATTTCTGAACATCATAAAAGGATACTTGAATAAGAGTTTTTCAATGAAAGACCTCGGTGAAGCTGCTTACATATTGGGCATTAAGATCTATAGAGATAGATCAAAACGCTTAATTGGACTTTCACAAAGCACTTACCTTGACAAAGTTTTGAAAAAGTTCAAAATGGATCAGGCTAAGAAAGGATTCTTGCCTGTGTTACAAGGAGTGAAGTTGAGTAAGACTCAATGCCCGACCACTGCAGAAGATAGAGAGAAAATGAAAGATGTTCCCTATGCTTCAGCCATAGGCTCTATCATGTATGCAATGCTGTGTACCAGACCTGATGTGTGTCTTGCTATAAGTCTAGCAGGGAGGTACCAAAGTAATCCAGGAGTGGATCACTGGACAGCGGTCAAGAACATCCTGAAATACCTGAAAAGGACTAAGGATATGTTTCTCGTATATGGAGGTGACAAAGAGCTCATCGTAAATGGTTACGTTGATGCAAGCTTTGACACTGATCCGAACGATTCTAAATCGCAAACCGGATACGTGTTTACTTTAAACGGTGGAGCTCTCAGTTGGTGCAGTTCTAAACAAAGCGTTGTGGCGGGATCTACATGTGAAGCGGAATACATAGCTGCTTCAGAAGCAGCAAATGAAGGAGTCTGGATGAAGGAATTCATATCCTATCTAGGTGTCATACCTAGTGCATCGGGTCCAATGAAAATCTTTTGTGACAATACTGGTGCAATTGCCTTGGCAAAGGAATCCAGATTTCACAAGAGAACCAAGCACATCAAGAGACGCTTCAATTCCATCCGGGATCTGGTCCAGGTGGGAGACATAGAAATTTACAAGATACATACGGATCTGAATGTAGCAGACCCGTTGACTAAGCCTCTTCCACGAGCAAAACATGATCAACACCAAGACTCCATGGGTGTTAGAATCATTACTGTGTAATCTAGATTATTGACTCTAGTGCAAGTGGGAGACTGAAGGAAATATGCCCTAGAGGCAATAATAAAGTTATTATTTATTTCCTTATTTCATGATAAATGTTTACTATTCATGCTAGAATTGTATTAACCGGAAACATAATACATGTGTGAATACATAGACAAACATAGTGTCACTGGTATGCCTCTACTTGACTAGCTCATTAATCAAAGATGGTTATGTTTCCTAACCATGAACAAAAGAGTTGTTATTTGATTAATGGGATCACATCATTAGATGAATGATCTGATTGACATGACCCATTTCATTAGCTTAGCACCCGATCGTTTAGTATGTTGCTATTGCTTTCTTCATGACTTATACATGTTCCTATGACTATGAGATTATGCAACTCCCATTTGCCGGAGGAACACTTTGTGTGCTACCAAACGTCACAACGTAATCGGGTGATTATAAAGGAGCTCTACAGGTGTCTCCAAAGGTACATGTTGGGTTGGCGTATTTCGAGATTAGGATTTGTCACTCCGATTGTCGGAGAGGTATCTCTGGGCCCTCTCGGTAATGCACATCACATAAGCCTTGCAAGCATTGCAACTAATAAGTTAGTTGCGAGATGATGTATCTGAGCGAGTAAAGAGACTTACCGGTAACGAGATTGAACTAGGTATTGGATACCGACGATCGAATCTCGGGCAAGTAACATACCGATGACAAAGGGAACAATGTATGTTGTTATGCGGTCTGACCGATAAAGATCTTCGTAGAATATGTAGGAACCAATATGGGCATCCAGGTCCTGCTATTGGTTATTGATCGGAGACGTGTCTCGGTCATGTCTACATTGTTCTCGAACCGTAGGGTCCGCACGCTTAACGTTACGATGACAGTTTCATTATGAGTTTATGTATTTTGATGTACCGAAGGTTGTTCGGAGTCCCGGATGTGATCATGGACATGACGAGGAGTCTCGAAATGGTCGAGACATAAAGATCGATATATTGGATGCCTATATTTGGACATCGGAATCGTTCCGGGTGAAATCGGCATTTTACCGGAGTACCGGGGGGTTACCGGAACCCCCCGGGGGGTTATTGGGCCTTCATGGGCCTTAAGGGAGAAGAGAGAAGGAGGCAGGAGGTGGCACGCCGCCTCCCTTCCTAGTCCGAATAGGACAAGGGAAGGGGGGCGGCACCCCCCCTTTCCTTTCCCTCTTCCTCTTCTTTCCCCCCTTCTCCTTCTCCAACTAGGAAAGAAGGGAGTCCTACTCCCGGTGGGAGTAGGACTCCCCCCTGGCGCTTCCCTCCTTGGCCGGCCGCCCCTCCCTTGGCTCCTTTATATCACGGGGCGGGGCACCCTAGAACACACAAGTTGATCTTCGTGATCGTTCCTTAGCCGTGTGCGGTGGCCCCCTCCACGATATTACACCTCGATCATATTGTAGCGGTGCTTAGGCGAAGCCCTGCGACGGTAGAACATCAAGATCGTCACCATGCCGTCGTGCTGACGGAACTCCTCCCCGAAGCTTTGCTGGATCGGAGCCCGGGGACCGTCATCGAGCTGAACGTGTGCCAAGAACTCGGAGGTGCCGGAGTAACGGTGCTTGGATCGGTTGAACCGGGAAGACGTACATACAGCTGCCACGCCCGCTCCTGACTGGCCTTGCACACCCAAAGCCCCTCCATCGCCCGCGCGCGCTTCCCGCCCGAAACGGTCAGCGCCGCTCCAAAGAATCGGTGTCGCATTCATGCCCGGGCAGAGCGGACGCGACCTCTAACTGGCGCATGAGTGATGGTTGCTTCGTCCGTCCAACTTCTTGCTGGGTCTATGTGATTTGACGGCTTGTTGGTCTTTATTCTTGAGGTGGTAGGACTGCTTGGATGTCCCACGCGTTCGTGAAAGGAGGTACTACTACTAGATTACAATTTTCTCCATTCTTACAATGGAGGCGTGCAAGAGCGATGAAAACACGCAGGCTCGGTGATTACATGGTCCACCTCACACTATCACCGTGCGACACCTAACTCTTTACATAGTACTCCCTCTGTTCCTAAATATTACTAGATGAGTCCTCAGCGTTGCCCTTGAACAATGATATGTCTCTCTGCGCCAAAATTATCGATTTCATTGAACTAAAAACCCTCTATAACCGCATGACAAATGTGGTAGCCAAACTAAATAAACTCCCATCATTTAGATCATCCGACGTAAGGAAAAAAGATCAGCCAACTCCTACTGCATAATGGGATTATATTTTTCTTTTTGACATGTTAATGGGACTTAAAAGCTCACTTACATGCATGCTACCAGTGCATGCTTGCATGCAGACATGTTGATGTGATTTAAAACCCACTCACATGCATGTGCCACGGTATTTCTGCATGCTTGCATGTGGCTTAGTGCAGAGCCTCTCAACATCTAGATCAGACGGCTATTATGGACTGATTTACTTCATCTAATGGCTACAACAATTTTGATGATGTGGCTCAAGGAGAGGATAGAGAATTCCTAGTAGTGGGGGCTAGCTATTACTAGTAGATAAGTCTTTTAGAGATTCCACTACATATGGAACAAAATTAATGAATATACACTTAAAATGCATCTATATAAATCCGCATGTGATTCATGGTGAAATCTCTACAAAAAATTATATTTAGGAACGGAGGAAGTACTAGTATAGTACGTACTGTAATTTATCAGCGAGATAAATTTGTACAATGCTATGAAGCTTCCAGCTTCTGTTACATGTATCTCGCGTCCAAGGTTGCCCGTTGCAACATTTCATCAAATACAAAGGAGACTAACATGCATGCTATTGCATCTCAATGATTGACAGATCATAGCAAATATGTACTCCCTCTGTTCCAAAATAAGTGTCTCAACTTTGTGCAAACTTTAGTACAAAATTGTATTACTACTAAAGTTGGCACTTATTTTGGAACAGAGGCAGCTAAAGAAAAAAAAAACGATCCATGCAGTCCCTAGCCCTTGAACCGTGAACCCTGACCAGGCTTCAATTTGCTGGCAACGTTCGATCTTCCTAATAAATGAAGTTTGTAACCTTTTGAATATCAGATCATTTTGTGCAGTTTCACCAAAATCGAGATGAGCATCCATGTGGCAAAGAAATTGAAGAAGCGTGATTAGAATAAGATTACTGGGACTAGTTGATGAGACATAAACTCATCACAAATAAAGTACGTAGAAGCCAGTAGAGGTATGTGCGGGGCAAAGAAGTAGAGAAATATCCACAGGGAGTGATGTGGGCAGCTGGAGCAGTGGTGCAAGCCGGCTGTAAAGGAGTTGTACCTGAGGGACGTAGCTCAACCTTGAGGAGGGCGGCGGGAGGCGGCAACTGCCCACGTCGCGGCAGTGAGCAAGGGACGAAGGCAACCTCACCGGCTTTGTGAGAGAGAACAGCGGGGACCCCTGATCGGGAGACGTCTTGTGATGGGTTTCCGCCGTCGGCGACGGCCACCGCATCTACACTAAGCATCCACCCCTTCCCCAAGCAGACGTGATCCGCTGGGATGTTAGATATGTGGCCACAGTCATTTTGTGCGAGAGAGTGTGAAGAGAGCAACCCCAGCAAGCAACCGTGTAGGCTGGCCCGTCCTGACTATGTATATAGTGGAGCGGTTTCCTTTTCTCTCCATATGAACCTATCATATTGCGTATGTGCCACTGAAGAAAAAAAACTTTATTTATAAATGACGCGGCACCTACTACTCGTTCTCCTATAACCTTGCGCTTGGCATCTCCAAAATATTAACCTTGCGATTGGCTCTTCGCCTCTTCGGGAAGTCGAGCAATAATGGTAGTGCAGTATATACCGTTCTGGCTATATGAGACCGAATGAATTGCTACACATCCACCACGTGGGCGAGGGTCGAGGGGCGAGGGAGAGTGCTACATACGGAGCAAAATGAGTGAATCTACACTCTAAAATACGTCTATATACATCAGTGTTTGGAGTATGTACTAGTAGTTCATATTCAAATCTACTAAAGGACATATATATTCCAAACAATATGATATAATCTCTATAACCAAGGTAGTAGGGACGAGGAGTAAATGAAGGGAGTAGTAAATTTTTCTCCTCGTCACCTTGAGCCACCAGCAGATGGGCGAGGGAGCGGGCGTAAGGCGGAGCAAGCTTCACCTCATCCTGCTAGCCACCGCGCCCGTGGGCGGGGGAGATGGCGTACTAAGCAAGCTTCTCCTCATTCTGCGAGTTGACGGGACACATCAAAAGTACTCCAGTGTATAGAGCCTTGACTCTAAGGTAGGCCCCACACGGTTTGCCTCTTTTTTTAACATAACACGTCAAGTCGCAATTTGTTTGTTCACCCGTGGTAGACGATCCTCCCTCCACCAAGTGGACAACCAGTACACGTGCCAAATTACCACGTGGGTTGCCTTTTTCATACAGAAATGAGCTCCACTATGTACCCGCGTGGGTGTGGTTGGGAAAGATACGGGAGTATGTGTGCCGTGCATGCACCTCTTCTCTTGGTGCACGTCCCCCACCTACGTGGGTGTGTGTGTGAGATGCAACCCGCGTTCGTGAGTGTTTTTTGTTTTGGGGTGGGGTGGGGTGGGGGTTGATTTCGTGAATTATTTGTGGGAATATGTGTTGATGACATCTCAAACAAAATTTTGCATGCAATGTGTGTGAAATGGAGGCCTATCCATATCATACATAGAGGGTCGAGCAATCTACGAGAAGAGAGGGAGGGGTCATAGCTATCGATAGAGTCGAAGAGAGGATCAAGTGGGAGGGTGCGAGATTGATGAAGAGAGCCATCAAAATTGTGTGTGTGTGCAAGTCAAAGATATAGGGCGACTGGCCTACCGGAACGTTAGAGGGCACATGTCAAGTTTGTGTGTGGCAAGGAGACATGACTAGAGCGCTCGATGTATTGGTGTGTGTGGGGGGGGAGGGGGTGGGGGGAGAGGTAGGCAGAGGCCTATCTATAGAGGTAGAATGACTCGTATATGTGTTGAGAAGGAGAGACCTAGCTATGTCTTGATGGAGATCGGTCGACATCCATACATAACTGAAGGACGGGAAATATGATGGGACAGAGAGAGAGAGAGAGAGGAGAGAGAGAGAGGGAGGGAGAGGGGTAGAGTGCTTTGGATGGGTGATGGAGTTGCTTCTCGAAGATGGTGGGAGAGGCCTACTAGACAAACCGAGGGTGGAACTGCAATGTTATCAATAAGAGTGGGGATGTGTTTACGTAGTGTGCACATGCGTGATAGATCTGCCGGGACGCATCCATGGATGATGAAGGGGAACCATGTGTTTGGTAAGCAAACCTAACTAGATCGGTAGATTAATTGTTGTTTGTCGGAGGAAGGGAGAGACACAACTAATGAGGTAGATCGATTGACGTGTGGGTAAAAACGAGTTATAAGGACCTGGCTAGCTATATGTATAGCGAGAGATCGGTCGGTGTACGTCCATTTGTTAGAGGCAAATAAGGTCCAGCGAGACGGATAGACAGAGAGAACGGAGCTAGGAGGTGGTGCGAGAGGCCCAACTACTAGCTAGATAGGGGGAGGAGTGTGCGGTTGTGAGATCGATGAAAAGAGGGGCGAGAGTTTACACGTGTGTCTGACCGTATGAGAGACACGAGGCAAGGACACATAAAGGAGGAGATTGAAGGTTTGTGTGTGTATGTTGTAGGCAGGCATCGCTGGAGAGGTTTAACGATTGGTGTGTGTCGGAAAGGAGTTGTGGAGGCTCTGGGACAACGACCTAAAGAAAAAAAAGAATGTGCCCGGTGGATAGAATGTCGAGGGAGGGGGAGGGCGAGGAGGGTGTGTGCATGCACGAGAGAAAGTTAGTGGTAGCTACAAAGGTTAGAGGATTGTGTGGGTGTAAGAGACTAACAAAGATCATAATTTGATATGAAAGCGGATTCATATATTTGAATAGGAGATCATAGTGTTTTAAACATTGCATGCATTAATATAGCGGTGATACACGTGTTGTGCACATGTTATACCATAATGTGATAATGCATGGCGTTTGCAACTCACAGCTAAATGCCGAACAATCTAAACTATACTATACATCAAACAATCTCACATTTTATTTGAATTTGTGATAATGTGTGGCGTTTGCAGCTTACAACTAAATATCGAACAATCTAAACAATACTATATATTGAACATTATCACATTTTATTTGAATTTGTGGTAATGTGTGGTGTTTGCAACTCACATCTAAATACTTGTAGGCATAGGGGGCGGGGCACCATACATAATGTGATAAACACATTGTACATATGAGACATGGTTTAGATTATGAAGATCTATCTAGAGCTAGAAATGTAATGTGATTTGAAATCAAAATAAAGTGGATTCAAAAAATCTAGTTCGAGTTCATATAGTACACATAGTTCATATGTAACTCGAGACTAATCATGTGGTATGTTGTGAAGATAATACACAAACGATGGTTTAACTTGACAATAATGATGATTGTAGATCTTATTAAAACAGAGCAACGAATTCAAATGCTTTGACTTCACAACAATCATTACTTTAGATCTTATTCAAATAGAGAAACGAATTCAAATTTAGTTCATATTGAAGCGGTAGTATATACGTTTGGAATGCACTAAAACGTTCATTTGAGTAGCAGGTTGCATGCATTATACACGTAGCGAAATATTTTAATTGAACATAACATGAATTCAAAGTTTTGAATGACATTTGTAGTGCGCATTGATTTGGTACAGTACACATTAGGCTTGTCCGGAAATTTCAACCCACGCCTTGTTAGCCCGAAATATTTAAGATATATCTTTGTCTCGTTGTGCTCCGACAACTCCCTCCATCTCAACCCACACCTTGCTATTCTGAAATCATAACACGCGCGAAAACTCCCACCTCCCGTGAAATCCCGACACGCGAAATGCCCGTGGTACCCCTCAACCGAAAGAACCGCCTCAAATCGGTGGGGGTACTGTCGGTGTCAAAACCGGCGGATCTCGGGTAGGGGGTCCCGAACTGTGCGTCAAGGTCGGATGGTAACAGGAGACAAGGGACACTTTATTTTACCCAGGTTCGGGCCCTCTCGATGAAGGTAAAACCCTACTCCTGCTAGATTAATATTGATGATATGGGTAGTACAAGAGTAGATCTACCATGAGATCAAGGAGGCTAAACCCTAGAAGCTAGCCTATGGTTTGATTGTGTATGATGATGGTTGTCCTACGTACTACAACCCTCCGGTTTATATAGACACCGGATAGGGTTAGGGTTACATAGAGTCGGTTACAATGGTAGGAGATCTTGAATATCCGCACACCTAGCTTGCCTTCCACGCCAAGGAAAGATCCTTCCGGACACGGGACGAAGTCTTCAATCTTGTATCTTCATAGTCCTGGAGTCCGGCGAAGGTATAGTCCGGCTATCCGAACACCCCCTAATCCAGGACTCCCTCAGTAGCCCCCGAACCAGGCTTCAATGACGACGAGTCCGGCGCGCAGATTGTCTTCGGCATTGCAAGGCGGGTTCCTCTTCAAACTCCGTACTCCTGTAGGAATAATGTCCAATTTTTACCACACAGCGCTCCTTGGCTTCCACGCCTAATAATGGCCGTCTTCCACGTGTCAAACGAATGCGAAAAGCTGAGGCGTATTTTTACATCCACACCCCCGGCTGCATAAACGAACCACCTATTTAATGGGATGAGGATACAGATCCAAACCACACTTCCCTCCACGAGAAATCATCGGAGCGCCTCCAGCAAAGGTCCATTCCATCATGGCCAGCCACCGCAACTCCTCCTCTCGTCCCTCCAGTCCTATCCCCGGAGACTGGGATAGTTGTGCCATCCCGCACAGCGAGTTGGCGTCGCTTCAAGCCAAGGGATTTCTCCCTCCAGCCTATATGGTCTCGGTCCGAGCCGGACTCGCCACCTATCAAGGCGGAAAGCAGGCGGAGAGCGCACCCAGTCCTTCTAAAGGAGAGCGGGTATGCCTTGTACCTTATCTAATAAGGGGGCTGGGATTCCTAATTCACCCATTTCTCCGCGGGCTTCTGGAGTTCTACGGCCTCCAGCTGCATCATCTCACGCCCGGCTCTGTGTTATACATTGCGGGCTTCGTCGCTCTCTGCGAGCTATTTTTAGGCATCGAGGCTCATTTCGCGTTGTGGAAGGAGATATTCTGCCTGGTGCCCCGTTCTCAAGGGGGGTCCATATATCATGTGGGCAGAGCCGAAGTATGGCGCATCGCCGGGACCGGATATCTGTCCGGAACCCCGAAGAAGGCGTCCGAGGACTGGCCTTCAGAATGGTTTTATATAGATGACGTCCCCCTACCGGACCCTATCCGGGCCAGCCTCCCTGAGTTCGACAATGCCCCCCTGAAGAAACGCCTGAGCTGGCGCCCTCGGAGCCCTCTGAGAGAGAACAACAGAGACGTCCTTTACTTAATGGGACGGATTAGACTACTGGCTCATTCCGGACTTACCATGATCAGAGTCATGGCCATACGCATTATGTGGGGGGTGCGGCCACTCCAATACAGAAGCCACCCCATGCGGGATTTCAACGGAGAAGATGATGCCACCCGTCATGGCCGCAAGGGGCCGGACTCGGTCGCCGCTCTAACGAAGATCTTGTCCTCTTTGTACAAGGGAGAAGAGGAGGAATTCCTCTGCGTCGACCCGCAGGGCAGATTTTCCATGCATAATCCCCCGAATTGGATAAGCAGACAATCGTGCCTTTCCGTTTATTTTATATCCCTGTAATCAAATGCGTAGTCTGACGACTTCAACGCAGGAGCTGCGTCGAGAGGTAAAAGATATAACCAGCCGACCTCCCCAGCCGGAGGATCCCGGACGGTCCCTTGATCCGGACACATCGTTGGAGCTCATCGACGGAGTGTTCCATCAGCTAAGCCAGGACAATGCCCTGGTAGCTACCATAGCTGACTATCCAGGATTAATTCCGGCCTCCCAGGTGACAAATACTGGAGCTCTATTCCCTTGGAAGGGGTTCCATCTTTCTGGATTTCGGCTTCTCTGACAGCAACCGTTTTTTGTAGGGGAGATTCCCGAGGCGGGAGGCCGATCCTGCAGCAGCTAGCCAACGAGGGGCCGCAGGGCCCCGTGGGGCAAAAAGGAACGTAGTCCGGACTGAGATGCCGGAGCAAAGGTAAGGCACACCCTCTTTTCCCCTGTTGTTTTACTCTTTCAGGGTATATTAACATTCGTGCTATCTTTAGGACAAAGAGACCTCGCCGGACTATATCCGGAGAGTTGCCAATCGTGCCTACACCAGCCAGGCTCCACCGCCCGGCCCGGAGGTGGAGACAAGCACGAGGCACGCACCGGATGCTCCTCTGTCAGAGGATGCGGACAGGCTGTCTGCCACCCATTCAGAGGTGGAAAGTGCCATGAACCACAGGCGCCGCCGAACAGTCCTTCGTGACACTTGTTTCTCCCAGGAGGCTTTAGAAGCCTTCAATTCGGGAGATGCATATCTCCGTGCTGCTCAAAATGGTTTAGCCAGAGCCACGGAGCAGTATGCCAAAGACATACGGGTAAGAAAATTTTGTTAAATATAGATATACCAGTAGCCCCCGAGACTTGAAACAGTTAATATAACTGATTTAAGGATCATATGACATGCAGTTTCTTACCGAGAAGAACACCGCGCTGTCCCAGGAGCTAGAAAGGTGCAAGGCCCAACTAGAGGCCGCGCTAACCGCAGCAGGGGATTCAAAAAACATTCCCTCAGGTAAACAATATATCGAAAGATTAGTGTTAAGCGGCTTGGAGTGCCAATCTTGACAATTCGTATTTCAGATGGCTCTGGAGTTGATCCAGAAAGGCAACATCTCTTACGCCAGTTAAAGGCTGGTGAGAGTGTGTTGAACAAGGTGAGGCAAGATAAGATCAATCTTCAAGATGCGAACACCAGGCTGGACGTCGAGCTTAAAGACGTCCGAGGCCAGCTGTCGGACTCCACGAAGGAGAATCAGCGACTTCGACGCGGCATATTTAGTAAGTGCTTGAACGAACCTTTAATAAGAAAGAGTTTGGTGAGGAAGTCATCTAACAGAATAATATCTGTTGGTATGCTCACAGGTCGTCCTGCAGAGGAGATTCCCAATTCGACGGGTGATCTTCTTCCCGAACTCTCGCAACTGCACGAGCAAGTTCGGCAGGCGATGCAAGGCATTGCCCAGGCCCTGTGGCCTGCCCACTCCATGCCCAAGGGCCTTGGAGAGCTTGCGGAGAAGCTGAAGGGAGCTCGGCAGCGCTTCCGATTGTGGAAGATATCAGCCTGCCGACAGGGCGCTAGGGAAGCCTTGGCCATGGTGAAGACCCGCTTTACGAGGTCTGACCCAAACCACATGGTCGAGGCCGGACCGGTGGGGCCTGACGGGAAGGAGATCCCTGTAAGCTTAGTGTATGGCCAAGTAGAATTGGCCGCGAAGTATTCTCAGCAGGACTGTAAATTAAACAGCCTGTTAGATGGTATAGAGGAGGAATACAATCAGTCAGGATGACTATGTAATGTATAAATGACATGTGTAATGCCTTCTAGCCGGATTGTAGATCGTTTGTCGTTGCCGACCTTTTCGCTTCGACCTCGGGACCTGACGGTCCGGAGTGTGTCCGAATACCACAAGATTATATAAGAACCGGGGTATGCATGGAGACCAGGCGTAGGGGTCTTTAGTGCTTTATCAGACAAGTGCCCAACTAGTTATGTTATATTACATGGTTAGTAAGAAACATCTTCCAGAGAGAATAGTTCCGTTAAGGGTTCCTTTCGCTGGGGTGGCATGCCCTAAAGTGCACGTCCGGACTGCAAATGCAGGAAAATCATGTGGGGGGCATGTGTATAATTTGGTAAAAAGGTTCATCTTTAGTCCACCGACCGAACATTCCCTTAAGAATGCTAGCTTTCGGCTTCACCCAGTCTGAGGTACACATCCGGCTTATCCGTCAGTAGCAATCGTAGAGGTGCTCCCTTTACCGCCTAGCCGAACAATCGGGAACATAGGGGTAAGCACAGGAGCCAGGCAACCCAGCTTGGCCAATACTTAAGTCATATCGATGCATATAATGGTGAAGAAAAGGTACATGCGGTAACACATGTGTTGGGCATGAGACCCATATAAATAAGCTTCTGTTAAAGAAGCCCCCAGGTTTAATGAGCGCAAGTAGCGCATCACTTGATGAGCCTTAAGGGCTGTAAGAGAAAAAGAGGGGAAGGAGAGAAATAAAGACAACAAAAATATATAAAAAATGGACAGAGGAAGGAGACAAACACAAAGTCCGGCGTTAGGCATAGAATCTTCGGAGACGTGCGGCGTTCCATGGGTTCGGCTCTAGTCGGTTATCCGACGCATCTCGCAGGCGGTACGCTCCACCGGTAAGGACTTGGTCGATTATCAAGGGACCTTCCCATTTGGGCTTGAGTTTGTCCTTTTTCTTATCCAGCAGTCGTAGAACTAGTTCGCCAACATTGTAATTTTTAGCCCGTACTTCTCTGCTTTGATATCTTCGAGCTTGCTGTTGATAGAATGCGGAACGGGCGTTAGCCACGTCACGCTCCTCCTCTAAGGCGTCCAAGTTGTCCTGCCGATCCAGCTCGGCTTCTCTTTCTTCATACATGCGCACTCGAGGTGAGTCATGAATTATGTCACAGGGCAGAACTGCCTCTTCGCCGTACACCATAAAGAATGGTGTGAATCCGGTGGTACGATCGGCGTGGTCTGCAGCCCCCAGAGTACGGAGTCGAGCTCCTCCACCCAGTGCGTATTAGATTCCTTGAGGGACCGCACTAGTCTGGGTTTAATGCCGCTCATGATGAGACCATTTGCACGTTCGACCTGGCCGTTAGTTTCTGGGTGATAGACAGAAGCATAGTCGAGCTTAATGCCCATGTTTTTGCACCACAGCTTTACCTCATCGGAGGTGAAGTTTGTGCCATTATCAGTGATAATGCTGTGAGGGACGCCGTACCGGTGTATGACCCCGGATAGGAAGTCTATCACAGGTCCGGATTCGGCCGTCTTAACCGGCTTGGCTTCTATCCATTCGGTGAATTTATCCACCATGACCAGTAAGTATTTTTTCTTGTGGGTTCCACCTTCAAGGGGTCCCACCATGTCAAGCCCCCAGACCACAAAAGGCAAAGTGATGGGGATAGTTCGGAGGGCGTTGGGTGGCATATGGCTTTGATTTACAAAGAGCTGGCAACCGACACATCGTTTGACCAAATCCTGAGCGTCTGCCCGGGCCGTCGGCCAATAAAAGCCCGTACGGAAAGCCTTGCTTACCAGGGACCGAGCTGCAGCGTGATGGCCACCGAGTCCGGCATGAATTTCAGCCAACAGACTCCGGCCTTCCTCTTCGGAGATACATCTTTGAAGGACTCCGGTGGTGCTTTTCTTATAAAGCTCTCCCTCATGGACTTTATAGGCTTTAGATCGCCGCACTATGCAGCGTGCCTCATTTTGGTCCTCTGGGAGTTCCTGCCTAGTAAGGTAGCTAGGCTAGGAATGGTTCTGTCCACGAGGCGATAACCGCCATTATTACGTGGGCTGAAGGTGTAATTTCGATGGCAGAGCCTCCAACTGTGTCAGATTGTTCGGTGTCGGGTTGTGCGGTTGTGTCCGGACTGTTATCTGAAGGTTCCCCCTCCCATGCTACAGATGGCCTGAATAATCTTTCCAAAAAGATGTTGGGGGGGACTGCATCTCGTTTTGCTCCGATGCGCGCCAGGACGTCCGCTGCTTGATTGTTTTCTCGGGCTATATGGTGAAACTCCAGCCCCTCGAACCGAACTGACATTTTTAGGACGACATTGCGATAAGCTGCCATTTTTGGGTCCTTGGCATCGAAGTCGCCATTTATTTGGGATATCGCGAGGTTTGAGTCCCCGGTACCTCCAGGCGTTGAATGCCCATGGATACTGCCATCCGGAGACCATGTAGAAGGGCCTCGTATTCGGCTGCATTGTTGGAGTCCGTGTACATAATTTGGAGTACATACTGGACTGTGTCTCCTGTAGGGGACGTCAAAACGACGCCAGCCCCCAGTCCGGCCAACATTTTGGAGCCGTCGAAATGCATGATCCAGTTTGAATATGTGTTGTACTCTTTAGGGAGTTCGGCCTCTGTCCATTCGGCGAGGAAGTCGGCCAGGACTTGCGATTTAATGGCTCGCTGTGTTTTGTAGGTTATGTCGAACGGGAGGAGCTCTATGGCCCATTTTGCTATCCGGCCCGTTGCATCGCGGTTGTTGATAATATCGTTGAGTGGTACTTCCGAGGCTACTGTTATAGAACACTCTTGAAAGTAGTGTCGTAGCTTCCGAGATGCCATAAACACCGCATATGCAATCTTTTGGTAATGCGGGTACCGTGATTTGCATGGAGTGAGGACAGTGGACATGTAGTAGACCGGCCTTTGAAGGGGGAGTTTGTGTCCGTCCGCTGCCCGTTCGACGACGAGCACTGCGCTAACAACTTGATGAGTTGCGGCAATGTACAATAGCATGGGTTCGCCAGTGTTCGGCGCGGCCAGGACTGGGTTTGTTGCCAAGATGGCCTTTATTTCTTCGAGTCCGGCCGTGGCAGCGTCCGTCCACTCGAAGTGTTCGGTGCGCCTAAGGAGGCGGTAAAGTGGTAGCGCCTTTTCTCCCACGCGGGAGATGAAGCGGCTTAAAGCCGCCACGCATCCGGTTAATTTTTGTATTTGTTTGAGGTCTTTTGGGACATCCAATTGTGACAAAGCTCGGATCTTGGCTGGATTTGCTTCAATTCCTCTACCGGATACAATGAAGCCCAAGAGCTTTCCGGCTGGGACGCCGAAAACACATTTTTCTGGATTGAGCTTGATGTCGTATTTTCGGAGGTTATCGAATGTACGCCTCAAGTCGTCTACTAAGGATTCGACATGTCTTGATTTGACGACCACATCATCCACGTACGCCTCCACTGTTTTGCCGATCTGGTTTGCCAGACATGTTTGAATCATGCGCTGATATGTTGCGCCGGCGTTTTTTAGCCCGAAGGGCATTGTGTTGAAGCAGATTGGGCCGTATGGTGTGATGAATGCCGTTGCGGCTTGGTCTGATTCTGCCATCTTGATTTGATGGTAACCGGAGTATGCGTCGAGGAAACACAACGAATCGTGTCTTGCTGTGGCATCGATAATTTGATCTATACGGGGGAGGGGGAAGGGATCCTTTGGGCAAGCCTTATTAAGGTCATTAAAATCGACACATAGGCGCCAGGATTTGTCCTTCTTTGGTACCATCACTAGGTTTGCTAGCCAGTCCGGATGTTTGATATCTCTAATGAATCCGGCCTCCAATAGCTTGGCTAGCTCCTCTCCCATAGCCTGTCTCTTCGGTTCGGAAAAGCGCCGAAGGGCTTGTTTGACAGGTTTGAATCCTTTCTGGATATTTAAGCTGTGTTCGGCCAGCCTGCGTCGGATTCCTGGCATGTCCGAAGGGTGCCAAGCAAAAATGTCCCAGTTCTCTCGTAGGAACTCTCGCAGTGCGGCGTCTACGTCAGGGTTCAGTCGTGCCCCGATGGAAGCTGTTTTATTGGGGTCCGTTGGGTGGACCTGGAATTTGACTATTTCATCCGCTGGTTTGAAGGATGTGGATTTGGATCTCTTATCGAGTATCACATCATCCCTATTAGCCGTAGATCACAGTGCAGTCAGTTCTTCGGCCGCTAAGGTTTCAGATAGAGCCTCGAGGGCCAATGCGGCTGTCTTGTTTTCGGCGCGGAGTGCTATGTCCGGATCACTGGCGAGAGTGATAATTCCGTTTGGCCCAGGCATCTTGAGCTTCATGTACCCGTAATGGGGTATAGCTTGAAAAACTGTGAATGCCTCCCGTCCTAATATAGCGTGATATCCGCTTTTGAACGGGTCCACCTGGAACGTGATTTGTTCGGACCTGTAATTATCCGGTGTGCCGAACACCACATCTAGTGTTATTTTTCCAGTACAGCGTGCTTCCTGACTGGGAATTATTCCTCTAAAGGTTGTGCTGCTTTACTCAATGCGGTTCCAGTCTATTTCCATTTTTTGGAGGGTTTCCTCGTAAATGAGGTTCAATCCGCTGCCTCCATCCATGAGTACCTTTGCGAGGCGACAGCCGTCCACTATGGGACTGAGGACCAATGCGGCTGGTGCTCGAGCTGTTCGGAATTTTGGTTCGTCACTCGCGTTGAAGGTAATAGCGGTGTTACTCCATGGGTTTATTGTTGCTACTTGGTAGACTTCAGTGAGGCTGCGGAGTGTTCTTTTTCGCATATTATTTGATGCAAAAGTCTCGAAGACTGTGAGAATGGTATTGGTGTCCTCGGGCTGGCTTTCTTCGACCTTTGAAATTAGTTGGTCTTCGCCAATTTTGGCCACCTGCCGGAGTATCCAACATGCTCTAAGGCTGTGAGTTGGGGTGGCGTCCTCTGCAGTGTGAATCTTACAGGGCCCATCGAGCCACCTTTCCAGTACGGTTCCATGCCCTCTGAAGGGTTTGGGCTTTTTGCTATTTAATCCGGGTGCCTTACTCTAGTGCACCCTCTTAGTCCGGACGGGATTGCTGTTTAAGGCCGGATTGTCCCAAAATTTGATTTCGATTTTCCAAGCGCTTTCCATCGCACAGTACTTTTGTACTATGGACGCCAAGTCAGCGAAGCGTGTAATATCACGACGGCTTATGGCGTTAAGTATTCCCTTGTCCGTGCAATTACTGCAAAAGATTGAAATCGCGTCTCCCTCGCGGCAGTCCTTTGTCCTGTTCATAACCAGGAGGAATCTGGCCTAGTAGTGATGTACGGTTTCTTTAGGGTTTTGCCTGATTTGGGAAAGATCGCTTATGATCGGGCGGGCGGGTGCCGTTGAATCTGAGACCTCACCCAATTTACAGTCCGGAGGCCGAAGAACTCCCGGGCTGTGAAGTCCGGAGTCTTGGATGTTATCCGGTGAGTTTAGCCCGTTGCCTGATTCTAAGCCCAGGTCTTGAATTATATCCTCCCCTCCGCGGGTATCCGGCATGGAGGGTTCAGGAATCCGGACGTAGTTAGTCCTTAGGATAGATGAAGGATCGCTGCACTGCGCCTCTACCACGGCAACGTGGTGGGTGACTTGGGGAGAGTTAATTTCTCTTAGATCGGGTTTAAGCCCAACCTGGTCGTAATTTGTGGCGACCCCCAGTGCGGCGATGCGGTCCAAGAGCTCGTTTACCGAAGAGAGCTCGATCGGATCCAGTTGCTCAGCGAGTTCCGAGATGACATGAAGGTTGCTTTCGATGACCCGAGAGGTCACCGTCGGCGCAACAGCCGAACAGGCGGTCGTGAGAAAACCACCTAGCTGGAGGGTTTGGCCGACAGCCAAGGCTCCCTTAGTAATGGCGCCGTCTTTAAAGACGGGAAGAGGCATCCTTCCTGATTGCGACGGCACAGAGGAACTCTCAATGAAAGCACCAATGTCAGTGTCAAAACCGGCGGATCTCGGGTAGGGGGTCCCAAACTGTGCGTCAAGGTCGGATGATAACAGGAGACAAGGGACACTTTATTTTACCCAGGTTCGGGCCCTCTTGATGAAGGTAAAACCCTACTCCTGCTAGATTAATATTGATGATATGGGTAGTACAAGAGTAGATCTACCACGAGATCAAGGAGGCTAAACCCTAGAAGCTAGCCTATGGTTTGATTGTGTATGATGATGGTTGTCCTACGGACTACAACCCTCCGGTTTATATAGACACTAGATAGGGTTAGGGTTACACAGAGTCGGTTACAATGGTAGGAGATCTTGAATATCCGCACACCTAGCTTGCCTTCCACGCCAAGGAAAGATCCTTCCGGACACGGGACGAAGTCTTCAATCTTGTATCTTCATAGTCCTGGAGTCCGGCGAAGGTATAGTCCGGCTATCCGAACACCCCCTAATCCAGGACTCCCTCAGGTACTTTCGTAACTTACCCCACATTTCGGATAAACGCGTCTCTAAGCCATGGTTCCCCACTGCCATCCCATCCGACCACCCATTCGTACACCGAGGCCGCGAAAACCCGCGACAAAACCCCACACCCTGCTCCGTCCGCCACCCAGCCGGAGCCTCTTCCCCGACTACGTCGTCCACAGCAACACCTCGACGTCCCTCATCCATCGTACCAGATGAGGATCCGTCATCGATCTCATCGTCCCGCCGGTTCAGCCACCCCGTCCTCCACCTCCAAGGAGCTGCCCCGACGTTCCCCTCGTCTTTCGCGCCACCTCCATTCCCACACTGTCGTCTTCACCTACACCACCGAAAGAGCATCATCATCACCGTTTCCTCGGATGAAGCTGCGGCCTAATCGGCGCCACCAAAGAGGTTGTACACTAATTGCTGCATTTTCTTCTTGATTCGATCTCACGGTGCTGCCGGCGCTCGGTCCCGAGCCGACACGGCGCGGCTCCATCCACGGCGGCGTCGCCAGCCACTTCCTCCACGACGTCGGTCCCTCGGCGACGACGTCCAGATCAGTAGGAGCTGCTGCTGCTTTAGCTCTCGCTCGCGCTGCTGCTCTGCTCTTGCTCTCGGTCCCCTGCACAGTACGCTCTTGCTATTGCTCTAGCTTCGCTGCTGCTCTCGCTCTTGCTCTCGCCATGCGATGCTGCTCGATTTAGCTACACTCCGATCGGTAGAATCGACTTTTGGGTCGATCGATTTTCAAGGGGTGGGGGCTCGCCGGGTGAAGGAAGAACCAGCGCGTGAGGGAGGGGGCTCACGGAGAGGTACCCCACTATATATCTTAGGGTTCAGGATGGGGGCGGTGGTTGCCGGCGGTGGCGGGGCGTTGGCGGGGCGGTGGCGTTGGGATCGCTGGAGAAAAAGCTCGGCACAGGGGGGCCTAGAGGGATGGCCGGGGCGGCGGTGGATCGGCGGTGGGGAGCGTTTTCGGGGCGGGCGGGGCGGCTGGGGGCTGCTGTTTGGCTGGTGGTGGCTGGCGACTCAGGGGGTGGAGGTTGAAGATGAACCGCAGGCCCTTGATTTCGTATCCAACGGCTGCAAAATCGACTGACCAGAGATGAAAAAGTCAGTCGACCGTGTAGCCTCACCTTGCTAGTGCGTTCAGTTTCGACAAAGAAAATTCAGTTTCGACAAAGAAAATTCAGTTTCGACAGTTAAGTTCAGTTTCGACAGTTAAGTTCAGTTTTGACAGTTAAGTTCAGAGATGAGCGGCTGATGTATTTTACATCTGGCACTTTGTGGTTATGTATTTTATGTCATGTATTGGAGATGCTATTAGAATTCCACTCAGGTTAACGTTGTTCGTTGTCTCTCTTGTCCTGCTTCAGCCTCGGCGTCGTACAACTCACCGGAGCTGCTCCAACGACGAAACCCTCCATCACAGCGGAGCAGTACCTCGAGCTCCATCTCCAGACGCCTAAGATCTTCTTCCCCTCCTCCGATAGCAAAGTCAGCCGGAGCATCCTCACCGGCCAACCCAATCACGCTGAGATCAACATGGCTTTGCCAAAGAGGTTGTACACTTGTTACATCTCTTTTTTACTCTACATGTTATATATATTGTCCACTGAGCACACTGATTTGTTCCTTGAAAGAAAAAACGTAGGAATTTTAATTTTCACTTATCCTCCTTTTCAAATTCCTATTCATGAAGCACAAGACTAAGAGATAGTAGCATAATAGCATTATAACCGTACATTTTCTTGTGGTTTGACTTAATCTCACCATGCTTCTTTGCATCCTGTGATCTTCCAATTGTTGTGAATCAAACACCCAGATTGGCAGTAATCCTGTGTTTTAAATTCTACATTTTGCACGTGCATTCCTATCCTATTCCTGTCTATTTCCTATCCCTGCATTGTTGGAATCCTCCAATTCAAACGAGCCCTTACAGAATTACTTCTCTTACAGATAGTTGTCAAAGAAAACCTTGCGTCCACTTGTGTTTTGCCTGAGCATTGTGATTTCTCTTTTGGACTTCTGATGAAGCACTGCAATCCTCCCGCGCCTCGCTCGTCTGTGGTTATCGAAGAGATTTTCTCGGATCATGTGGAGCCTCAAGTTTCTTCCCATGAGCAGGTTGAACCTGTGCAGCCTGCCAATGATGAAGCGCCACAGAATGACGATGACTTCTAGTTCACGTCTGTTCTTCCTCCAGTGCTTGGCAAGCGTGGACGTGAGGCCAGTCGAGGTCGTCAGTCGCTAGTTACTGTTGCTCCAATTCCGGACTTCTCCGTCAGGCGCATGACGCGCAGCTCTGCTAAGGCCTCTGGTTAGAATCCAACTTCAGCCATCCCTACCAAAGCTTCTGCATTGCGCCGCCCGAGGGCCAAGAAGGCCAAGCCATCAGTTGAAGACTCTGACGTTCATGAAGATGCAGCGCAGGCGACACCTCCACCAACACCCATCGCTGACCTGCAGGCAGTCGGCGCTCATCTGGGTATTTCTGCGGATCTTCTGACTCCGGAGAAGCTTACGGCTCCTCCTAACAATTCCTCTTCTGACCCGGTGTCCGATGATGAGTAAACCTAGGCTTCAAGATTGGCACCGGAGGGGTCTTGCCTGGCATTGTTTTTGTTTCCTTAGTGGCTATGTTTTATCTGAACTTGTTGCACTGTATGCGCTTTTGGGTTGTGCGACTATGGTCTGTGAAACTGCTAGGTTATGCCTGACAGTCTTTATTTTATCGCTGCGAGCTCTTTATGGATAGTACAACTTATCGTAATTGGCGTGTGCTCTGTTGGAATGTCCGTGGCCTGAATTCTGATGCTCGTCAGCGTGATGTGAGAGCAAAGATTGAGGAGAACCAATGCTCCATTATTTGCTTGCAAGAAACGAAGTGTGCAGATTTTGATATTCGAAAAATTAGATCCTTTTGTCATCGGCGCTTTGATACTTTTGTGTTTGCCCCGGCCGTCGGTGCTTCAAGTGGCATCCTTGTGGTTTGGAACTCGTCCATCTTCCAAGGGACCCTCGTTCAAATTCAGAGCTTTGCATCGTAGTTTCTTTTCAGTCAGTTCATAATGCTGAGAAGTGGACCCTAGTGTCCATTTATGGGCCCTGTGATGGCCCCCCTCGGGATAATTTTGTTAGTTGGCTCTACCACCTTAATATCCCCACTGATGAGAATTGGTTGCTTCTGGGAGATTTCAACTTCATTCGCTCCTTTGATAATAGGAACAGGCCAGGAGGTGATGTCAATGACATTTTCCTCTTTAATGAGATTATTGGCCATTTGGGTTTGCTAGAATTGCCTTTAAAGGGCAGGAGTTTTACTTGGTCCAATATGCAAGAACAGCCATTGCTTGAACAGCTTGATTGGTTTTTTACCACCTCTGACTGGATTTCTATTTACCCCAACACTGTCATTCTACCCCTGGCAAAAACATTGTCTGATCATGTCCCCTGCGTGGTTTCAATTGACACCAATATACCTAAATCCAGAGTCTTTAGGTTTGAGAATTACTGGGTGGACATGCCAGGGTTTTTGGACTGTGTCAAGCTTTCTTGGAACCAACCAATGTTTGCTGATTTATCTCCTTCTGCCGTCTTGACAACCAAGTTTAAGCGCCTGCGTTCTGCCCTCAAGGCTTGGAGCAAGAACCTGTCGTTCCTAAAACGACTGACAATGGATTGCTCCCGTGTAATCTTATTCTTTGATAACCTGGAAGAATTGTGGCCTCTCACCACACCTAAATTTAACTTTCGGAAGATTGTTAAATTACACCATGAGAATCTGCTTCGCATCCACTACATTTATTGGAAGCAGAGGTGTACAATCCGTTATATTAAGGTGGGAGAGGAGAATTCTAAGTTTTTTCATGCAATGGCTTCTGAACGTCTACGCAGGAACACAATTGCAAGCCTCTCTGTTGCAGGTGCTGATCCAGTTTCTGATCATTCTCAAATGGCGTGAATCCTTTGGTCCTCTTTTAAAAACAGAATGGGCCAGGCCTAAGGTATCAATATGGGCTTTGATTTGCCAGCTCTTATCCAACCTGTTGATGGACTTAGCAGTCTGTCTGAACCGTTTTCTGCTGAAGAAATCAACACTGTCATTAAGGAGTTGCCGACTGATCGAGCTCCTGGGCCGGATGGTTTTAATGGTCTTTTTGTTAAGAAGTGTTGGCCCATCATTGAGAAGGATTTTTTGGCTCTCATTCAGGGGTTTTGTGATGGGAGGCTATCTTTGGAAAATATTAATGGATCCCTTATTACCTTAATTCCAAAGATGTTATCTCCCGAGGGACCTGAGGATTTTAGACCCATCTCTCTCACTAACACATGCCTCAAGTTCCTCACTAAGCTTTTGGCAAATAGACTTCAGAAGGTCATTCTGCAATGCATCCATAAGAATCAATATGGGTTTCTGAAGAGCAGAGCCATCCAGGACTGCCTGGCTTGGGCTTTTGAATATATACATCAATGCAACCAATCAAAAAGGCCAATTATCATTCTGAAATTGGATTTTGCTAAAGCTTTTGACACAGTGGAGCATGACCTCATCTTGCAAGTTCTTCAGCACAAAGGTTTTGATGCCAAATGGATTTCTTGGATTAAAGAGATTCTCTCCTCAGGATCATCATCTGTATTGCTTAATGGGGTACCTGGTAAATAGTTCAAATGTAAATGTGGGGTCAGGCAGGGGGATCCATTATCCCCTTTTTTATTTGCCATAGCTGCTAATTTATTGCAATCCGTGGTCAATGACATGCTGGCTAAGGGAGTTCTAACACTCCCCATCCCATCCCAGGACCCTGATTTTCCCATCATTCAGTATGCAGATGACACAACAATTATCCTTTCTGCAGTTGAGGATCAGTTGGTAGCTCTTAAGAACATGCTTCATATTTTTCAACAGTCTACTGGCCTAAAGGTTAATTTTGCAAAATCATCAATGGTGCCACTTAATGTTGATCCCACTGAGGCACAGAGATTGTCTTCCATTCTAGGATGTAAGCTGGAGCAGTTACCTTTCACATATTTGGGTTTGCCACTTGGTACTACAAGACCTAGAATCATTGATTTCATGCCCCTAGTGGATAGTGTTGAAAGAAGATTATCTGTTAGCTCTGCCATGCTCAACCAAGGATCCAGGTTGCAATTGCTCACATCTGTGCTTACTTCCATGCCCATATACTTCCTCTATAGCTTGCATATCCCACCTGGTATTATCAAACAGTTGGATAGGATTTTCAGGCAGTGCCTGTGGAGAGGAAATTTTGAGGTGCCTAAGCAATCCCTAGCTGCCTGGGATTTAGTTTGTAGGCCGAAGGATAAGGGAGGTCTTGGCATCTTAAACCTCAATGTTCAGAACCAAGGTCTACTTCTCAAACAAATGCATAAGTTCTACAACAAGCAGCATGTTCCTTGGGTACAACTGAATTGGGATAGTTATTATGATGGAGTAGTGCCCCATGCAACAGTCCTAACTGTCTCCTTCTGGTGGAAAGACATTCTCAAGCTTGCTGACACATATAGGTCAATTGCTTCAGTGCAAGTTAATATGGGTGATTCTGCTCTCTTTTGGCTGGATGCTTGGCATGTAGGTGGCTCTTCAAGGCCACTTAGCCTCAGATTACCAAGGCTTTTCTCTTTTGTCTTGGATGATAAGGTTTCTGTCAGGGAGTTCTTACAAACTCAGGATTTGTTCTCCATGTTTCATCTGCCAATCTCTCAGCAGGCAGCTACAGAACTAGAAACCTTGGAAGAATGGCTGCTCAATCTCCAGAGAGATCCAACTTTGCCTGATGTTTGGATTTGGCCTAGTAAATTTGGACAGTTCTCTGCAAAGAGCTTCTATGACATCGTGCATACACACCTCCCAACTATTCAACCTTGCAAGTGGCTTTGGCAAAGCAGATGTACTATGAAAATCAAGGTTTTTGGCTGGCTTCTATTTTTTGACAGGCTCAACACTAAGGACATGCTGGTCCGCAGGCACTGGAGGTCCCCTACGGCTGATAATCTATGTGTCATCTGTAATGCCTATGTTTGGGAGGACAGGGCTCATCTTTTCTTTGGTTGTAATTTCAGTGCCAGGGTTTGGAACTACCTGCAGATCGATTGGTCACATGGTTCTACTATTCAGCAAAGTATATCACAAGCAAGGCAGAGATTTGGGCATCCTTTCTTCTTTGAAGTTATGCTCACAGCTGCTTGGAAGATCTGGATTCTGAGAAATGGGAGAACTTTCAGGGGAGTTCAGGCTACTTTTGCCGCCTGGAGGGGTAGTTTTGTAGATGATATTCTTCTCCTGTCACATAGGTTTAAGGATAGCTCTAAGTCTAGGCTTGTAGATTGGGTTAACTCCCTTATGTAATTGTAAGTTCTTCTTAACCCTTAGTTTAGGTTTGTAATCTCTTTTCTCTCTCTGTACAGTTTGCCTTTTTGAGACTGCAATAAAGGGTTGTGGGGTTTTTACCCTACAGTAAATATTCAAAAAAAAAAGAAAACCTTGCGTGGTTTGTCCGGCTCCTGCTGCGCCATCGTCCACCCTAGCTCAGCTGCTCCAACGATAGAAGGGTCCAAAGACAGAGGATCCGGCCTCCAGATCTTTCTTCGCCTCGAGATCTTCTTCCCCGCCGCTGGCAGCCATGAAAACTGCATTACCATCATCAACCAAGCAGATGACCTCGAGGACTACACGAGTTCACAAGAGAGGTCGCACTCTTTCGTGTCTGCTTACATTATGCATCGCTTAATATTACATGCTACTTTATCATCCTGTTCACCGATTAGACTCTGAGTCAGCTCCAAACTAATGGTCAAACTTGAGTTTTTAAATGGTTGTGTGGTACATATCAGGGCCGCTATCAATAGTATCTATCTACTATCTGGTTAATCTCCGGTGTCTACTATGAGTTTCATGTTGGGTGGGAAACAAATAGTAAAGAAGCCATTATCTATATTTTTTAACTGAAGCCATTATCACTCGCTATTATTGGTTTTGGGTCTATCCACAGGTTGCTACCATCACTCCGGATTTACGCATGCACTCCTTACATAATCTCACTATGTTTTATTCCTATGCATGATAGTTATTGTAAACAATGGAACTGAACATGTAGAGCAAAACAGACGAGCCTTGCGTGGCAATAAAATTTCATGCATCGCCGCTCCATGGTAGGCGCTAAAGGCAGCCCCCTCCACGCATTTCGGATTGTAATCAAGAGGAAGATATCTGTTACGAGGGGATTCGGAAGGAGAAGACAACTCCTATTTACCCCACGAGGTCTTCGCTCTAACTTGGCATCTTGATATTGGTTATATCATGCATATGGTGTCTTGCATTGCTTACTTTATACATCAAATATGTCATCTGCTTAGTTTAGACATCCTTTGTGCGAATGCCATCTGTTTAGTTTATTCATCGTTTATGTGAATTATGCAACGCCATCTTGTTTAGCCAGGCATCATATATGTGAATTTTGTAATGTCATCCTGCTTAGCCAGTCATCTTATATGTAAATTATATCAGGCCATCCTTTTTTTCGTTACATATTACATTTGTCAACAATGTTAGTACATTCAACTGCTCTTCGTGTGCATCAGCCATTTGACAAGGTGATGGCAAATTCTGGAGTGAAAACAAGGTCTTCAGAGCAGACTATGATATCTGACGAAGCGCATATCTCGCTGGTTACGGATAGCTCCTTAGAGGAGGATTCAGAGACAGATGACCAGTCCTGTCCCCCAAGGTGTATGCTCTAACTTGGCAGGTGGTTATGTTGCTCATATCGTATGTATGGTGTCTCGCATTGCTATTTCATTTGATTAGTTTAGACATGCTTTGTGTGAATGCCACATTAGGTGTCTAATTACCATATATGTGAATTATGCATTGCCATCTTGTTGCAAGACATTATATATGTGAATTATACAATGCTATCTTGTTGCAAAGGCATTATATATGTGAATTATGCAATGCCATGCTGTTTAGCCAATCATCATGTATGTGAATTATATCATGCTATCATTTTTTATATTACGTGTTCCATTTGTCAACAACGTTTGTATATTCAACTACTCTTCCTGTGCATCAGCCTTTTGAAGCGGTGATGCAAGTATCTGAGTGAAAACAAGGTATTCAGAAAGGCATAATGCTACGTCTTTGAAGCAGACATCTTGCTGGTTACAGAGAGCTCCTCGGAGGAGGATTCAAAGACTGATGACCAGTCCTATTTCCCCCCTGAGGTCTATGCTCAAACTTGGCAGGGTTATATTACCCATGTCATGCATGTTGTCTTGCATTTCTTAGTTTTTACATCATATATGGATTGCCATCTCGCTTACTTGCTTACTATATAAATCATATATTTGAATTATATCATGCCATCATGTTTACATAGTACATACACATCATCTATCTGAATTATGGCATGGCAACCCATTTAATAAAGACATCATATAGTTATATCATCTCATCCTGTTTAGTGTTTACAGTCATCATATTTTGAATTATGGCATTCTATCCGTGAATGTATGTGAATTATGGCATGCCAACATAATTAATAAACACATTATATAGTTATGTCATGTCATCCTGTTTACATAGTCTCATATTTTGAACTATGTCTTTCAATCTTTTTTAGTTAGCCATCATAATGTGAAATTGTGTCATGCTATCCTGTTTAGTTAGCCATCATATATGTGAAATTGTGTCATGCTATCCTGTTTGGTTAGACAACATAAATATGAATTATTTCATGCCCTATTTTATTCCCCACTATCCATTGCACCTGTCTATCATACAATGTCTATACTTTCAATTACTTTTCTTGTTTATCAGCCATTTGAATTGGAGAGCGTGATGGCGTATCTAAGGGAGTAACAACACGGTCTTGAGAAAAGATAGTGCTACCGGTTGATGCAGATAGAACCACGATTGTACTTGCCCAAGGACCAGATCCACCACACATAACCCAGACTCTCATGATTGTACCCTACCCGGTTGGACAGAGAACCAGCTACACCCCTTCTAACCCCAACCCGGCAGATAGTAACCCAGTTCCAGTTGACACAAAGACTGCCGTCTCCACCACAGAGCACCCAAACACAAGCAGTTAGTAAAGGGAACTGCAGTGCCCAAAGCACGAGGACCACTACTCGAATCCCAACTCAACGCTTAAAGGAGAAGAAGATTTGTTCTCGGGTCAGGTTACGTAGCTATGGTTCATACTCCTTTGCTCTTGCATTCTTGTATTTACTCATACAAACTATTTTCAAATTTGAAGGATGGAATTGAAACTCCAATGGCGCAACATGGTATGTTTTAAACCTGTTTCTTTAACTGGTTTCTTTGTTGTAACCTGCTCTATGTTGATTTCAGTTTCAATTGAATAAACAGTTATGTTCTCATGTCATGCACATTACAAGTGTTGTTATTGCTCTATAGTTACCCACACTTATATCCTGTCTATTGCTTTGTCTTGAACAAATATTATTTGAATTGTGTCTCTATCTTGATTTGGCAACAAAAACTAGAATGATATAGACCATAAAGTGACCATGGTACATAGATATATGTTTGTTTCATGTTGTTATCCTGTCCACTTTACTCTGAACTCATTTACCAAAATGAGTTTCATATACAACATAGTAAACATGTGATGTGTACCTTGTTTCTCTTTTAGAATGCGGACAAAATATTGGAGAAACGATACTGCGTTATCCAATGGTAAAGGAAGTAATGCAGATAAGGTTCAAGATAGTGAGACATCCTGTTGGTCTCCAAGAAAGCTGATAAAACTATCTTGGCAGCAGTGAGGGAACCCAAAAGTCCTGTCTTGATATAGTGTTAGAGTTATCTTGGCCACTCTGCTGGCACAAGCTCTTGAACTTCATTGCTGAATCAGTTCGTCTTCTTGAGTCTCAACTTCAAGTTGAAAGACAACAATCAGATGTCTTTGACGGCGGAAATTTGAAGGTGAGGAAGTCCTGCAGAATTGAGATGCATATTTTACGGTGCAACAACAAGCTACTGGAGGATTTAAGCGCCAAACAAGAGAAAGTTAATAAGCTTGCTAAGCATCTTGCCATGATTATGGGTACCCATGATATTGTTTACGGAGATCTTGAAGTGGTTTCAGTTGGATTTGTTTTGCTACTGGCGTTTATTTGCGTTGGTCGCCAACTTTGACAACCAGTGTATATGATATGCTGCTTTGTTCCCTATATTTGCACCGGTGGCGAACTTTGATGCCCAGTGGATGTAATATGTGTAATAGCCGTGATAGCCTAGCGTTAGTTGCTTGCTTATTTATTTCCTTGTTGTCTTGTTTATTTGTTTTCTTGTAGTCATTGCAGTTCTTTTTCCGCGGTTAGCTAGTGGCTGTAATAACCTATTTTTTAAAACTAGGCCACAATAACCATGGGCTAATATTTACTGTAGTGATACTGGGCCTCCTGCTGGCCATAGAAACAGTGGGCCTTCTACAGGCCGTAGAAACAATGGGCCTTCTACGGGCCGTAGAAATAATGGGCCTTCTGCGGGCCGTATCATCAATGGGCCTTATACGGGCCGTATGATCGATTGGCCAAACATGGGCCAAACAGACCGCATTATGGCCGTAAACGGGCTAGAGTTGGAATCGTCCGTTCATGGGCCGACCATAACGGGTCATCGTTAATAGGTCGTATTTGATGACGCTATGAAAATGGCCCAACGTATTAACGGACCACAAACGGGCCGACTGTAACCACGGGCTGAATTTGGCCCACAAGCAGAAAACGACAGTAACGGGCCGTAAGTAAATGAATGCTGAAAATGAGCCCAAGAATAAATGGGCTCTCAGAAGGCCGAAAGATAACATGGGCTGGAAACGGCCCAACGGAATAACGTGCCGTTAATGGGTATAAAGTGATACACTGTTCATTATGGGCCAGTTTCACCACAGGCCGTTAATGGGTGTAAAGTGATACACTGTTCATTACGGGCCAGTTTCACAACGGGTCGTTAATAGGCCAAGAGTTACATAGGGCCTCATATGGGCCGAAAGACGTCATGGGCCATACATGGGCCAGAAGTGAAAATGGGCTGGAATCATATTGGATGGCCCAGATGACGCCATCGGGCCTAATTCGGAGAGGCGTAACGGGCCTTGGGTCGTGGGCTGTAAATGGGCTATATGCGAACAGCCGTTAACGGGCTTTCCATGGGCGGCCCGCCACCTTTTGACCAAGTCAAATGGGCGGCCTTTTCACGAGAATGGGCCTCTGTTGGGCCGTGCCACGTGTTGACGTATCATAGGCGCCTTCTGTCCAATGAGTGGATGACATCTGTCCCAACGATGAGCCGACACGTGTTTCCTCCAGCCAATGATAATTTTACACGTGGGAAATCTCCATTGGTCGGGGCTGTTAATGGGTTATCGGATCCAAAACCCAACCCGATAGCTTAACGGTGTTCCGTTACGGTGGATGCCACGTGTCGGTCACCCTTGACGAAAACACTTCTGTGAAGCGTGATTTATCGTCATGGAAGTGGACACTTCCGTGATGATAATTTTGGTAATGTCATGGAACACTTCTACGATAGCACAGGTATGACTATCTTGATTCTGTCATAAATTTGTCAAGGATGTACATGCATGACAAAAACGCGACCTACTGTGACAAACACGTATCATCAGGGAAGTGTCTTTTTTTTGTAGTGGGGGGAGGTGCCCCGGTATCGTATCACAACCACATCTCCTTTCTTTACCATTTTTCTTAGTTCGATCCTATTAGTAGTATCTTGATCTAGTAGAATAAAGTTATTGTATGATCTAGTTTTGAGTTTTGCTTTATGATCCCTCTATGTAATCGAGTCCGTGAGCTATATAATAAAGATTAGTGTTGAGTCAAGGGCTCGATTATTTTGCCATGATCTTGAGTGAATGAAAGAAAAGAGAAAAAGAATAAAAAATAAATAAAGAGTTCATATTGATCTTATTGAGAGTAATGACTTCACATAAAATGAGTATGATGATTAAAAGTTGTTGGTGAAAGTGCAATATTGCACTAAAGTGTTTTTGACATTGATGACAACTTCATTTGTGTTTCTAACCACATGCTCTAAGTGTTAACATGCCCGATTAAGCTAAAAGTGAAGCATGGATGGTTATTTCCTCTCTTATTGGAAAAAGGAAAAGTGGTGCGCTCAAGAAAACAAGAGTACCTTAAAGTTTTCTTGTTTCTTGAGTCCTTAGGGCAGCCGCACTATTAAGAGGGGGTGCATCATAAAAACATCCGGGGAATCAACTTACCTTCTCACATTGATCTAAAAATCCTAGTGCCAAGTTTCTGTTCAGGCCGGAACTTCCGGGGACCAGAATGTCCGGGCGGGGTCCGGGGAGCTTCCGGGGTACCCAGAGAAACTGCACCTTTTCGTGCAATCTCTCTATGTAGCACGAAACCTCGCCGGACCCTAGCCGGAACTTCCGTCACCCGGAACTTCCGGGGCGGCCGGAACTTCCGGGCACCGGAATTTCCGTCCCCTGTTTCAGCAGCTTCTCGGGTACTACTGAGTGGTGCAAACTCTCTGTGTAGCTTGGAACCTGTCCGGAACTTGGACGGAACTTCTGCGCTACGCAGAAATCTGCCTCCAACGGCCAGATTTCATCCCCACCTACAAATAGTCTTCTTCTTCCTCACGAAGGGGTTGACGACTCCATTTCTCTCACCTCCATTTTTAGACCTCGATTTCTTGGAGATCTCCCTCCTTAGGCAACCAAAGCTCTTGATCTTTTGAGAAGCGAAAGAGAAGTGCTCGATCTACACATTCACCAAAGCAAAAGTTGATTCCCCCTTGTTTTTGTGGTGCTTCTTGTTACTCTTGGAGGTTGGAGACTCCTAGGCGGTAGGAGTGCTCCAGCGAGGAATCGACCATTGTGATTTCCCCCGGAAAGTTTGTGAGGGTTTGGAGACCACCCCAAGGTCTACCACTAGTGGTTGAGAAACGCCTTCGTGGTGTTGTCTCAAGGAGAGAATAGGGTGAGCCTTCATGGCGTTGGTGTGCCTTCGTGGTAACATCCACCTCTCTAAGCAGTGACGTAGCTTCCCTCCAATGAAGTGAACATCGGCATACATCCTCGTCTCTCGGAGTTGCGGTTATTCCTAACCCTAACTCTCTACTTGTGGTTACTTGTCTCTTAGCACTTACTTATATCATCTTGTGCTTGCTTACTCATATATTTGTGTCACTTGTTTATCTTGCTTAGCTCATTAGTATCATACTTGCAATTGTTAGGCTCACTTTCACTTTCCGCATTATTGCCTAAAATTGTTTAGTAACAATTAAAATTTGTAATTGTACCTATTCACCCCCCCCCCTAGGTCCATCTCGATCCTTTCAATTGGTATCAGAGCCTCGTGCTCTATTCTTGTGGCTTAACCGCCTTAGAGCGAGATGAACCCCGATGGGACTCCCCTTGTTGTAGATCCGAAGGATAAAGGCGAGGCTTCTTCTGAAGTCAAGACCTTTACTTCTAAGGATCTAGAACGGGCCCTTGCTAAGGAAAAGGAGGAGCATGATGCTTCTCTTGAGGCCTTGGTCCAACTAAGGATAGCCACGTTGTCCACGGTGCTTGCACCACTTTCGGGTGGTGCGGCTTCGAGGCCAACTGTGCCTACTCCGTCACTTGGTCAACAACCTCCTAGCAATGAACACTCCAGTGTTCCTTGGCTTTATGCAAGACCCCAAGTTGAGAAACCGAAATATAACCCTCAAGGCAAACCTCCTTTACTTGATGCCACTTCCGATTTTTCCTTGTGGAGAGTTGCTATGCAGGATCATCTTCCATATGGAAATGATGAGATGCTGGAGAACTTGGAGTATGGTTACCATGTGGTTGATCCAAATAATCCTACACCAAGAGAAATTTATGACAAGAATGTCAATGACACTGCAACCATGTGTATAAGGAGAGGTATGGTTGAAAAGCAAAGGAGACCTTTCATACACATCACAAGTGCCAAGGAACTATGGGAAAGTATTATAAGATCCAAGACCGGTACCTCCACCCTCCGGAGTTCTCAATATGAAATTGCCAAGGGGCAATTGCAAAACTTTTGTATGGAGAAAGGTGAAACTCCCAATCAACTCCTTGAGCGTCTCATGACTCCCACCGCGGATATTGAGTCGTGTGAGTGTGACAAGACACAAGATGGATTCAACATGACTAAGCGATTCCTTGTGGACAAGTTGCTCCATGCTCTTGCTCCATATCACCATCAAATGGTATGGGACATAAGACAACACCATGCCTTCAAGGAAATGACTACAGATGACATCACATCCACTTTCCAACTATTTGAAGAGTCAAAGGCAAATGCTACAAAACATCTTGCCATCCATGGTACTCCATCGTCAAAGATCAATCTTGCATTGAAGGCTAAGCATGTATGTGAAGATGAGCAAAGTGAAGAAGAAGAAGATGATGATGATCATGAATATGGTGATGAGGTTGAATCCAATGAGGGCCTTCATATGAAGACATGGCTCTCTTTGTCAAGAAGTTTAGCACATGAAAATTCAAGGGAAGATTTCAAAAGAAGAAAGTAAGAAAATGCTACAACTGTGAAGAAATCAACCACTTCTAAAACGAGTGCCCTTATGAGAACAGAGAAGACAACCCAAGGTTTCCCAAGACCTTTCCCAAGAAGAAGTTGCCAAATCCTTTGAACTCCAAGCTCTAGAAGAGACATGGGAAAGCAATGGTTGCTCAAGAAGAATCCGATCCAGATGATGTTAGTGGTGTTGCCGGAGTTTCTCAAGATTCTGAAAACACATTGAGGCTAGTCAACAAGAGTGGTGAAGTTGTCGCCTACAACTACATAAAGGATTACAAGGGCAACGCTCACAAGTGTCTCATGGCGAAGGCCGTGGTAGAAGATGGAGAGGACCAACACTCTCCTGACAAGGTCAAGGTAACCCCACGATCAAACCCTCCTCTTTTCACTCCTCCTACTCCTAGTGATGAGTATCTTGATGCGGAGGATAGTTATGAGGATGATGATATAAATGATCCTATGCTTGCTAAACTAAATAAGTTCATGTGCTCCCTTAAAGGAAAGAAGCTCACTATGTTTCGTATGCTTATGGAGATGGTGAGTAAGCACACTATTTCCATTAAGGAACTCGAAACCCTCGTCACCGAGGAAAAGGAAAAATATGAAATCCTTGAGCAGAAAGTCCAATATGAGGAAGCACGCAATGATGAACTATGCTTAAAAATTGGTGCAAACATTGATGTTCATACTAGAGATCTTGCCTCCTTGAAAAAGGCTATCGACTCTTGCGAAGAATTGATGAATGATAAAAGTAAGCTTGTAAAGTCTAATGCTTCTCTCTCTAAGGACTGTGAGCTCCTATCCGTGTCCCTCAAGACCAAGGAAGAAGAGCTCACCCTTCTTACAAAGAGTTTTGAGACACTCAAGCTTACTTATCATGAAACTCTAGCCAGGGCTTACTCTTCTCCTATTATCAATGTTGATGCTTGTACTACTAACTCTAGTAGTGATCTAGCATCTATTCTTGAGGAGAATTGCTTTCTCAAAGCTCAAATCGAGAAAGGGCTCATGACATGTGCTCAAGGGAAAAAGAACCTCAATGAAGTGTTGAGCCAACACAATGAAGTGTTTGCCAAAGAGGGACTCGGGTTTGACCCGAGCACAAGCAAGAAGAAGACATCCTCTCAAAAGTGCACCATCCCTCTAAAAGAAACTTTTGTACGAGAAGGGCACAAGGAGAAAGGTAAGGTTGATTGTGGGAAGGTCACAAGGGGCATGCCCACTGTCAACAAGCCAAAAAAGTTCATGCCTCCATCCTATGTTCTTCGTAAGACTAAGGATGGAGAAGTTTATGCAAAGTTTGTTGGTCCTCGAAATGCATTTTGGTTTTATGCTATTTGGGTCCCTAAGACCCTTGTGACTAACTTGAGAGGTCCCATTGCAAAATGGGTGCCTCTAACCAAGTAATAATTGTGTGTAGGTTGCCTTCTCCGGTGGAGTAAAATGGGTGATTGATAGTGGATTTACCAATCATATGACCGGAGATAGCAAATTGCTCTATGACTTCATGGAAGCTAATCAACCATTTATGAGCATTATGTTTGGTGGAGGATCAAAAGGACAGGTACTCGGTTTGGGTAAGGTGGCTATCACAAATGACATGTCTCTTGCAAATGTCATGCTTGTCCAATCATAAATATCATTTGCTTTCTGCTCGCCAATTGGCTTACATTGGTTATGATACACTATTTGGACCGACGGATGTGAAAGTCTTTAAGAGAGATACTCTCAAGTGGCCTTTGTTGGAGAGTTGGATGGCAACCTTTACACGGTTGATTTCTCGAAGAGAGCACATTCCATGCAACTTGTCTAATGGCCAAGGCCGACAAGGGTGGATATGGCATCGACGGCTAGCCCATGTCGGCATGAGAAATCTTCAAGATCTCTTGAAGGGAAATCACATCCTTAGATTAACCAATGTCTCTTTTGAGAAAGATCGTGTGTGTAGTGCATGCATAGCCGGGAAGCAACATCAATCCAAGCACCCACCCAAGAATATTGTGTCTACTTCAAGGCCTTTGGAGCTCCTTCATGTGAATCTTTTTGGGCCTCCTTCATGGGATAGTCTTGGTGGGAAAAAGTATGGACTTCTCATTGTGGATGATTACTCAAGATACACATGGGTGTTTTTCCTCAAGTCCAAAGACGAGACGAAGATCACCTTCATTGATTTTGCCAAGAAAGCACAACGCAAGTTTGACAAAGAAATCATGGCAATAAGAAGTGATAATGGTTCCGAGTTCAAGAATTACACCTTGGGAGGATTTCTTAGTGATGAAGGGATTTAACATCAATATTCCACACCATACACCCCTCAACAAAATGGTGTTGCAGAAAGGAAGAATCGTACACTTGTGGAGATGGCAAGGTCCATGTTGGATGAATACAAGTCTCCACACAGTTTTTGGGCCGAGGCTGTCAACACTGCATGTCATGCATCAAACCGACTCTTCCTTCGCAAAATATTGGAAAAGACTCCATATGAGCTCCTAACCGGGAACAAGCCAAATGTCAAGTACTTTCGTGTATTTGGGTGCAAATGTTTCATCCTCAACAAAAAGGAACGGTTAGGAAAATTTCAATCCAAAACAACTGAGGGTATATTTGTTGGCTATGGATCAAACTCTCACGCCTATAGAGTCTACAACAAATCCAATGGATGTGTTGTAGAAACTTGTGACGTGGTGTTTGATGAGTTTAATGCCTCCCATGGGGAGCAAGTTGATCTAAGTGATGTAGGTGAAGAAGATTCATCTCAAGATATCTTGACCATGGGTGTTGGTGCCCTTCTTCCAATGGAACAAGAACCTCATGATGATGATGAAGAAGATGAAAGCCTCACACATCATCAAACAACTTCAACACCCATACCACCACAAGCCCCTATTACTCAACCAATGCCCATAGTCCAAGTACAAGATGATGATCAAGTTCCTCTTCATGATAATCATCAAGAAAAAGATCATCCTCAAGGGCAAGTACAAGAAGGTGCAATCATTGACAATGAACCTCAACAAATGCAAGAAGAAGATGAAGATTTTCCACCACACATTAATGATCCATATGTTGAGGACGTGGATGATGGACATGAAGTTGAACCTCGCGACACCTTAACCTCCATCATGCCTCGAGTGGCCGGTCGTGTTGATGTTGATAAGATCCTCACCGGCATATCGGAAGGTAGAGTCACTCGTAAACAATTGACAAACTTTTGTGCTCACTTCTCTTTTGTGTCTAGTGTTGAGCCTCTCAAGGTACAAGATGTGTTGATAGACAACGATTGGCTCATTGCTATGCAAGAAGAGTTGAATAGTTTTGAGCGCAATCAAGTGTGGTCATTAGTCAAGAGGCCAACTACGGAACACAACATCATTGAAACAAATTGGATTTTCAAGAACAAGCAAGATGAGAATGGTGTAATCATCCGCAACAAGGCAAGGTTAGTGGCACAAGGGTACTCACAAGTTGAAGGTTTGGACTTTGGTGAGACCTTTGCCCCCGTTGCCCATCTTGAATCCATTCGCATCTTACTTGCTTATGCTGCTTTCAATGGCTTTACATTACATCAAATGGATGTGAAGAGTGCTTTCCTTAACGACCCTCTACAAGAAGAAGTATATGTATTACAACCACCTGGGTTCGTTGACCCCGATCACAAAGACTATGTGTATAAACTTCATAAGGCTTTGTATGGCCTCAAACAAGCACCTCGTGCTTGGTATGATCATCTTAAGAAGTTTTTACTCGACGATGGCTTTGTGAGAGGGGTGATCGATCCCACTCTTTTTACTAAGATGGACAAAGGTGATTTGATCTTATGCCAAATCTATGTAGATGATATCATTTTTGGTCCTCCTAACATTCATTTATGCAAGAAGTTTGCGGCATCAATGACTAAGAATTTTGAAATGTCACTCAATGCGGATTTGAAGTTCTTCCTCGGATTTCAAATTCAACAATTTCAAGAAGGAATTTTCTTGTCTCAAGCAAAATACCTCAAGGATATCCTAGCAAAATTTGGCATGACTGATGCTAGCCCATGTAGGACACCCATGCCAACCAAAATTGTACTCACTGAAGACTCAAACGGTATCCCCTTCGACCCATCTACATACCGCTCTATGATTGGTTCATTGCTTTATCTTTGTGCATCTAGACCAGACATCATGTTTAGTGTATGCATGTGTGCTAGATTTCAAGCTTCCCCTAGGGAAAGCCATCATAAGGCGGTTAAGCATATTCTTAGATACCTTGTTCACACCCCAAAGTTGGGTCTATGGTACCCCAAGGATGCTAAGTTTGATCTCATTGGGTACACGGATGCGGATTGGGCTGGAGACAAAGTGGATCGTAAATCCACCTCCGGTGCATGTCAATTTCTTGGAAGCTCCTTGGTAAGTTGGTCCTCGAAGATGCAAAACTGTGTTGCCCTCTCCACCGCTGAAGCTGAATATATTGCAACCGCCAGTTGTGCAACTCAGTTACTATGGATGAGGCAAACTTTGAAGGATTACGGTATCACATATAGACATGTGCCTCTTCTATGTGATAATGAAAGTGCCATTAATATTGTTGAGAACCCCAAAGATCATACCCGCACCAAGCACATTGACATTAGGTACCACTTCTTGAGAGACCATGTGGAGAAGGGTGATATTGACATTGCTCATGTTGGCACAGATATGCAACTTGCAGATATTTTCACCAAGCCATTGGATGAAGCAAGGTTTTGTCAACTTAGGCGTGAACTTGGTATCTTGGAGCTTGACAATATTATGTGAAATCTAGTACCCATTCATGCATTTTCATAATGTCGTGTCTAGATGTAGGCATGTATTTAGGGGGAGACATTCAACCCATGAGTTATCTCACCCTATATGATGCATAAATAAACCAAACACTCTCAAAGTTACTATGTTCTCACTTTGTGACCTAGTACTTTAAATGATGGAGTTGTGATGTTGGGCTCAAGGTTAAAATCTTCGCAGTACCAAGTCACACATACTCAAACATGGTGGACTCGTCCACCGCCCTCTCTTAGAGAGGCTGGACTTATTCTTCATTTCTTTTTCTGTGTGTTTGTCCGGTGTTTTTCTCTCTATTTGAGTGTTCTCGTTGTTGCTCTTGTGTTTTGTCCCTAGCTCAGGTTCTACCCAAGCCTCTCTCATCTCGAAACCATCTGATATTTATCTAGTGCACAAGCTTCAAATCATCTCCACATAAATGTTGATGTGGTGTGTGGTGTCCTGGGAGCTTTCGAACCCCCTCCCTCTAGTTCTCAGGAGTTCAGAGAGACTGTAATCTCTCTGGATATCCTGGAACTTCCGGGGTGGGGCCCGGAACTTCCGGCCGCCGGAACTTCCGGCATTGTCCAGAACTTCCGGGCGTCGCGGGTCGTGGGCACATATTATGGGCAGGGGATAACAAAGGGGTTCTTTTTCCCCCTTCTCCTCTGTTCCACTGCTCTCTCTCTCCTGGGCGCCCTCACCCATCGGCTGACTTCAGGCGGCTGTCGGCCCCCGGAACCTCCGGCCCCTTCTTCCCCTTCATCATGCTTGGAGGGGATATGTCCTCTCCACCATCTCCATGGAGGAAGGTAACCTAAGCTTCTCTCTCCTCTCTCTAGCTTCCTAGGGATTGTAGGCTACGCTTATGGTTCTAGGATAAACACAAACTTCACATTCTCAAGCCCTGCATCCACTTTAGATCTGCAGTGCTCCATGACTTTCATTTCTCGATTGGTCGATCCATGTTTGTCCCCTGCTTAGATTCAGAAGGAACCTTGCGACCATGCTGGTACCCGGAACTTCTGGGTAGGCCGGACCTTCCGGCCTTGCTAGGGTTTCCATGTTCGGGCTGGGCCGGTACTTTCGTTGGCCAGAACTTTCGGGTTCCCCGGAATTTCCGGCTTCCGGAACTTCCGTCCTCCCCCGGAACTTCCGGCCTAAGCAGAGTTCTGCCAAATTTTCGACCAGTGAGATTCTTTGATTTTCTTTTCTTGAGGCTTGTGTACTTATTCTATCCCCATGCTATTCTCTATCTCTGGTAGCAGGAGGGTCCGGTTCGCGTGCTCACTTATCCAAGGTGTATGAACGAAAAACCAAAGCTAGGGTCAAGAAGACAACGGCTGTTGTTTTGGGGCATGAGAACATGTTTGACTGCCATCCTGAGGAAGATGCTGAGGCTGAAGACAGTGCATCTCCTCCTGCTGCTCCCGCCCACTCCAAGAAGCGGAAGATCACTTCCAAGAAGGCAAAAGCACAAAATGTACAACCTCCTCCTCCCGAGCAGTCACCATGAAGGAAATGCCGACCGGAGTGGATTGCTCTGTGTCGTGTCAATCCCTATCGTCAAGACCGTGATCATGTGGCTGATTCCAAGTTTTGGACACTTTTCCAGCAACGCAACTATGAAGAGATTTTTTTCTCAGTTTGTCAACAAGTGTGTCATTCAGAAGAGTATCAACATTTCTCACTTTGACAAGACTCCAACAAACTCTGCTTACTTTGAAGCTCAACCTCCTTCCACTCATGCGCTTTCAACATGATGTGTCTCCGCCTCTTGTGGCTCAATTCTATGCCACTATGCATTTTGGGACTGATATGCAGCGCACTCTTACTTGGATGAGTGGTAATGAGAAGTTCTCCGCTCCGTTCTCCATGCTGGCCGGTCTTCTGGGCTATGAGTATACTGACATTACTGCTGACCGTGGCTACAAGATTCACGACAAAGGGGTCTTCCAAGCTATTCACTTGGCTGATTTGTATCCTCCGTACGGAAAGGTTGGATATGTTGGTGATCTTCTGCCTTTCTATGACATCATGCACCGTATCTTTCGAGAGATCCTTGTGGTCAAGGTGGGTGACAAGAACAAGATTCGTGGCCATCTCATCAACCTTCTTCACTACACTTGTCATAACTCCGAGCAAGGCCCCATTGATGTGATGGACTTTATGTGGCATGATATGTATAGTGTGGTAATGAACTGCAAGGTTCCTATCTATGCTCCGTATATTACTGCTTTGATTGCTGAGATTGCTCCGGATGCACTTGCGGCTCGGCGTCTGACTGGCCACTCCAATGTTAACTTACTTGTTAAGAAGGGCAAGGCAACTGCTCATGAGGGTGAAGATGAGGAGGAAGAGGAGATACATGCTGGAAATCCACACCACTTTGAGCTTCATCCCCGCTCACATACTTTTCATCGTGGGGAGCCCAGTGACTCCGGGTCCAAGAAGAGCAACAAAATTTGGCGTCTTCTCAAGAACATGTTTTGTCTTCAGCAAGATATGCATAAGAAGCACTGGGAGCAGCACAAGTCTAGGAAGGAGAGCATGAAGGCTCTTAAGGATGGTATGCATGCATCTGGTATGGACATTGCTCACGGCTCCGAGTCTCATGTGACTCCTTTTGAGAAATACCGGTCCAAGTTTGCTCGGTTTGATGTTGAAGTCGGCGATGAAGCCTCTTCTCACCGCCCTCATGGCTCAGAATCTTCTGGAGAGTCGTCTGAGGACCCTTCTGCGTCCCTCTCCTAGGGGTTGTTTGTGGATTCCTCCATCTTTCCTTTTTTCCATCTAGGTGACAACAGGGGGAGATGTTGTGGTGCTTGATAGGGCTTATCGTTTATCCTTGTTTATCTGCCTATTTACCGTTGATCCTTGAACCTTTGCTTTTATTTACCTCCATTTGGATCTGAGCTTGCTATTTGAACCTATTTATGTTCTGTTAATTAATCTATCTATGTGTGAGAAACTTATGGCAAGGAGGTTACATGGCATATTCTATTTGCTCATATTGTAAGAGATATCTATCAGGCTATGATTATATCTATATATGTACCCTCACTATGAAGAACAAAGGTTAGTAAAGTGTTCTATGTCGATACGTCATTCTTGTGTGGGTATGCACAGTGATAAGGGGAGAATCCTCTAACCATGTCATTTCATTTCAAATGCAATCTTAAAATAAGGCATGGGGTGTGGGGGAGTACCTTCCTGTCATTAAAGTTGCTTAATTTTGTATATACTTTATGAGTTTACCCTCTCAAGCATTGTTGTCATCTATGTCAAAAAGGGGGAGATTGAAAGTGCAATATTACACTAAAGTGTTTTTGACATTGATGACAACTTCATTTGTGTTTCTAACCACATGCTCCAAGTGTTAACAACCCCGATTAAGCTAAAAGTGAAGCATGGGTGGTTATTTCCTCTCTTATTGGAAAAAGGAAAAGTGGTGCGCTCAAGAAAAGAAGAGTACCTTAAAGTTTTCTTGTTTCTTGAGTCCTTAGGGCAGCCACACTATTAAGAGGGGGTGCATCATAAAAACATCCGGGGAATCAACTTACCTTCTCACATTGATCTGAAAATCCTAGTGCCAAGTTTCTGTACAAGCCGGAACTTCCGGGGCGGTCGGAACTTTCGGAGACCGGGATGTCCGGGCGGGGTCCGGGGAGCTTCCGGGGTATCCAGAGAAACTGCACATTTTCGTGCAATCTCTCTGTGTAGCACGGAACCTCGCCGGACCCTGGCCGGAACTTCCGTCACCCGGAACTTCCGGGGCGGCCGGAACTTCCGGGCACCGGAATTTCCGTCCCCTGTTTCAGCAGCTTCCGGGGTACTACTGAGTGGTGCAAACTCTCTGTGTAGCCCGGAACCTGTCCGGAACTCGGCCTTCCGTCTGTAGCCGGAACTTCCGGGCTACGCAGAAATCTGCCTCCAACGGCCAGATTTCATCCCCACCTATAAATAGTCTTCTTCTTCCTCACGAAGGGGTTGACGACTCCATTTCTCTCACCTCCATTTTTAGACCTTGATTTCTTGGAGATCTCCCTCCTTAGCCAACCAAGGCTCTTGATCTTTTGAGAAGCGAAGGAGAAGTGCTCGATCTACATATTCACCAAAGCGAAAGTTGATTCCCCCTTGTTTTTGTGGTGCTTCTTGTTACTCTTGGAGGTTGGAGACTCCTAGGAGGTAGGAGTGCTCCGGCGTGGAATCGACCATTGTGATTTCCCCCGGAAAGTTTGTGAGGGTTTGGAGACCACCCCAAGGTCTACCACTAGTGGTTGAGAAACGCCTTCGTGGTGTTGTCTCAAGGAGAGAATAGGGTGAGCCTTCGTGGTAACATCCACCTCTCTAAACGGTGACGTAGCTTCCCTCCAAGGAAGTGAACATCGGCATACATCCTCGTCTCTCGGAGTTGCGGTTATTCCTAACCCTAACTCTCTACTTGTGGTTACTTGTCTCTTAGCACTTACTTATATCATCTTGTGCTTGCTTACTCATATATTTGTGTCACTTGTTTATCTTGCTTAGCTCGTTAGTATCATACTTGCAACTGTTAGGCTCACTTTCACTTTCCGCATTATTGCCTAAAATTGTTTAGTAACAATTAAAATTTGTAATTGTGCCTATTCACCCCCCCCCCCTCCCTCTAGGTCCATCTCGATCCTTTCAGTTTGGAGTGGGCAAACATAGCTTTGGTCATTGTTGCAATTAATAGGAAGTGATAAAGAAAGAGAGGTTTCACATATAAATATATTATCATGGACATCTTTTATGATTGGGAGCACTCATTAAAATATAACATGCTAAAGAGTTGACGTTGGACAAGGAAGACAGCGTAATGGGTTATGTTTTCTTATATCCGCGATAAAGTATATTGTCATGGATCATCAAACATGTTGAGCTTGCCTTTCCCCCTCATGCTAGCCAAATTCTTAGCACCAAGTAGAGATACTACTTGTGCTTCCAAAAACCCTCAAACCAGTTTTGCCATGAGAGTCCACCATACCTACCTATGGATTAAGTAAGATCCTTCAAGTAAGTTGTCATCGGTGCAAGCAATAAAAATTGCTCTATAAATATGTATGACTCATTAGTGTGGGAGAAAATAAGTTTCATACGATCTTGTGATGTGGAAGAAATAAAAGCGACGGACTGCATAATAAAGGTTCATATCACAAGGGGCAATATAAAGTGACGTTCTTTCGCATTAAGATTTTGTGCATCCAACCATAAAAGTGCATGGCAACCTCTGCTTCCCTCTGCGAAGGGCCTATCTTTTATTATTATCTTCTACCTTATGCAAGAGTCATGGTGATCTTCACCTTTCCTTTTTACATTTTATCCTTTGGCAAGCACAGGGTGTTGGTAAGATCCTGATACATATATCTAATTGGATGTAGGGGAGCATGAGTTATTATTGTTAACATTACCCTTGAGATAAAAGGTTGGGAGGCGAAACTATAAGCCCCTATCTTTCTCTGTGTCCGATTAAAACTCCGTAACCACAAGTATTGCGTGAGTGTTAGCAATTACGAAAGACTAAATGATAGTTGAGTATGTGGACTTGCTAGAAAGCTCTGACATAGACTCTTTCTGATGTTATGATAAATTGCAATTGCTTCAATGACCGAGATTATAGTTTGTTGGTTCTCAATAAAGTTTCTGATTCATACTTTTGCATTGTGAATAGATTATTACTTGAGCATAAGAAATCATATGACAATATCCATTTATGTTGCTGTTATGAAAATAATCATGATGCCCTCATGTCCGTATTTTATTTTATCGACACCTCTACCACTAAACATGTGGACATATTTATCGTTATCAGCTTCCGCCTGAGGACAAGCGAGGTGTAAGCTTGGGGGAGTTGATACGTCCATTTTGCATCATGCTTTTATATCAATGTTTGTTGCAATATGGGCTGTTATTACACGTTATGTCACAATACTTATGCCTAGTCTCTCTTATTTTAAAAGGTTTACATAAGGAGGGAGAATGCCGGCAGCTGGAAAAGGAGCAAATATTAGAGACCTATTCTACACAACTCCAAAAGTCTTGAAACTCCACGAAAGTTATTTTTAGAAATAAAAAAAATATTGAGCGGAAGAAGTACGTCAGAGGGGGCCCCACCTGGCCACGAGGGTGGGGGCGGGCCCTACCCCCCTGGGCGCGCCCCCCTGCCTCGTGGGCCCCCTGTTGGCCCTCCGGTGGCCATCTTCTGCTATATGAGGTCTTTCGTCCGAAGAAAAATTATAAGCAACCTTTCGGGACGAGACTCCGCCGTCACGAGGCGGAACCAATCTAGGGCTTCGGCAGAACTGCTCGCTGGGACACTTCCCTCCGGGAGGGAAATCATCGCCATCGCTATCACCAACGCTCCTCTCATCGGGAGAGGGAAATCTCCATCAACATCTTCACCAGCACCATCTCCTCTCAAAACCCTAGTTCATCTCTTGTATCCAATTCTTGTCTCCAAGTCTAGGATTGGTACTAGTAGGTTGCTAGTAGTGTTAATTACTCCTTGTAGTTGATGCTAGTTGGTTTATTTGGTGGAAGATCATATGTTCAGATCCTTTATGCATATCAATACCCCTCTGATTATGAACATGAATATGCTTTGTGAGTAGTTACATTTGTTCCTAAGGACATGGGAGAAGTCTTGCTATTAGTAGTCATGTGAATTTGGTATTCGTTCGATATTTTGATGAGATGTATGTTGTCTAGCCTCTAGTGGTGTTATGTGAACGTCGACTACATAACACTTCACCATTATTTGGGCCTAGAGGAAGGCATTGGGAAGTAATAAGTAGATGATGGGTTGCTAGAGTGATGTAAGCTTAAACCCTAGTTTATGCGTTGCTTCGTAAGGGGCAAATTTGGATCCATATGTTTCATGCTATGGTTAGGTTTACCTTAATACTTTTATTGTAGTTGCGGATGCTTGCAGTAGAGGTTAATCATAAGTGGGATGCTTGTTCAAGTAAGAACAGCACCCAAGCACCGGTCCACCCACTGACCCACATATCAAATTATCAAAGTACCGAACGCGAATCATATGAACGTGATGAAAACTAGCTTGACGGTAATTCCCATGTGTCCTCGGGAGCGCTTTTCTCTATGTAAGAGTTTGTCCAGGCTTGTCCTTTGCTACGAAAAGGATTGGGACACCTTACTGCACTTTATTTACTTTTGTTACTTGTTGCTCGTTACAAATTATCAGATCACAAAACTATCTGTTACCACTTATTTCAGTACTTGCAGAGAATACCTTGCTGAAAACCGCTTATCATTTCCTTCTGCTACTCGTTGGGTTTGACCCTCTTACTTATCGAAAGGACTATGATAGATCCCCTATACTTGTGGGTCATCAGTAGTATCCCCCAAGTAGTCTGAAAACACGACCTTTGTTAGAAGGTACCAGAAAGTAGGCCCTCGCATACTGCTCCACGGTCCACGCATCGGCATCTTCCGGCCATATGGCCCGGATTTTTCTAGACCCACTTGAGTGGCACACCAGATGTTCGGTTGTTCTTCATGGCGTGGCAATCGCCGATGAGGGCGATAACCCTCTCTTGCCAGTTGTTCCTATCCACTCGCCCAGTGAGAGCTTGCCCCTGGATCGGTACGGCCGTGATCATGCCGAAGTGCTCGAGTGTCACCGCCATCTCACGACATGGGAGATGGAAACTGTGTGTCTCAGGGCGCCCCCGGTCGACCAAAGCTGTGAGAGCTGAGTGGAAGAGCGTCGGCGGCGTATGCTTGAACTGCAGCATGAAATCCAACAGCCTTGCTCTCTTGAAGTACGGCGTGTAGCGTTCGTTGTACTGCATCTCAACGTCCTTCGCGTGACCCCTCATCCGTAATGGCGGCAGCATCTATCAATATGTAAACAAGAATAGTTAGTAACTTTATTTCGCAAAGACAAAATTTTGGTGCAACAACTTGAGCATAGTCATTACCACTCCATTCTCCATAAAACGGGCGCGACGACCGTTGTCAAATGCATGGTCAAGCATGATGTACTTAGTGCCGATGGTGGGCACAAGGGGGTACAAATGAATCATATCATATTCAACCAACTTGCATCATATCATATTCATCAATTGTAGCATACTCAACTAACATCAATCAATAAATATATCATAAAGTATAATCAACAATGGAATATGCAAATGAATCATGTTAATCAAACTAAAAACCTAGTTACTATATCAATGCAAATGAATCATATCTAATCAAACTAAAAAATCATATTGAATCAACAACCATATATATCCATCATATCATATTCAACCTCCATCATATTCAACAAAATCAATCATATTTACCAAACATCAATGAACAATTCCAAAAAACAAATTATGAACATGAACTAGGGTTCATCTTGAAACTATATAAAAACACTAAACTAGTAAACACCAAATGAACCAGGGTTCATCTTCAACCACATACATCAAATTGCTCCAAACTAAACAACCCTAAGAATAGCAAAAATAAAAATCTACTAGATGAAATAGGGTTCATCTTGCGCCAAATAATGCATCAAATCGAAAGCTTTTTAGCTAAAACGAATTGGAGGGATTGATAGAGCTTACTTCTCTCGTTTCGAAGCCATCTCGGTCCGCAAAAATGGTGGGGAAACAAAAGAGATTGGAGGGGGAGTGGAGGGTATGAGAAGGGGAACTCCTTTCTGTTCTTGTGGCCGCGACAGGGGAGAAGATGGGGGCTGGGTTTGCGTGGGTGGGCCCCGCTGGTTTATAACTGCTCAGCACCTACCGCCGGGGTCTCTGGCGATAGGGTTGCATAGGCTTCCGCCCGGGTCCACGGCAGTAGGGTGGATGACAGGAGACGGTGCCCGTTTATTGGAGCTGACGTGGATGAGTGGGCTACCGCCGAGGCTTTGGGTGGTAGCCTGTACAACCCTACCGCTAGCTTCCCCGGCGGTAGGAAAAAGGGTCAGATCTCGAAATATTTTCAAACCGGGGTCAGATCTGGCTAAACTTTTCGCAAAGGGTCAAAACACCAAATTTGGCCGCAGACGGTCGGGCGGCTCAAGGGCACCTGCGGCACGGCGCTGGGCGCCGACACCTGACAAAGTGCCACTTCAGGTACTAGACCAGCGGCTATCGCCCCCCAATGACCACAACGCCTCCAAGCCCCGTCACAATTTTTTATTTTTTATTTTTTTTAGAAAGGGGGAGAAATGATGGACCAGTCAAAGAGAGAGAGAAGAAAGAGTAGACTAGTCAATGCGCCTATGTGGCATTTTTTGCCAAGTCAACTCCTTACGAGTAAGCCCCACCTGTCATAAACATGCTCAAACGAGGCTAATCCACCGATCAATGTTACATGTCAAAATTTCGCAACAAAAAAGATGTTACATGCCAAAAGATTACGCTGGGCCGTCCACCAACGTCCGTCGCCATGATCCGTGCAAACGTTGTCTCTTCTCGTCCACTATATACGTGTTAAATACGTTTACGTCCAATGGCGGAGACAGGGGGACCAACAGGGCCCTGGCCCCCTAACATCAGTGATTTAGTATATGTTTGCTAATAAACAGTGAAAAATAATGATTATTTGCAATCAAAAATCAGTTTTTCAGTGGTTTGGCCCTCCCTAATCAGTTTTGACATCACTTCGCCTCGGTGATACATTTTTTCTGGCCCCGCCACTGTTTACGTCCGCACCCTGGAATGCCGGCTACATCACATATCCCGAAGCGAACAGACGCCTCGTGATACAGTGACCAGGCGAGAGTGAATTTTCGTGTTGGTAGTGAAATAACTCACTCTTTTGCCATATACTGACGAGTTTCAGAAGAAAAAATAAATTCAGATAGCAGGACCTCTGGTCAGTCCAGAGGCACTGCTGGATGTAAATGCTCGTGCCAGCGGGCGTTTCTGCCTAAACGAGGTAGGAATCTCCTCCGGCGCCGTGAGAGACGATACCGGCGACCTCCTCCGACGCCGTGGACGAGGGGAGAGGCGAGAGGAGGGAATTTTTTTGTCCATGACAGAGCCGCATAATGCTAGACAGAGCCGCATAATGACAGAGTCTTTCGTCAGTTAAGGGACGGCTGATACTGATCAGCTAGGAAGGGCTCCTGTGCGCTCTCAACTAAGCGGCTCCTAATGCTCATCATCCATGAAAATCAATGGTAAACAGAATATATCCCAACTCAGACATATACTCGTAGTATCAATGAAAAACAATGGTAGACAGAATATATATACCCCAACAAACATATATCAATGAAAATCAACGATATACAGGATATATCCCAACTGACACATATATTTGAACAAAACATCCTTCTTTTGCTACAAACATTCTATCCAATCAATCGGACCCTATCAGTATTCTCAGGAAAACTGAAACCACCTTCTAACAAAAGAAGATACTAGGGACTAATGCGACAGTTGCTTAACGACGTTTCACACTTCTGTGCAAGCATACATCCTGGTTTCTCAAGCAAAAAAAAAGGGAAACAGGATTCTAAGGACTAAGCAACAGTTGCGTATCAACAGATCCCACACATGTATATCCTGGTTCCTCAGCCCAAAAAAAAGAGAACAGGAGTATTCCATGCAAGCCCCGAGCTTCATTCCAGTGAGTTACTTCTTATTTTCCTGGAAAATAAGAAATTATCAGATATCCATTACACAACAAGCGCTAATAAACATCCGGAGAATTTTAAGAGAGGGTTCTTATTACCTCTGCTGCTGCTCGATCCAACTTCTTTCAGTTTCATTTCTTTTTGAAGGACATCTGGTATCTCGTAAGCTCTGCCGTGAAGAGTGCCGATTTTTTCAATCAACAGGTTTACTTCCTTCCTGATGCCCTTAATTTTGACCATAATCGCCTCAGCATCAGCGGTAGAGAAGCGGCCCTTCGCGATAAGCCTATAGTATCTGCGCACGGACCAAAGCGTATTGTAAATTACCATTACACACATATAGAAGAGGTAACTAGAAAGACACTGCAAAGACCAAGGAACATCACCTCCGACGATAGAGGATCCAGTTATTGTAGTTGGTTGCTAATCCCTTATTGTCCTGCTGGACCTCCTGCACCTCATGCTCGTTCCAGGAAGGGGGTGTAAAAGATCCCAACTCCTGAAACATCCACGATCATGCTAAATCTGATGCATATGTACTATTAACAACATAAGTTATGCTGCTGGACAAAGTATACAAAGCTAAATAATGCTTGTCCAGATAGACGAACCTCGTCGGCCACAAGCCCATACTTCCTCAGAAACGCGATGTTATCCAAATCTTCCTCGCCAAGTGACAAAGTCCCACTGCGGTTGGGGTTGGGGTAAGTGAAGCACTGCTGGTGGACATGAGGTGGCACAGACCTCTGCAGTAGGGTAAAAATCAGTCAGCAAAGCATCAATGTATAGGACACAAACACAAAAAAAAAACATTCAAAATGGATGTAGTAGTCTAGTAGCTAATGGCAGGGATATGCCCAGGCCGTTAGACAGAGTAACAGATGTAACAGAGTAACAGGGATATGCCCAGGCCGTTAAACATTCAAAATTCTCTATTAATTCACTACCATCTTAGTGAATGACAGACATGCATACAAGTACTTCAACAACGGAAAAACGAAGTTTGCAGATGAGTGATCGTGCTCTTGTAAGTTGTAAGTAATTAAGCATTCACCTGAAATTGAAATCCACCCTTTCATTAAACACCAACTATTAAGGTCAAAAAGAGGTTGAAGTGACACCAAAGCAACTTCATAACAATGTAAGACCTTGTAAACAGAAAGTTAAAAACCGTGGAGGTTGCCTCCACTGTGTAGACAAATCACCAGCACAACGATACATCAGACAGCCATAAAATTTCCAGTAGGGTATGTTTCTTGTTCCTTGAAAAATATGGGACAACTTGTGCTAACGAAACAATGTTATATCGTGAATATAACTAGCATTACGCGTCTCACTAAATGTTCATACCATATCTATTTATGACATCACACCAGTTGCTAGAAACAATTGCAAGCCTCGACAGATAATTTCGCACAAATCTTTTTTTAGACAATTGCATAAAACGGATAACAGCGAACCAAAACATAACGGTAGCACTCGAGCCTCACCAGAGTAGCAGGCCAGACTAAATGTAAACTACAACTACTAAGGGCATTGATTGGATTGTCATGTTTCCTCTAATACACCTGTAAAATAAATACAGATCTCGCCTCGTTGTTTCGTTTCCGGCCGAAATTTGCTACGCGGTTGGTAAGATACAAGTGAAAAGTAAACAAATCCAGCAACACATCCAAGCGCGCCCTAAGAGCATTTGGTTCGGCAACACAGCAGCATGGGATCTAGGGTAATTTCGCACAAATAGCAATTACCAAATTCTACATCCTCTAGACGGACGGATTCAAACAGATTTCGAACCATAAAACGTAATCCCATCTCAGGCCATTCACCCCACGGAAGGAGATTTCGAATTCAAAAAGCCCTAATCCGACCAGACAAGTCTCCAATCGGACTGGCAATTTGAGGCCCCCCAATAATCTACAGCGAGGAGATGCAGGCCTAGAGTCTCGTCCATCTCAAGGCAGGGAGACAGACTCCCAAAAACCCTAATCTCATCGGGCCCAATAAGTTTCCACCGCATGAACGATTCAAAAGGGGAACGGGTTTGAAAGAGAACCTCGTCATCCCGACGGGGGGCCCTGTTCTGGCGGTCCGCCATGAGATCGATCCTTCGAGAACTGCTTCCTCCGACCTGAGAGAACAAGCGGGATTCGATGAGCGAATGCAATCCAGGCAGAGGACAGCGAAGAATCGGGAGGAGGGGGAGGGGAGGGGGAGGGGGGGACGAACTGGGGAGAAGCTCGGGGCGTCGCGGTGGCCGGCTGCGGAGGGGAACGACGGCGCGGGGGCGGAGCAGGGCGCCCGTATGGATCCAACCGGCAGCTGACGGATTCGTCAGCTCCACCGGGGGAGAATATATACTGCTCCATAGTCGCATAGAACCGTCTATCATTGCGGGCCGCGTGGTGCCGGCGGCATCGGGCCCGGAGTGCGGATGGAGGAGGATTGGCACGAAGATTACCGACTGATGGGCCCGAAATGGCTTCGGCAGCAAATTGTTGCTGAACCGTGAAGAACCACTAAAAAAATTAGAGAAAGACCTTGTTAAGTTAATAAAAAATCATCGATGAGACAAATAAGAAAGTATGCTAGAGGAGACATTTCCGTCTATTATGAAGCGCCTGCGATGACTTCGTCAATCTTAAAATGATATGCCAGCCCAGTCTCTTAAATGTGCTAATAAGGATAGGGTGTGTGTCGGTGTGTTCATATAGGTGAGTATATGCGTGTATATATGAGCGCCTGCGGATGTACTATGTTCTAAAGAAAATGTATGCTCACAACTAGAATCCCCCATCATGCTATGTTCGGTTGAATAGAGATAGGCCGGGACTAGGCGACAATCCCGGTGGGTCGGCCGGGATCACCCCCGGCGAGGGATAAATTCCCCCTCCCAGCTTAAAATTGTGTCCGGTTTATCCCTACGTGATCCCATCATGGTCAGTTCCGTCCCAATCCCGTATATCCCGACAAGGGAATAATCGTCCCAAACCGCCCCAACCCGGTACAACAAAACCCCACTATCTTATGATTTCATTAGATGTCGGAGCTCACAATCAACTTCAACAAGAATGAGGTCATGGCCTTGGGGTACACACCTACCGAATCTCAGGACATCGCCGACTGCTAGAATTGCCCCCTAAGGTCTTTCTCGATGACTTACCTCGACCATATGTGGCCAAGCTCCAACACAGGGTTGAGCCTTGGAGGGGCAGGTGGCTCTCCAAGGCAGCTAGGACGGTGCTCATCAATTCGTCATTATCAAGTCTCCTCGTGTTCATCATGAGCTTTTTATAGTCTACATGAGACCTTGCATCAGGAGATAACTAAATACCAATCCAGATTTTTCTGGGTGAGTGATAGGGACAAGCAGAAGTATCATATGGTGCGGTGGACTGACATCAGCAGACCCAAGGATCGCGGTGGGTTAGGGATAATGTCATCCAAGCGCATGAATATTGCTCTCCTGACTCGTTGGTTGTGGCGGATTGCCCACGGGGAGGGTGGTCTGTGCCTGGATATTATTCGGGCCAAATGGGCAACCGCTCGCTTTCTGCCAGAGAGTGGGTGGATCCCTGCTCTGGCAATCAATAATCGAGCAGCTCCCGGTCCTATGCATTGGCTCTTCGATCACAGTGGGTTCTGGGTCGTTCACCTTATTTTGGTTAAATCATTGGGCCGACGACAGTCCCTTCACCGCTAGATTTTCATGGCTCTTCTCCATTGCGGTGGAGCCCCATATTTCAGGGGAAGCGGCCCTTATTGACTTGGGGTGCCTCGCGTTCCAGAGGCCCTTTGGCCCCCTAGTACAGGATGAATGATTGGCATTGCTTGAGTCTGTCGCCCTCCATCCGCCGGACATTGACCTCACTCAGGACCATATGTCCTGGCGCCTTGAATCGTTCGGTCGCTTCTCAACCAAGTCACTCTACGAGGCCATTGCCGCCACCCCGGGACCGAAGCGTTGAATCAAATTTGGTCCACTTGGCTACCGCTCAAAATTAGGATCTTTCTTTGGCAGTGCATCCGCTACCGTGTGCCCTCTGGCGTGGAGGTACTTAAGCGCAATGGCCTCGGCAATGGATTGTGCCTGATATGCGAGATCATAGAAGACTCCAATCACATCTTCTTCGTCTGCGTTACGCCACAGTTCCTATGGAGCTGTTTTTCAAGAAGCGGTGCCAGGGGGGCTCTTGGTGTAACACAAACTTCCCCGGCCTCTTCGAGGAACTTCAGGCGTCTCCGTTGAGGCTCTGCCGCATTAGGTGGCTTGGTATTGGGGTCCTTGTGTGGACGTTGTTGACGATTTGTAATAGGCTTGCGATTTAGCGTACTTCGCTTCGACGGCCTTCTGACGCTATGTATAAAATGTGTGGCTACTTGTAACTCTAGCGGTCGCTTAGCCGTGTGACGGATTGTGACGCCATCGACATCCTGATCGCAGACCTTTGGATGTTGGCTCTCCGCTTCCCCCACCACCTCTTGAACCGGATTAGTCCATGGGACCCTCCCGTGGCCGTGGTTGTGGCTTTGCCGCGGCCGCTGTATGTTGCTTTTATTTCTTGAGGCCTGTTGAGTTATGCCCTCGTCATATATTTGTACTTTGCCCGTGTGCTACCGTGTGTGTGTCATTGTGGTGTGGATCTTTGTTTTGAACTTGTTAGCTCTGGTGGTTTGTTTTATATACGAAGCGGGGCAAAGCCTTTTTCGGTAATGTAATGTACATAAACTAAAATCTGTGAATGTTATTCTCACAATCTACTAGAGCAAATTAAGCAAAGACAAAGATGGAAAAAATCTTGGTTGGGAGGTATCTGGGGTGTATGCCATAAATTTTCATTTTGCAACTCTTTGACCCTGTCCAAAGTCATGTGTGGAACACTAAAGTGAATCTATTATATGCAGCTGGTGCCTACTTCCTTCCCTTTGTTTAGCTATTCCCCTAACATTCCCTTTATGATGCCTCTTGTTTCGTGTAGTATATAAGAAAAGCTAACATATATAACTGTTTGCATGTAGTGAATATAAAGAAATGCCTAGTGATTAGAGGAGTAAAACCGCATTTATACTCCTCTAACCGTTTATAAACGATCGGTTAGAAATGCGAATGGATTGAAGTAAACCTTTGGCATGGCCGTTTCGTTCTGGCACGATCGTTGGATGACCCTGGGCAGACTCTGCTTTCGTTATCCTATCCTCTACTCTTTCGCCACTGAACAAACCTGCACTGTGGCATCTCAGCATGACCAAGGTACTTGGAATATTATCTCGTACAGCAGCAACAACTAGAGGAATTACTATGCTTGTTTTTTTCATCTGCCTTGCACTTGTTGAAAAAAATCAGTAGTTTCTTGTGCAGAATATTGCAGGCCTTGATAGTAAATAAATAAATAGCTCAAGAGAAGCTAGATTCCCTTTCTGGTTATATTTCTTTTTTATGTTTTCAGACCGGGAGATTGTGCATGGATCTGTGTACAGCCGTGTGTTCTTACCGACGCGAAGGTTAATTAAATTTCCCATCTTTGCCAGAGGTGTCTCCTATGACCGACGAGGTTTTAAACACGAGGATCATACGAGGGTCAACTGATTTGAAGCGAACATGGACTTTGATGCAAACAAAAAAAGAAGAAGAGGAATTTACCTGTGAAAATTTGGCTTCCTCGCGGCAAGCCGATGATGCACGGCGCTCCCTCCGTCTCATCCACGAGTTGGATCAAACGCTGTGCTTCACCGGATCGATCCAGCCACGTACGTGCACGTGGCTGGACGACCGTTCCAGCCATACGTCGGCACCGGCGGAGCGCTTCGACGACGGCGAGTTTCGATCCGGCGACGTGAACCGACGACGGCCCGGGCTTGCATCGACATGGGGGGTCGATCTGGCGGTGTGCCGTGCTTGGACGACGACGGCGACGGCGACGTCACACGTCCGATCCAGCGGCGTGCTTCGACGACGCCCGACGCCCAGCGCAGGCATGCGTCGGGCAGAGAAGGCCTGGCCGGCCCGGCGACGGGGGTGTCCGGCGGCGAGGTTTGGTGGAGCCATGGGCACGGAGAAAGGATAGGAGAGCCTCACGGCTTGCGTGCGCATCTGGCGTGATCTCTAGCGGCTTTTGTGTGGCGTCTGTTATGAGCACGGAATAGTATAGGCAAAGGCAACTAGTAATTGTTTGCCAGATCGCTCCAACCGGACGCATTAATTCTCGTATTAAAGGCCTGGTACCGAGGCCAGATCTGGGCGGACGGCCGGAAAAGTCGCACCCGTGCCCGACACGGCCCACGAGTTTTGGTCCCTTTCGGTGCTGCTCCCACCACGATACTATGATACAGACCCCGCGCCCCACCTGCCTCCTTTGTTTATCACGCCGGGACGGACGGCACAAGAATCCTATGCGCTGCGTGCATCCCATCCTAGTACTCCCTCCGTCCGGAAATACTTGTCATTAAAATGAATAAAAAGGATGTATCTAGATGTATTTTACTTCTAGATACATCCCTTTTTGTCCATTTTAATGACAAGTTTTTTCGAACAGAGGGAGTATGTGCCATGCTGAAGAAAATAGTAATGGTAAAACTCAAAGAGCATCTACGGCCATTAATCCGGCCCTTCAAACGTCCGCGAACCATGAACAGTCACCCCTCATTTTGAGGCCTCTATAAGCGTCTCCATCGTATATTCATACAACTCATGCAATGCAAAACATGAAACTACGTAGATCAACGCATTGGCAACAAACGTACATAATTCGGACATCAATCACATAGTAACAGTCATAGGTAGGGCGACCAAAAGAACAAGTTGTTCATCGCCGGACAATACTAATAAAACATTAAAAATATCAGATAAAACGGAGAGACGAAGAAGGGCGGAGGAAATCGACATTTCCTCCCTATCCCCTTCCCCTTGTGGTCGCCGGCGAGGTTTGTACCTCTCCGTGTAGGCGTCGACGCCCAGAGGGGCGTCATTGTCGAAGCTGGAGCCCTCTGTGAGGTCTGGGTCCTCGTCAAAGGAGATGTTGCCGGTCATTCCCCGAATCGTGAGGTCCTGCGCCTCGGCCGTAGCATCGCGCTCCGATCGCTCGATGGCAAGCCGAGGCGTTTGGCGTTTTTGTGGCGGAGCTACCGTGAGGGAGAGCCGAAGGACCGTCACGAGGATATGGTCCTCCAAATCCACCAGTGTGCGCCCAATGTCTCCCTGCTGCTGCCCTTTCCCTCGCCCGTTACCGCTCGCTGCGTGCGACTCGCACCTCTAATTTGAGCATCCTTGTGGGCGCCAGCACAGGCAGGAGGACCCAGTGATGCCCTTCGGAGTTGGTACAACACACGTAGAGGGACACGGGGGCGGCGCACCTAGAGGGGCGCAGAGCAGCCGAAGCTATGCCGAGGACGCAAGGGTTCGACGACGTTGCTTGCATAGCGTCGTTGGGCAATGGGGGACGGCATGAAACCAGAGCTTACACTTTCGCCCCAGTCCAACCACGACCGATGCGATGCGACGCGGAGGGCGAGCTCCTCCACGTCATCGGGCTTCGCGTCCCGCAGCATGAACTCCCCGTCCACAAGGTCCTAGCCGTCAGATCCGCGACCAACCCGTGTGCGGCCACGGGATCCTGCAATACCCGCCCCAGATTTGGGCTGCGTTTGTAGGGTGCCGGTCAGCCCAAACGTGAGCGGCCGGTTTGGCAAGCCAGCGACCGGCCGTCCGTCTGGACAGTTTGGGGAGCCCGGCAGCAGCAGCGGTCAACACCCCGCGCTGTAGCACCGCTCGCTCCCTCCTCACCCCGTGCTGGACCGGCAGCAACAGTGCAGATGGATTCAACCGCCTGCTCGACCACCAAGGGCTCCACCCCAGGCGACAACGGTAATATGCTCAGAAGGTAACCCCAAATGTTTGTTCTTTTAGAGATTTCAACAAGTAACTACATACGGAGTAAAATGAGTGAATTTACATTCTAAAATATGTATATATACATCTGTATGTGATAGTTCATTTGAAGTCTCTAAAAAGACAAATATTTAGGAACAAAGGGAGTACTAATATAATATGTACGTATGCTCAAGCTTGTCTCCCTGAATTTTCTCTGAAATCTGAACGCAAGTGGTAACAGCAGTTGCCAATTTCTAGGAATGCGGTGATTCAGCCGTTCCAGCAGCTTGGGCTTCGCCCCTGTTTTCAGTTCAACATAACGGTCAGTAAATGAATGGAATTGATTTTCATATTGACAGTTCTGTGTCTCCCACTCTGGACATACTATACTTTTCTAGTTTCATCGACGCCAACAAACTGAGACATGGAGAGACGTACCCATCTGACTGAGGATGTCTGACCCTCGTACCATTCTGAATTTGTACACCAGCAGTTTGGCAAGGATCAACAACCAAGCTTGTCCCACTTGGATGCTCAGTTCAGGATGCCATGCCAGATGCTCTGTAGGACTCGACGCTGTCCCCCAGGGTGTCTCTTCTCTACAGGCCTCAAGGCAGGTCCACCCTAGCTTCTCAAGTTTCTCTGAACTATAAACAAGGTTTTCTTCCACCATGTACTCCCTTTGTAAAGAAATATAAGGCCGTTTCTCTTATATTTCTTTACATAGGGAGTAATTTGGAGAGAAAATTAAGTTTCATCCAAGTTAAGCACGGAAAAGCAGGGGTGAAGGACTCACATCGAGCAGCATTTGGAGATATGGTGAAGCAACATTGTTCACTGGTATGGATACATGCAAAGCGTCACAATCCTAGGGATGTGAATCTCTATTAGGCTTTAGTCAATTTGTCAGTCCACCATTCAGACTTGAATTCTACAATTAGTAATATCAGAAAAGGCAAATGGACGTTGAATTCTAGCACACTTTCAATGTGAACTGAAGGTTATTTGTCCTTCCTTTTTAGGCAACGCCAACTAGTTCATATTTTGTTTATCCCGCATGTAAAATGTGGACAACAAACTGTGATGCAGCTGCCCTATTTTAAGGCAGTTGTTGAAGAGTGATAGGGCTGCTATTGAAGACGCCACTTTTTGGTGCCCAAAGTTTTTACTCCAACCACTTTTGATGCCCTGAAATAGGGCTGCTGTTGAAGATGCTCTCAGTTCAACAGAGTGGCTTACTGCAATATATCGTGCGTGCCTCTACTGCGCGTTGAAATTAGTGATCTATCGTTATGGTGAGATGAAGTTATCTCGGAGTGCCGGAATGACAAGGGGTATATGATTTACATGTCCTACCTGCACCATGTGCTCGCTTTGGGCAAGCAATCCAGCCTCATAATAGATCGCTTTACATATGACCACCAAGAAAATCATCTTTGCCCATCGATACTCTTCTTCAGCTAATGCCGACGTCGTTGTGTGTATCTGCACCAAAAGCTACATTTTCTAAGCTACATTTTCTAGTTTTTCTTCAGCTAATACTCTATTTCAACTGTTAAAACACTGTGTTTGTCCACTAACATTTTCTAAGGAAGCTTGTATCATCTTCTACAGTGTGTTGCAGAACAGAACATTTAAGCTTTTGCAATAAATTCGCAGAAATACTTCTTTTTTTGTTCTTTTCTTTTTTGCAGTGGAATTCGCAGAAATACTTCATGAACCAATGAATGAGTATAGCTAAAATGACAAACTTAGACAACCTTAAATCATTAATAAACAGAAAGAAATCTGTAGGGTAGAGTTTACGGATTATTACATGCGCACCTGAGGATCTGAAGGATCAACGGGATAGAGGCTGCTACTTTGTGAACTGATTGAAGACGCTAAGAATTTAGAACAGGCGATGTTGCCATAACAGCAGTGTAAACGGCCTATGTGATGGGCAATATAAACAGGGTTTCTGAAACATGAAAGAAATCATAATGAGACTCCATCTTACTAGAAATTCAGTAAGCGTTTCTGGTAAACTCCACCAATGACTGTATTCCAGACTGCAAATATATGGAACAAAACTACTTCATGGTAAAAACCGGAAAACTAGATATGTACCAGACCAAAGCAATAATAAGAGTGCCACTTGAATCCACGTATCTCAAAGCAACCACTCCCATCTTGTTCCCCATCGGGACATCACATATGTTCCTCATATTGTTGGTGCTTCAAGATTGCTTATTATAATTCCCTATTTTGTTGGGAACTTGGGATCTTATCGTGAGAGAACATAGTTATTAAAGTTGTTTTATGCATACTCTCATGAGATTGTTATAATTTGATCATGGACTAAATTCCTATATATAAACAATGCAATGGTAAGTGAAGGGCTTGCCAAAGCCATGGGTTCCATCCTCCTTGCCGCACTGTGATTGTTTTTGTCCTCCAAGCGTGACTACCACACAAAAAATATAATTGGCAGCATGGGGAGTCAACCACACGACCTTGGGCTAAGGTGTCCTCGACTTCTCTAGTAAACCATGAGCTATTGTGTGATCCATTAGGCATACAGGGTCTATTTGACATGGCCTTAAGGTTTAAATTCAAAATTTTCAAAAAAAATAAAAAATGAACGGTCACAAAAAAATTCAGGAGGCAGCGGATTTCCGGTAACCGGAGAAAAGAACCTTGACTCAACCCCATCTTGAGCTTCCAACAGGACACGAAGAAGTCCTTGGGGGTTGTTAATTAGTAATTTACTCAATACACAGGCAGCTTTAATCCATGGTCTATCTGAAGGAGTTCAGATAGATTCCCTGACTCCGGGGACTGAAGGTTCTACAGAAGAGGACATATCCAATGTTGAAGGCCAGGAGCCTTCAGAAATACAGAAATGGTCTGCAGATTTCACAGACATGCATGATGTTTTGCTAGCTGAGAGAAGAGTGGATGAAGCGCTAGATGCACTAAATGAAGCGGAGCGAGTTGCTGCAGACCGGACACAAACTCTAACTACAGCTGAAATTTCGGCTTTGAGAAGTGCCGTCTCTGATAATCGTCAAAAGCTGGCAGACCAGCTTGCTGAAGCTGCTTGTCAGTCTTCTACTCGTGGCATCGAGCTCCGTGCTGCCGCTTCTGCTCTCAAAAGGCTTGGTGATGGCCCTCGAGCTCACAGTCTGTTACTCAGTGCACATAATCAAACGCTTCAATGTACTTTGCAAACTAAACATCCGTCAAGCACTTCATATGGTGGGGCATACACTGCTGCACTTGCTCAACAAGTTTTTTCAGTTGTAGCTCAGGCGCTCAGTGATTCTGTGGAAGTTTTTGGTGATGAGTCATGTTATGCATCTGAGCTGGTTACATGGGCTACCCGAGCACGTCTTGTCCTTTGCACTCCTGGTAAAGAGGCATGTGTTGTCTTCTTGTGCAGCCGCTGGAGGCTTGAGAGCAGCTGCAGAATGTGTTCAAATATCAATTGGCCATTGTTCCTTGCTGGAAGCTCGTGGTCTATCTGTTTCTGCTGTCCTCCTGAAGCAGTTCAAGCCCAGTTTTGAGCAACCAGTAGATGCTAACTTGAGGAGAATCGAAGAGAGTACTGCTGCACTTGCTGCAGCTGATAACTGGACACTCACTTATCCCCCAAATGGTATTCGCCCATTAGCTAGATCTTCTGTTGCTAATTTGGCACTTCAGCCAAAGCTCTCAAGAAGTGCGCATCGTTTCAATTCTATGGTTCAGGTAACGATTGATCCATTTTGATTGAGCAAAATGAATGGATCTTTCCCTCTTGCTGTTTTCATCAAAATGGTAGTGACCTATCCATCTTGGCATGCTTGGTACTGCAAAATATGGCATAATAATATTGTGTGTTCTACACTACACAACAACCTCTAGGTCGATCCTTCCAATTACAGCCACTTGAACTTGTTAGGTGTTTGTGTGAGGTGGGAAATATGAGTTGGGATACCATATAAGGGTTTTGTGTAGGGGATTTTCATCTTTTGTATGGTTGGCTTGCTATTTCACTGGGACAGGAGCATGACATTTTGTGCTAAAATGACCCTTTTTAGAATCATGGCAAGCATCAATAATGTATGATTTGCGCTAATGTGATGCAACAGTACGAACATCGATCTCAACGAACTATTGAAACCAGACATTTTAAACCCTAAGCCCAATCAAAGGTGGATTTGGTCCAACATGGTGCTCATGTGGCAGTTGTTCTTCTGTGTGGCACCCATGTGGACTTACCCACAAATGCTTGAGTTTCATAAAACACTTTGGCCAGTGGCATGGTAAGCCAGCATCCTTGAACTTGTTTAGAGTTCGATGCCGCATGCCAAGTAACCGCCTCAGACCTCACTCCTCCACCTAACAGCCATCGCTGGTAGACCCAGGACAGCTGGTGAACCTCAGGACAGCTGGTGAACCAGCAGGACAGAGACTGCTACTTTGTGAAGCTCTTGGGCAGTAAATGGATTCTGAAGGTTCATACGCAGCCCATTATCAGATTTTCTTGGCAAGTGTACACAAATATAACCACTGTGATTTTCAGTGATACGACAAAACCTGACCTGAAGATCATCCAGCTCTTCTCTCAGTGTCTGTCTCTATCATACCACTGGGAGATACTCGAGTAAAATATTCTGCATTAAAGTATAAGCGATAATACTAAGTTATTGGAGCATTTGCAAGGACCTGGACTAACAAGCAGACATTGCAACTTACAATTCATAAATCGTAAGAAATGGCACTAAAACCAGGTATGGATATCAGGTACACACGCCACGGTTTTATGCGAAAGAACAGGGGAGTGAGAAACTAGGACTCGCCTCGACCTTTCCTGGTGGAAGTAGCAGCGTTGACAGCAGCGCGGAAGTGGACGGTGGAGGAAGCTGCAGTTGATGAGGATGATGTCCTCACAGCCCCCAGCGGCTCCGGTCATCGTTGAAGGAGCTAGGCCAGGGCTGAGTGGCACTATGGAGAGATACTGTCACAATTGAGAGAGAGACATATCATATATTTGCAAAAATATACTGCTCCTATGACAATTCCCTCATTCTCAGCCCCATAAGCTTTATAAATCATTCATACATATAAGGGTGGAGGAAACACATAATTGGAATTAGTAATTACTGTACATGTAAGAATTGGTTACTGAAAAGAGTCATCTATTGGTGGCAGGAAGGACATGGCTCGCGCGTACCCACAAAGGCGTCATCTAAACTCACAGTTCATGGCAGGATGTAGAGAAATAAATTTGTATTTCTGGCAATTAAGTCTCTTTCCGACAAGAGACACGCCTGCGGGCTCACAAGTTTCACCTCTCGTTGGCGTTCCGGAGCTCCGCCTGGAGCTGGTGGCCGCCTGCCCTCTTCCCACGCCGTGGCACGAACCCTAGGGGAACCCCTCCTCCGGTACTCGGGGGTTTCTTGGGTGGCGGTACCTTCGCCGGTCTGCCCGGCCGGCGCCCCCGCTGGGCTGCAGGCAAAATTGAGGAACCAGTGAACGCAGGCCGGGGCGGAGTTAGCAGGGGAGGAGGGGGGAGCGGGAGCACCTGAAGCGGCAGACAGATGGGCCGGAGCCCGGAGCCGGGGGACGCGCGGGGGGGGTGGGGCGGCCGGGAACGCACGGCGACGAGCTGCGCCTCGGCGAGGTGGGGTGGGGTTGGGGGGAGCAGAACATGGAGACCTGGAGTGGTGTGCACTGTAAAAACGGCCCGGCAGTGGGGTCTTGGGCTCTCTGGGGCCACGGCTGCGGTGACCGGTTAGGAGCGAAACTACCCTAAAAAAAGGTTAGGATGAAACGACTCTAAAAAAAAAATGAAACGAGGATTTATTTTCCTCAGGGATTGTTATTCGATGATTAATTTTGCATTAACTTTTTTTTGCAAATATTACGTATTACTTTTGGATTATGCTCGCAGCCGTTCTGGTATCAAATAGTCTTTCTCTCCCCCTCCCCTTCCATTTCGGATACACACCAATTGTGTGACAAACGGTGGCCAAGTGCTAAGAGGGAATGCGGAAGTAACACAAGGTTTGGAAAAAAAATAGAAGTAGATTGACACTCGAACTCATCAACTGTAACATTTTTCTAGCATATATAAAATCAAAAATGTTATGTTTGCCATTACAAATACTCCTATTCTTTCTTTCTTTTTCGGTGCGCCTTCCGTCTACTTCTCTCTCCACTGCGCCTAGTCTGCTCAACGGGGTGTAAACAGTGACAAGGTATTGTGAGACGTAGCAAAGCCATAGCCGACACTCAGCCCCTGTTCGGGGTCCTCTCCGCGCCACAACTGCAGCTCCCGGAGCTGAGGGAGCGGCAGCACAATTGCAGGGAGGCGAAGAAGAAGAAGACCCAAAAGACCACGCCAGGACTCATTTGGTTGCCTGATCCCCCTCGGATCCCTTCCTTTTTCCAGGGCCTGAAACCACGTGTAAACTCTTGTCAGGAAAATCAAGCCCGACATTTGGACGACTCAATCTGCTGGGTGCGCCAGCCCGAACCCCTTTCTTTCCCCGGCCAGTGGACCCACGCCTCCACACACTCGGAAATTTCTACCGCCTTGTTCCTGTCGTGCGACCACACTCCATCGCCTCCTCGCCAAGCTCTGCCTTCCTTCACTTGCTGCCTTCCGTTCTTCTCCTCTCCCCCTCCCCTTCAGAGCATCTACATCCGCTTGACAAATCTGATTCCTTAAATGCCCGTGCGCGTCCGCGGACAATGACCGATCATGCCTCAAATTAGCCACTCTGCATCTGAGTCTCTCATATTTCAACCCCTAGATCCATACAAAGCATGCAAACACAAATCCTACATACTACATACTACCCTAGCTAATCTTTGTCGTTGGAGATGTCCACGATGTTGGTGCCTGGCGCTGGGTGGACGGGCGCGTGGGAGGGCTCCGGCTCCTCTTGCTCGACCTCATCCATGTAGGCGAGCATCTCCTACTCCTCCGCGACCTGCTGCGCCTCCATCTCCTGCCGGCGACGGCGTCTGGCCTCCGCAGCCGACTCCGAGCAGAGGGAATCGAGGATGGCATGCTACTCTGCATGCAGATCCGCGTCGCCAGCGTCCCCCACATCTTCATGCGGCTCCTCCTCCTCCTCCTCAACCTCCTCCTCCTCCTCCGTATAAACTGCATCTGGAGGTAGCCCGACGGTGATCCGGGCTTCGTGCCTTGCCCCGATCTGCTCAAGGAGCTGTAGTCGGCGCTCCGGCATTAGAAATGGGTAGCTCCTCACCCGGAGGGGGGGGGGCATCGCTACTAGTGGTGGCGAAAAGTGAGTGGAAAGTGGTGGCTGACAGGCGGAGCAAAATGTGGAGGGGTAGGGTTTCGGTGCCGACGGTCAGCTTAAATAGCCGGGCTAGGCACTACGCGGCCTGCCGGAGTGGCGCCACGCAGCGACATCGGTTCGACGAAGGAGACGAGCCTCGGCCATCGTGTTTACGGGCGATTTCGCGTGGGACCCCATCATCAGTCCGACGTGGCGGACGCGCCTGGGCGCCTCATATCCGCCTCATATTTGGGCTGGATATTAAAAGTGTCGGTCAGCTTGAACGTTTGACGCTTGTTTGAGGCGCTTGTCTAGGTCGAAATTTTATGACCGGTGAGTGACCAAGCGGGCCGTCCGAGCGTTTGAGGTTGATTTGAGGCGCCTGGTTGTAGATGCTCTTACTACCAAATGGCCACCCCTAGGGAGGAGATCTCTCCCCGTGAAAGGAAAGGGATCTGTTGTGCTCTTGAAATTCCCCTACGCCCTGGTCTTTCTTCTCCTGGACACCAAACAAAGCCTCAGAGCATTTGATGGGGGTGGGGGTGTTGTAGGTAACAGAGGTGGCATGCCAGAGAGCATGGGTGAGCTCCTTGGTAATGGTAACAACATTTTCACTATGTTATTGCTAAGATCGAAAAGGTTTCAATATGTTGCTAGAGATTATAAAGACTTTTTGTATTCACATGATTTTAGAAAATGTAGGATTGTAATGGCATGACCACTCGAATCCTACCAAGTTTTGTTTACAAAAGCTTTAGTTTCAGGGCGTCAAAGGAAAAAAAAATCTTGAGTTTGAGTGGATATTATTTTTCTATGCACTAGGCTCACCTCAACTTATATTAAAAAAATTGAGCAAGCTCAAACTGAGTAAAACTCAAGGTCGAGTTGTAGAAAGTGGCTCGTGCTCGGTTTGTATAGATCTCAAGTTGATCTCAAAGTAGTTATGATCTTAATAATGTAAGGCAATTTTTCAAACAAGATAAGCCACTACATAACATAAAAAAGTTCACTATAAAATTCAAGGTATTCTTTTCAATTGACAATAACACTTAATAGCAAGAGATTCTGGATAAACTAGAAAGAGAAGAAAATTAAGATGCATTTGCTCTCAAACTTTGCCAACAATAACATGATATTTAACACAAGGGCAACCATGTACAATATTGAGGCTTAATTATCGAAAATCCATCTATGCACCCGAGCTCATCTGCACTCACGCTGACGAAAAAAATCAAAACAAATACTAGAAAATGTTGGGGAATGTAGCAGAAATCAAAAATTTTCTACGCATCACCAAGATCAATCTATGGAGTAATCTAGCAACGAGGGGAACGGGAGTGCATCTACATACCCTTGTAGATCGCTAAGCGGAAGCGTTCAAGTGAACGGGGTTGATGGAGTCGTACTCGTCGTGATCCAAATCACCAAAGATCCTAGTGCCGAACGGACGGCACCTCCGTGTTCAACAAACGTGCAGCCGGTGGACGTCTCCCACGCCTTGATCCAGCAAGGGGAGAGGGAGAGGTTGGGGAAGACTCCATCCAGCAGACTGACGACGCGTGGTGGTGGTGGAGGTCTTGATACTCAGCGGGGCTTCGCCAAGCACTACGAGAGACGAGGAGGGAGAGGGTAGAGGCTGCGCCAGAGAAGAACTCGTGTGTTGGGCTGCCTTTGCCTCCACTATATATAGGGGGAGAGGGAGGGCTGCGCCCCCACCTAGGGTTCCCTCCCTAGGGGTGGCGGCAGCCCCAATCCCCATCTGGGGTGGCGGCCAAGTGGGGAGGAAAGGGGGGCGCACCAGGCATGGGCCTTTAGGGCCCATCTGCCCTAGGGTTTGCCCCCTCTTCTCTCTAGGCGCATGGGCCTTGGTGGGGAGGCGCCCCAGCCCACCTAGGGGCTGGTCCCTTCCCACTATTGGCCCACGTAGGCCTCCGGGGCCCGTGGCCCCTCCCGGTGGACCCCCGGACCCCTCCGGTGGTCCCGGTACACTACCGGTGATGCCCGGAACACTTCCGGTGGCCAAAACCATACTTTCTATATATCAATCTTTACCTCCGGACCATTCCGGAACTCCTCGTGACGTCAGGGATCTCATCCGGGACTCCGAACAACATTCGGTAACCGCGTACATACTTTCCCTATAACCCTAGCGTCATCGAACCTTAAGTGTGTAGATCCTACGGGTTCGGTTACCATGCAGACGACCAAGGGACGTTCTCGGTCAATAACCAACAGCCGGATCTGGATACCCATGTTGGCTCCCACATGTTCCACGATGATCTCATCGGATGAACCACGATGTCAAGGACTCAATCAATCCCGTATACAATTCCCTTTGTCTAGCGGTATTGTACTTGCGAGATTCGATCGTTGGTATCCCGATACCTTGTTCAATCTCGTTACCGGCAAGTCTCTTTACTCATTCCGTAACACATCATCCCGTGATCAACTCCTTGATCACATTGTGCACATTATGATGATGTCCTACCGAGTGGGCCCAGAGATACCTCTCCGTCACACGGAGTGACAAATCCCAGTCCCAATTCGTGCCAATCCAACAAACACTTTCGGAGATACCCGTAGTGTACCTTTATAGCCACCCACCCAGTTACGTTGTGACGTTTGGCACACCCAAAGCACTCCTACGGTGTCCGGGAGTTGCACAATCTCATGGTCTAAGGAAAAGATAATTGACATTTAGAAAAGCTTTAGCATACGAACTACACGATCTTGTGCTAGGCTTAGGATTGGGTCTTGTCCATCACATCATTCTCCAAATGATGTGATCCCGTTATCAATGACATCCAATGTCCATGGTCAGGAAACCATGACCGTCTGTTGATCAACGAGCTAGTCAACTAGAGGCTCACTAGGGACATGTTGTGGTCTATGTATTCACACATGTATTGCGGTTTCGGTCGATACAATTATAGCATGAATAATAGACAATTATCATGAACAAGGAAATACAATAATAACCATTTTATTATTGCCTCTAGGGCATATTTCCAACAGTCTCCCACTTGCACTAGAGTCAATAATCTAGTTCACATCACTATGTGATTGTAATGAATCGACACCCAAGGGGTTTGATCATATCTCGCTTGTGAGAGAGGTTATTAGTCAACGGATCTGAACCTTTCAGATCTGTGTGTGTTTTGCAAATCTCTATGTCATCTCCTATACGAATCCGGTTTACTACTCAGAATAATCCTGATTAGTGTCAAAGTTTGCATCGGCATAACCCTTTACGACGAACTCTTTTACCACCTCCATAATCGAGAAAATTACTTAGTCTACTAGTTACTAAGGATAAGTTTGATTGTCACTGTGATCCATTCTGGATCACTCTTGTACTATAGTGACTCATGGCAAGGCACATTTCCGGTGCGGTACACAACATAGCATACTATAGAGCCTACGTCTAAAGCATAGGGGACGACCTTCGTCCTTTCTCTCTCTTCTGCCGTGGTCATGCCTTGAGTCTTACTCAATACTCACACCTTATGACACTGCCAAGAACTCCTTCTTTGCCGATCTATTTTGAACTCCTTCAAAATCTTGTCACGGTATGTATTCATTTGAAAGTACTATTAAGCGTTGTTGATCTATCCTTATAGATCTAGATGCTCAATGTTCAAGTAGTTTAATCCAGTTTTTCCATTGAAAAACACTTTTCAAATAACCCTATATGCTTTCCAGAAATTATACATCATTTCCGATCAACAATATGTCAACAACATATACTTATCAGAAATGCTATAGTGCTCCCACTCACTTCTTTGGAAATACAAGTTTCTCATAAACTCTGCATAAACCCAAAATCTTTGATCATCTCATCAAAGCGTATATTCCAACTCCGAGATGCCTACTCCAGTCCTTAGATGGATTGCTGGAGCTTTGCACACTTGTTAGCATCTTTCGGGATTGACAAAACCTTCTGGTTGTATCACATACAACCTTTCCTCAAGAAGATCATCGAGGAAACAATGTTTTGACATCCTATCTGCAAGATTTCATAAATCATGCAGTAACTGCTAACATAATTCCAACAGACTCTTAGCATCGCCACGAGTGAGAAAGTCTCATCGTAGTCAACTCCTTGAACTTGTCAGTAAACATCTTAGCGACAAGTCGAGCTTTCTTAATGGTGACACTTACCATCACTGTCTGTCTTCCTTTTAAAATCCATCTATACTCAAAAGCCTTAAGACCATCAAGCAGTTCTTCCAAAGTCTACACTTTGTTTTCACACATGGATCCTCTCTCGGATTTTATGGCCTCTAGCCATTTGTCGGAATTCGGGCCTACCATCGCTTCTCCATAGCTCGTAGGTTCATTGTTGTCTAGCAACATGAACTCCAAGACAAGATTACCGTACCACTCCGAAGTAGTACGCGTCCTTGTCGACCTACGAGGTTCGGTAGTGACTTGATCCGAAGTTTCATGATCACTATCATAAGCTTCTACTTCAATTGATGTAGGTGCCACATGAACAACTTCCTATGCCTTGCTACACACTGGTTGAAGTGATGGTTCATTAACCTCATCAAGTCTCCACCATCCTCCCACTCAATTCTTTCGGAGAAACTTTTCCTCGAGAAAGGACCCGTTCTAGAAACAATCCCTATTGCTTTTGGATCTGAATTAGGAGGTATACCCAACAGTTTTGGGTATCCTATGAAGATGCATTTTATCCGCTTTGGGTTCGAGCTTATCAACCTGAAACTTTTTCACATAAGCGTCGCAGCCCCAAACTTTTAAGAAACGACAACTTAGGTTTTCTCCAAACCATAGTTCAAACGGTGTCGTATTAAAGTGAGTGCGGTTGTCTCTAATGCCTAACCCATGAACGATAGTGGTAATTCGATAAGAGACATCATGGTATGCACCATATGCAATAGGGTGCAGTTATGATGTTCGGACACACCATCACACTATGGTGTTCCAGGCGGTATTAGTTGTGAAACAATTTCCACAATGTCTTAATTGTGTGCCAAACACGTAACTCAGATATTCATCTCTATGATCATATCATAGACATATTATCCTTTTATTACGACGATCTTCAACTTCACTCTGAAATTACTTGAACCTTTCAATAATTCAGACTTATGTTTCATCAAGTAAATATACTCAGTATCTACTCAAATCATCTGTGAAGTCAGAACATAACGACATCCACTGCGTGCCTCAGCACTCATTGGACTGCACACATCAAAATGTATTGCTTCCAACAAGTTGCTTTCTTGTTCCGTTTTACTGAAAACGAGGCTTTCAGTCATCTTGCCCATGTGGTATGATTTGCATGTCTCAAGTGATTCAGAATCAAGTAAGTCCAAACGGTCCATCTGCATGGAGTTTCTTCATGCGTATATACCAATAGACATGGTTCACATGTCTCAAACCTTTCAAAAAGAGTGAGTCCAAAGATCCATCAACATGGAGCTTCTTCATGCGTTTTATACCAATATGACTCAAATGGCAGTGCCACAAGCAGGTGGTACTATCATTACTATCTTATATCTTTTGGCATGAACATGTGTATCACTACGATCGAGATTCAATAAACCATTCATTTTAGGTGCAAAACCATTGAAGGTATTATTCAGATAACCAGAGTAACCATTATTCTCCTTAAATGAATAACCGTATCGCGATAGACATAATCCAATCATGTCTATGCTCAACGCAAACACCAAATACCAGTTATTTAGGTTTAACACCAATCTCGTGTTGGGGAACGTAGCAGAAATTCAAAATTTTCCTACGAGTCACCAAGATCTATCTATGGAGAGACTAGCAACGAGGGGAAGGAGAGTGCATCTACATACCCTTGTAGATCGCTAAGCCAGCGTTCAAGAGAACGGGGTTGAAGGAGTCGTACTCGTCGTGATCCAAATCACCGGAGATCCTAGTGCCGAGCAGACGGCACCTCCACGTTCAACACACGTACAGCCGGTGGCGTCTCCCACACCTTGATCCAGCAAGGAGAGAGGAGAGGTTGAGGAAGACTCCGTCCAGCAGCAGCACAACAGCGTGGTGGTGGTGGAGGAGCGTGGTGATCGATGAGGGCTTCGCCAAGCACCGCGAGATATGAGGAGAAAGAGAGGTAGGGTTGCGCCAGGAGAAGAACCCGTGTGTTGGGCTGCCCCTTTGCCTCCACTATATATAGGGGGAGAGGGGGGGCTGCGCCCCCACCTAGGGTTCGACCCTAGGGGCGGCGGCCAGCCCAAGATCCCATCTGGTGGGGCGGCCAAGGGGGGGGGGGGGGGAGGGGAAACTTGCCCCCCAAGCTAGGTGGGGTACCCCCTCCCCAAACCCTAGGCGCCTTGGGCCCTTGTGGGGGGGCACACCAGCCCACCTGGGGCTGGTCCCCTCCCACACTTGGCCCATGCAGCCCTCCGGGGATGGTGGCCCCACTTGGTGGACCCCCAGGACCCTCCCGGTGGTCCCGGTACGTTACCGATAAAACCCGAAACTTTTCCGGTGAACAAAACAGGACTTCCCATATATAATTCTTTACCTCCGGACCATTCCGGAACTCCTCGTGACGTCAGGGATCTCATTCGGGACTCGAACAACATTCGGTAACCACATACAAACTTCCTTTATAACCCTAGCGTCATCGAACCTTAAGTGTGTAGACCCTACGGGTTCGGGAACCATCTGAACATGACCGAGACGTTCTCGGTCAATAACCAACAGCGGGATCCGGATACCCATGTTGGCTCCCACATGTTCCACGATGATCTCATCGGATGAACCACGATGTCAAGGACTCAATCAATCCGGTATACAATTCCCTTTGTCTAGCGGTATTGTACTTGCGAGATTCGATCGTCGGTATCCCAATACCTTGTTCAATCTCGTTAAGCGGCAAGTCTCTTTACTCGTTCCGTAACACATCATCCGTGATCAACCCCTTGATCACATTGTGCACATTATGATGATGTAAATCGAGTGGGCCCAGATACCTCTCCGTCAACCGGAGTGACAAATCGATCTCGATTCGTGCCAACCCAGCAGACACTTTCGAGATACTGTAATGCACCTTTATAGCCACCCAGTTACGTTGTGACGTTTGGTACACCCCAAGCATTCCTACGGTATCCGGGAGTTGCACAATCTCATGGTCTAAGGAAATGATACTTGACATTAGAAAAGCTTTAGCATACGAACTACGATCTTTGTGCTAGGCTTAGGATTGTGTCTTGTCCATCACATCATTCTCCTAATGATGTGATCCGTTATCAACGACATCCAATGTCCATGGTCGTGAAACCGTAACCATCTATTGATCAACGAGCTAGTCAACTAGAGGCTTACTAGGGACATGGTGTTGTCTATGTACCCACACATGTATCCGAGTTTCCTATCAATACAATTATAGCATGGATAATAAACGATTATCATGAACAAGGAAATATAATAATAACTAATTTATTATTGCCTCTAGGGCATATTTCCAACAGTCTCCCACTTGCGCTAGAGTCAATAATCTAGTTCACATCCCCATGTGATTAACATCCAAAGAGTTTACTAGAATCAATAATCTAGTTCACATCACTATGTGATTAACACTCAATGAGTTCTGGGTTTGATCATGTTTATGCTTGTGAGAGAGGTTGTAGTCAACGGGTCTACAATATTCAGATCCCTATGTATTTCGCAAAACTTTATGTCATATCATAGATGCTGCTACCACGTTCCACTTGGAGCTATTCCAAATTGTTGCTCCATTATACGTATCCGGTATCTCTACTCGAGCTATCCGGATAGGTGTTAACTTGCATCGACGCAACTCTTTACGTCGAACTCTTTATCACCTCCATAACCGAGAAACATATCCTTATTCCTCTAAGGATAATTTTGACCGCTATCTGGTGATCCACTCCTTGATCACCTTTGTACCCTCTTGCCAGATTCGAGCAAGGCACACATCAGGTGCGGTACACAGCATAGCATACTATAGAGCCTATGTCTAAGGCATAGGGGACGACCTTCGTCCTTTCTCTCTTTTCTGCCGTGGTCGAGCTTTAACTCTTAACTTCATACCTTACAACTCAGGCAAGAACTCCTTCTTTGACTGATCCATCTTGAACACCTTCAAGATCATGTCAAGGTATGTGCTCATGTGAAAGTATCATTTAGCGTTTTCGATCTATCCTCATAGATCTTGATGCTCAATGTTTAAGCAGCTTATTCCAGGTTTTCTATTGAAAACACTTTTCAAATAACCCTATATGCTTTCCAGAAATTCTACTTCATTTATGATCAACAATATGTCAACAACATATACTCATCGAGAAATTCTATAGTGCTCCCACTCACTTCTTTGGAAATACAAGTTTCTCATAAACTTTGTATAAACCCAAAATCTTTGATCATCTCATCAAAGCGCACATTCCAACTCCGAGATGCTTACTCCGGTCCTTAGAAGGATCATTGGAGCCAAAGATACCTTTTAGCATCCTTAGGATCGACAAAACTTTACGATTGTATCACATACAACCTTTCCTTACGAAGGCGGTAAGGAAACTTCGTTTTGACATCCATCGCCAGATTTCATAAATGTAGCTAATGCTAACATGATTCCGACGGACTTAAGCATCGCTACGGATGAGAAAATCTCATCGTAGTCAACTCCTTGAACTTGTGAAAAACTCTTCGCCACAAGTCGAGCTTCATGAGCGGTGACATTACCGTCCACGTCCGTCTTCTTCTTAAAGATCCATTTATCTCAATGGCTTGCCTATCGGGCAAGTCCACCAAAGAATCCATGCTTTGTTACGATACATGGATCCTATCTCGGATTTCATGGCTTCTAACCATTTGTCGGAATATGGGCCCACCATCGCTTCTCCATAGCTCGTAGGTTCATCTAGCAATATGACCTTCAAGACAGGATTCTTGTACCACTCAAGTAGCACGCATCCTTGTCACCCTATGAGTGCAGTAGTGACTTGATCCAAACTTCATGATCACTATCATAAGCTTCTACTTCAATTGGTGTAGGCGCCCACAGGAACAACTTCACGTGCCTGCTGCACACTACTTGAAGTGATGGTTCAATAACCTCATCAAGTCTCCACCATCCTCCCACTCAATTCTTTCGAGAGAAACTTTTCCTCGAGAAAGGACCCGTTCTAGAAACAATTACTTTTGCTTAGGATCTTGAGATAGGAGGTATACCCAACTGTTTTGGGTGTCCTATGAAGATGTATTTATCCGTTTTGGGTTCGAGCTTATCACGATGAAACTTTTTCACGAGCGTCGAAGCCCCAAACTTTTAAGAAACGACAACTTAGATTTCTCCAAACCATAGTTCAAGCAGTGCCGTCTCAGCGGAATTCATTGGTGCCCTATTAAAGTGAGTGCGGTTGTCTCTAATGCCTAACCCACGAACGATAGTGGTAATTGGATAAGAGACATCATGGTACGCACCATATCCAATAGGGTGCAACTATGATGTTCGGACACACCATCGCACTATGGTGTTCCAGGCGGTATTAATTGTGAAACAATTTCCACAATGTCTTAATTGTATACCAAACTCATGACTCAGATACTCATCTCTATGATCATATCATAGACATTTTATCCTCTTGTCACGACGATCTTCACCTTCACTATGAAATTACTTGAACCTTTCAATAATTCAGATTTGTGTTTCATCAAGTAAATATACTCAGTATCTACTCAAATCATCCGTGAAGTAAGAACATAACGATATTCACTGCATGCCTCAGCACTCATTGGACTGCACACATCAAAATGTGTTACTTCCAACAAGTTTCTATCTTGTTCCATCTTCTTTGAAACCGAGGCTTTTCAGTCATTTTGCCCATGTGGTATGATTTGCATATCTCAAGTGATTCAAAATCATGTGAGTTCAAACGATCCATCTGCATGGAGTTTCTTCATGCATATACACCAATAGACATGGTTCACATGTCTCAAGCTTTTCAAAAACGAGTGAGTCCAAAGATCCATCAACATGGAGCTTCTTCATGCGTTTACACCAATATGACTTACATGGCGATTACCACAAGTAAGTGGTACTATCATTACTATCTTATATCTTTTGGCATGAAAATGTGTATCACTACGATCGAGATTCAATGAACCATTCTTTTAGGTGTAAGTGTTGGGGAACGTAGTAATTTCAAAAATTTTCCTACGATCACGCAAGATCATGGTGATGCTTAGCAACGAGATGAGAGTGTTGTCTACGTACCCTCGTAGACCAGCAACGGAAGCGTTGACGCACCGTAGAGGAAGTAGTCGTACTCCTTCACGATCCAACCGATCCAAGTACCGACCGTACGGCACCTCCGAGTTCTGCACACGTTCAGCTCGATGACGTCCCTCGAACTCCGATCCAGCCGAGTGTTGAGGGAGAGTTTCGTCAGCACGACGGCGTGGTGACGATGATGATGTTCCACCGACGCAGGGCTTCGCCTAAGCTCCGTAACGGTATAATCGAGGTGTAATTTGGTGGAAGGGGGCACCGCACACGGCTAAGGAAAGATCTTAATGATCAACTTCTGTGTCATGGGGTGCCCCTGCCTATATATAAGGAGGGAAGGGGAGGGCTGGCCGGCCAAGGAGAGGTGCGCCAGGGTGTCCTACTCCTACTAGGAGTAGGATTCCCCCAAATCCTAGTCCAACTAGGTTTCCTCAAGTGGGAAGGGAGAGAGGCGCCCCTTCTCCTAGTCCTAATAGGACTAGGAAGGGGAAGGTGCTGACCAGCACTTGGGCCCCCTTTTCTCCTTTCCACTAAGGCCCATGTTGGCCCATTAGCATTCCGGGGGTTCGGTAACCTCCGGTACTTAGTAAAATTCCCAATTTCACGGAACACTTCCGATGTCCAAACATAGACTTCCAATATATGAATCTTTATGTCTCGACCATTTCGAGACTCCTCGTCACGTCCGTGATCTCATCCGGGACTCGAACAACCTTCGGTACAGAAACATCATAAAAACTCATAGTAGCTGTCATCGAAGCGTTAAGCGTGCGGACCCTACGGGTTCGAGAACTATGTAGACATGGTGAGACACCTCTCCGGTCAATAACCAATAGCGGGACCTGGATGCCCATATTGGCTCCTACATATTCTCGAAGATCTTTATCGGTCGAGACCGCATAACAACATACGTTGTTCCCTTTGTCATCGGTATGTTACTTGCCGAGATTCGATCGTCGGTATCCAATACCTAGTTCAATCTCGTTAAGCAGAATCTCTTTACTCGTTTAAGTAATACATCATCTCACAACTAACACATTAGTTGAAATGCTTGCAAGGCTTATGTGATGTGCATTACCGAGAGGGCCGAGAGATACCTCTCCAGGCAATCGGAGTGACAAATCCTAATCTCGAAATATGCCAACTCAACATGTACCTTCGGAGACACCTGTAATGTACCTTTATAATCACCCGATTACGTTGTGACGTTTGGTAGCACCAAAAGTGTTCCTCGTGCAAACGGGAGTTGCATAATCTCATAGTCATAGGAACATGTATAAGTCATGAAGAAAAGCACTAGCAACAAACTATACGATCAGGTGCTATGCTAATGGAATGGGTCATGTCAATCGGATCATTCAACCAATGATGTGATCCCGTTAATCAAATAACAACTCCTTGTTCATAGTTAGGAAACACAACCATCTTTGATTAACGAGCTAGTCAAGTAGAGGCATACTAGTGACACTCTGTAGGTTTATGTATTCACACATGTATTATGTTTCCTGTTAATACAATTCTAGCATGAATAATAAACTTTTATCATGATATGAGGAAATAAATAATAACTTTATTATTGCCTCTAGGGCATATTTCCTTGATCTCCCACTTGCACTAGAGTCAATAATCTAGATTACACAGTAATGATTCTAACACCCATGGAGTCTTGGTGCTGATCATGTTTTGCTCGTGGAAGAGGCTTAGTCAGCGGATGCGCAACATTCAGATCCGTATGTATCTTGCATATCTCTATGTCTCCCACGGACCAAATCCGGATGGAGTTAGGCGTCTTTTGATGTGCTTGGTTCTCTTGTGAAATCTGGATTCCTTTGCCAAGGCAATTGCACGATATTGTCACAAAAGATTTTCATTGGACCCGATACACTAGGTACAACACCTAGATCGGTTATGAACTCCTTCATCCAGACTCCTTCATTAGCTGCTTCCAAGCGACTATGTACTCGACTTCACATGTAGATCCCGCCACGACGCTTTGTTTGGAACTGCACCAACCGACAGCTCCACCGTTTAATGTAAATACGTATCCGGTTTGCGATTTAGAATCGTGGGATCAGTGTCAAAGCTTGCGTCGACGTAACCGTTCTGACGAGTTCTTTGTCACCGCCATAAATGAGAAACATATCCTTAGTCCTTCTCAAGTACTTAAGGATGTTCTTGACCGCTGTCGATGATCCACTCTGGATTACTTTGGTACCTGCACCGCTAAACTTCTGACAAAGGCACACATCGGTCTGGTACCTGACATTGCATACATGATAGAGCCTATGGCTGAAGCATAGGGAACATCTTTCATTTTCTCTCTATCTTCTGCGGTGGTCGGGCATTGAGTCTTACTCAACTTCACACCTTGTAACACCGGCAAGAACCCTTTCTTTGCACGATCCATTTTGAACTTTTTCAAAACTTTATCAAGGTATGTGCTTTGTGAAAGTCCTATTAAGCGTCTTGATCTATCTCTATAGATCTTAATGCCCAATATGTAAGCAGCTTCACCGAGGTCTTTCATTGAAAAACTCTTATTCAAGTATCCTTTTATGCTATCCAGAAATTCTATATCATTTCCGATCGGTAATATGTCATCCACATATAATATCGTAAATGCTCTGAGCTCCCACTCACTTTCTTGTAAATACAGGCTTCTCCAAAAGTGCATATAAAACCAAATGCTTTGATCACACTATCAAAGCGTTTATTCCAACTCCGAGAGGCTTGCACCAGTCCATAAATGGACCATTTGGAGCTTGCACACTTTGTTAGCTCCCTTTGGATCGACAAAACCTTCTGGTTGCATCATATACAACTCTTCTTCCAAATCCATTCAGAATGCAGTTTTAACATCCATTTGCCAAATTTCATAATCATAAAATGCGGCAATTGCTAACATGATTCGGACGGACTTTAAGCATCGCTACGGGTGAGAAGGTCTCATCGTAGTCAATCCCTTGAACTTGTCGAAAACCTTTTGCAACAAGTCGAGCTTTATAGACGATAACATTACCATCAGCGTCGGTCTTCTTCTTGAAGATCCATTTATTCTCAATTGCTTGCCGATCATTGGGCAAGTCAACCAAAGTCCACACTTTGTTCTCATACATGGATCCCATCTCAGATTTCATGGCCTCCGGCCATTTTGTGGAATCTGGGCTCACCATCGCTTCTTCATAGTTCGTAGGTTCATCATGTTCCGATAACATGACTTCGAGAATAGGATTACCGTACCACTGCAGTGCGGATCTTGCTCTGGTTGATCTCTGAAGTTCTGTAGAAATTTGATCTGAAGTTTCATGATCATCATCATTAGCTTCTTCCCTATTTGGTGTAGGTGTCACGTAAACTGTTTTCGTGATGTACTACTTCTCAATAAGGGAGTAGATCTGATTATCTCATCAAGTTCTACTTTCCTCCCACTCATTTCTTTTGAGAGAAACTCCTTCTCCAAAAAGTTTCCGAATTTAGCAACAAAAATCTTGCCTTCGGATCTGTGATAGAAGGTGTACCCAATGATCTCCTTTGGGTATCCTATGAAGACACATTTCTCCGATTTGGGTTCGAGCTTATCAGGTTGAAGCTTTTTCACATAAGCATCGCAGCCTAACGTTCGAAGCGACAACTTTGGTTTCTTGCCAAACCACAGTTCATAAGGCGTCGTCTCAACGGATTTAGATGGTGCCCTATTTAAAGTGAATGTAGCCGTCTCTAAAGCATAACCCCAAAGCGATAGCGGTAAATCGGTAAGAGACATCATAGATCGCACCATATCTAATAAAAGTACGATTCATGACGTTCGGACACACCATTACGTTGTGGTGTTCGGTGGCGTAAGTTGCGAAACTATTCCGCATTGTTTCAAATGTAGGCCAAACTTCGTAACTCAAATATTCTCCTCCACGGTCGGATCGTAGAAACTTTATTTTCTTGTTACGATGATTTTCCACTTCACTCTGAAATTCTTTGAACTTTTCAAATGTTTCAGATTTGTGTTTCATTAAGTAGATATACCCATATCTGCTCAAATCATCTGTGAAGGTGAGAAAATAACGATATCCGCCATTTAGCCTCAACATTCATTGGACCACATACATCGGTATGTATGATTTCCAATAAATCTGTTGCTCTCTCCATAGTTAGGAGAACGGTGTTTTAGTCATCTTGCCCATAAGGCACGGTTACGCAAGTGCCAAGTGATTCATAATCAAGTGACTCCAAAAGTCCATCGGTATGGAGTTTCTTCATGCGCTTTACACCGATATGACCTAAACGGCGGTGCCACAAATAAGTTGCACCATCATTATCAACTCTGCATCTTTTGGTTTCAACATTATGAATATGTGTATCACTACTATCAAGATTAAGTAAAAACAAACCATTCTTCAATGGTGCATGACCATAAAAGATATTATTCATATAAATAGAACAACCATTATTCTATGATTTAAATGAATAACCGTCTCGCATCAAACAAGATCCAGATATAATGTTCATGCTCAACGCTGGTACTAAATAACAATTATTTAGGTCTAATACTAATCCCGAAGGTAGATGTAGAGGTAGCGTGCCGATTGCGATCACATCGACTTTGGAACCATTTCCCACGCCAAGATCGTCACCTCGTCCTTAGCCAATCTTCGCCATCCGTAGCCCTGTTTCGAGTTGCAAATATTAGCAATGAACCAGTATCAAATACCGGTGCTCTGCGAGTATTAGTAAGGTACACATCAATAACATGTATATCACATATACCTTTGTTAACCTTGCCATCCTTCTTATCCGCCAAATACTTGGGGCAGTTCCGCTTCCGGTGACCAGCACTGCTTGCAATAGAAGCACTCGGTTTCAGGCTTAGGACCAGACTTGGGTTTCTTCTCTTGATCGACAACTTGCTTGCCGTTCTTTTTGAAGTTTCCTTTTCTTTCCTTTGCCCTTTTCTTGAAACTAGTGGTTTTGTTAACCATCAACACTTGATGCTCCTTTTTGATTTCTACCTCCATGACTTTCGGCATCGCGAAGAGCTCGGGCATTGTTTTGGTCATCCCTTGCATATTATAGTTCATCACGAAGCTCTTGTAGCTTGGTGGCGATGATTGGAGAATTACATCAATGACGCAATCATCCGGAAGATTAACTCCCGGTTGAATCAAGTGATTGTTATATCCGGACATTACGAGTATATGCTCCTTGCGAACCGTTCTCCTCCATCTTACAGCTATAGAACTTATTGGAGACTTCATATCTCTCAATCCGGGCATTCGCTTGGAATATTAACTTCAACTCTGGAACATCTCATATGCTCCATGGTGTTCAAAACGACGTTGAAGTCGGTTCTAAGCCGTAAAAGCATGGCACAATCGAACTATAGAGTAGTCATCGACTTTGCTTTGCCAGACGTTCACAACTTCGGCGCAGCCCTTTGCACCAGGCACGGCACCTAACGGTGCTTCGGGACGTAATTCTTCCGTGCAGCAATAAGGATAATCCTCAAATTACGGACCCAGTCCGTGTAATTGCTGCCATCATCTTTCAACTTTGCTTTCTCAAGGAGCATTAAAATTCAACGGAACAACAAGACGAGCCATCTATCTACACATCATAGACAAGCAAGATACTATCGGTACTAAGTTCATGATAAATTTAAGTTCAATTAATCATATTATTTAAGAACTCCCACTTAGAAAAATATCCCTCCAATTCTCTAAGTGATTGCGTGATCCATATCAACTACACCATGACCGATCATCACGTGTGATGGAGTAGTTTCAATGGTGAACATCAATATGTTGATCATATCTACTATATGATTCACGCTCGACCTTTCGGTCTCCGTGTTACGAGGTCATATCTTATATGCATAGCTCGTCAAGTATAACCTGAGTAATCTGAGTGTTCAACTGTTTTGCACCAGTTGTATTTGAACGTAGAGCCTATCACACCCGATCATCACTTGGTGTCTCAGCACGAAGATCTTTCGCATCGGTGCATACTCAGGGAGAACACTTCTTGATAATTTAGTAAGGGATCATCTTATAATGCTACCGTCAATCAAAGCAAGATAAGATGCATAAAGGATTAACATCACATGCAATCAATATAAGTGATATGATATGGCCATCATCATCTTGTGCTTGTGATTTCCATCTCCGAAGCACCGTCATGATCACCATCGTCACCGGCGCGACACCTTGATCTCCATCGTAGCATCGTTGTCGTCTCGCCAAACTTATGCTTCTACAACTATCGCTACCGCTTAGTGATAAAGTAAAGCATTACGAGGCGATTGCATTGCATACAATAAGCGACAACCATATGGCTCCTGCCGATTGCCGATAACTTCGGTTACAAAACATGATCATCTCATACAATAAAATTCAGCATCATGTCTAGACCATATCACATCACAACATGCCACTGCAAAAACAAGTTAGGCGTCCTCTACTTTGTTGTTGCAAATTTTACGATGGCTGCTACGGGCTTAAGCAAGAACCAATCTCACCCACGCATCAAAACCACAACGATACTTCGTCAAATAGACTCCGTTTAACCTTCTCAAGGACCGGCGTAGCCTCAGTTCAACTAAAGTTGGAGACAGTCTTCCACAAGCCATCTATGTGCAAAGCACGCCGAGGAACCGGTCTCGCGTAAGAGTACGCGTAAGGTTGGTCTCGATCGTCATCCAACAATACCGCTGAACCAAAGTATGACATCTTTGGTAGGCGGTATGACTTGTATCGTCCACAACTCACTTGTGTTCTACTCGTGCATATCATCAAACCATAAAAACCTAGGCTCGATACCCTTTGTTGGGGAGCGTAGTAATTTCAAAAATTTCCTACGATCACGCCAAGATCATGGTGATGCTTAGCAACGAGATGAGAGTGTTGTCTACGCACCCTCGTAGACCAGCAGCGGAAGCGTTGGCATAGCGTAGAGGAAGTAGTCGTACTCCTTCACGATCCAACCGATCCAAGTACCGAGCGTCACGGCACCTCCGAGTTACGCACACGTTCAGCTCGATGGCGTCCCTCGAACTCCGATCCAGCCGAGTGTTGAGGGAGAGTTTAAATCGACCTGACGGCGTGGTGGACGATGATGATGTTCCACCGACGCAGGCTTCGCCTAAGCTCGTGAACGGTATAATCGAGGTGTAATTTGGTGGAAGGGGCACCGACACGGCTAAGGAAAGATCTTAATGATCAACTTACGTGTCATGGGGTGCCCCTGCCTATATAAAGGAGGGAAGGGAGGGGCTGGCCGGCCAAGGAGAGGTGCGCCGGTGTCCTACTCCTACTAGGAGTAGGATTCCCCCAAATCCTAGTCCAACTAGGTTTCCTCAAGTGGGAAGGAGAGAGAGGCGCCCCTTCTCCTAGTCCTAATAGGACTAGGAAGGGGAAGGTGCTTGACCAGCACTTGGCCCCCTTTCTCCTTTCCACTAAGGCCCATGTTGGCCCATTAGCATTCCGGGGTTCCGGTAACCTCCGGTACTTGGTAAAATTCCCAATTTCACCGGAACACTTCCGATGTCCAAACATAGACTTCCAATATATGAATCTTTATGTCTCGACCATTTCGAGACTCCTCGTCACGTCCGTGATCTCATCCGGGACTCGAACAACCTTCGGTACAGAAACATCATAAAAACTCATAGTAGCATGTCATCGAAGCGTTAAGCGTGCGGACCCTACGGGTTCGAGAACTATGTAGACATGGTGAGACACCTCTCCGGTCAATAACCAATAGCGGGACCTGGATGCCCATATTGGCTCCTACATATTCTACGAAGATCTTTATCGGTCGGACCGCATAACAACATACGTTGTTCCCTTTGTCATCGGTATGTTACTTGCCGAGATTCGATCGTCGGTATCCAATACCTAGTTCAATCTCGTTAAGCAGAATCTCTTTACTCGTTTAAGTAATACATCATCTCACAACTAACACATTAGTTGAAATGCTTGCAAGGCTTATGTGATGTGCATTACGAGAGGGCCCAGAGATACCTCTCCGACAATCGGAGTGACAAATCCTAATCTCGAAATATGCCAACTCAACATGTACCTTCGGAGACACACCGTAATGTACCTTTATAATCACCCGATTCGTTGTGACGTTTGGTATCACCAAAGTGTTCCTCGTGCAAACGGGAGTTGCATAATCTCATAGTCATAGGAACATGTATAAGTCATGAAGAAAAGCACTAGCAACAAACTATACGATCGGTGCTATGCTAATGGAATGGGTCATGTCAATCAGATCATTCAACCAATGATGTGATCCCGTTAATCAAATAACAACTCCTTGTTCATGGTTAGGAAACACAACCATCTTTGATTAACGAGCTAGTCAAGTAGAGGCATACTAGTGACACTCTGTAGGTTTATGTATTCACACATGTATTATGTTTCCTGTTAATACAATTCTAGCATGAATAATAAACTTTTATCATGATATGAGGAAATAAATAATAACTTTATTATTGCCTCTAGGGCATATTTCCTTCAGTAAGACCATTGAAGGTATTATTCAAATAATTAGAGTAACCATTATTCTCCTTAAATGAATAACCGCATTGCAATAGACATAATCCAATCATGTCTATGCTCAACGCAAACACCAAATAACAATATTCAGGTTTAGCACCAATCTCGATGGTAGAGGGAGCGTGCGATGCTTGATCACATCAACCTTGGAACCACTTCCAACACATATCGACAGCTCACCTTTAGCTAGTCTCCGTTTATTCCGTAGCTGTTATTTGAGTTACTATCACTTAGCAAGCCCGAACCGGTATCTAATACCACGGTGCTACTAGGAGTACTAGTAAAGTACACATTAACATAATGTATATCCGGTATACTTCTATCGACCTTGCCTGCCTTCTTATCTACCAAGTATCCAGGGTGGTTACGCTTTAGTGTCCGTTCCTCTCATTCTGAAGCACTTAGTCTCGGGTTTGGGTTCAACCTCGGTTTCCTCCTTTGGAGCGACAACTGATTTGCCATTTCATGAAGTACCCCTTCTTGCCCTTGCCCTTCTTGAAACTAGTGGTTTCACTAACCATCAACAATTGATGCTCCTTCTTGATTTCTACATTCGCGATGTGTCGAACATTGCGAATAGCTCAAGGATCATCATATCTATCACGATATGTTATAGTTTATCACGAAGCTCTAGCAGCTTGGTGGCAATGACTTTGGAGAAACATCACTATCTCATCGGAAGATCAACTCCCACTCGATTCAAGTGATTGTTGCACTCGAGACAATCTGAGCACAAGCTCAACGATTGAGCTTTTCTCCCTTAGTTTGCAGGCTAAGAAAATCGTCGGAGGTCTTATACCTCTTGACGTGGGCACGAGCTTGAAATCCCAATTTCAGCCCTCGAAACATCTCATATGTTCCGCGATGTTTTGAAATCGTCTTTGGTGCCTCAACTCTTAACCGTTTAACTGAACTATCACATAGTTATCAAGACGTGTACGTCAGATGTTCGCAACATCCACAGACGACGTTCGAGGTTCAGCACACCGAGCGGTGCATTAAGGACATAAGCCTTCTACTGTCCGCATAATTGCTATTGTCAACTTTCAACTATATTTCCTCTAGGAACATATCTAAAATAGTAGAACTAAAGCGCGAGATATGACATAATTTGCAAAAGGGCTTTCGACTATGTTCAGGATAATTAAGTTCATCTAATGAACTCCCACTCAGATAGACATCCCTCCAGTCATCTAAGTGATTACATGATCCGAGTCAACTAGGCCGTGTCCGATCATCACGTGAGATGGACTAGTCATCATCGGTGAACATCTTCATGTTGATCGTATCTACCATCGACTCATGCTCGACCTTTCGGTTTCTTGTGTTGCGAGGCCGTGGTTCCGTACATGCTAGGCTCGTCAAGTCAACCTAAGTGTTTAGCGTGTAAATCGGGCTTACACCCGTTGTATGTGAACGTAAGAATCTATCACACCCGATCATCACGTGGTGCTTGAAGCGACGAACTTCGCAACGGTTACAGTTAGGGGGAACACTTTCTTGAAATTTTAATGAGGGATCATCTTATTTACTACTGTTGTTCTAAGCAAATAAGATGCATAAACATGATAAACATCACATGCAATCAAATGGTGACATGATATGGCCAAAATCATTTTGCTCCTTTTGATCTCCATCTTCGGGGCTCCATGATCATCATCGTCACCGGCATGACACCATGATCTCCATCATCATGATCTCCATCGTCGTGTCTCCATGAAGTTGTCTCGCCAACTTATTACTTCTACTACTATGGCTACCGGCTAGCAATAAAGTAAAGTAATTACATGGCATTTGTTCAATGACACGCAGGTCATACAATAAATAAAGACAACTCCTATGGCTCTGCGGTTGTCATACTCATCGACATGCAAGTCGTGATTCCTATTACAAGAACATGATCAATCTCATACATCACATATCATTCATCACATTCTTCTTGGCCATATCACATCACATAGCATACCCTGCAAAAACAAGTTAGACGTCCTCTAATTGTTGTTTGCATGTTGTACGTGGCTGCTATGGGTTTCTAGCAAGAACGTTTCTTACCTACGTAAAACCACAACGTGATATGCCAATTGCTATTTACCCTTCATAAGGACCCTTTTCATCGAATCCGTTCCGACTAAAGTGGGAGGCGGCACCCGCTAGCCACCTTATGCACCAAGTGCATGTCGGTCGGTGGAACCTGTCTCACGTAAGTGTACGTGTAAGGTCGGTCCGCCGCTTCATCCCACAATACCGTCGAAACAAGATTGGACTAGTAACGGTAAGCATATTGAACAAGATCAACGCCCACAACTACTTTGTGTTCTACTCGTGCAAAGAATCTACGCTAGACCTAGCTCGTGATGCCACTGTTGGGGAACGTAGCAGAAATTCAAAATTTTCCTACGAGTCACCAAGATCTATCTATGGAGAGATTAGCAACGAGGGGAAGGAGAGTGCATCTACATACCCTTGTAGATCACTAAGCGGAAGCGTTCAAGAGAACGAGGTTGAAGGAGTCGTACTCGTCGTGATCCAAATCACCGGAGATCCTAGTGCCGAACGGACGGCACCTCCGCGTTCAACACACGTACAGCCGGTGGCGTCTCCCACGCCTTGATCCAGCAAGGAGAGAGGGAGAGGTTGAGGAAGACTCTGTCCCAAAGAGCAGACAACGGCGTGGTGGTGGTGGAGGAGCGTGGTGATCCAGAAGCGCTTCGCCAAGCACCGCGAGATATGAGGAGAAAGAGAGGTAGGGCTGCGCCAACAGGAGAAGAACTTCGTGTGTTGGGCTGCCCCTTTGCCTCCACTATATATAGGGGGAGAGGGGGGGGGGGCTGCGCCCCCACCTAGGGTTCCACCCTAGGGGCGGCGGCCAGCCCAAGATCCCATCTGGGGGGCGGCCAAGGGGGGGAGAGGGGAAACTTGCCCCCAAGCTAGGTGGGCGCCTCCCCAAACCCTAGGCACCTTGGGCCCTTGTGGGGTGCACCAGCCCACCCGGGCTGGTCCTCCCACACTTGGCCCATGCAGCCCTCCGGGATGGTGGCCCCACTTGGTGGACCCTGGACCCTCCGGTGGTCGATGCGTTCTTGATAAAACCCAAAACTTTTCCGGTGACCAAAACAGGACTTCCCATATATAATTCTTTACCTCCGGACCATTACGGAACTCCTCGTGACGTCCCGGATCTCATCCGGGACTCCGAACAACATTCGGTATGTTGGGGAACGTAGTAATTTCAAAAAAATTCCTACGCACACACAAGATCATGGTGATGCATACCAACGAGAGGGGAGAGTGTGTCCACGTACCCTCGTAGACCGAAAGCGGAAGCGTTATGACAACGCGGTTGATGTAGTCGTACGTCTTCACGATCCGACCGATCCAAGTACCGAACGTATGGCACCTCCGAGTTCAGCACACGTTCAGCTCGATGACGATCCCCGGACTCCGATCCAGCAGGGTGTCGGGGATGAGTTCCGTCAGCACGACGGTGTGGTGACGATGATGATGTTCTACCGACGCAGGGCTTCGCCTAAACTCCGCGACGATATGACCGAGGTGGAATATGGTGGAGGGGGGCACCGCACACGGCTAAGGAACGATCACGATGATCAACTTGTGTGTCCTGGGGTGCCCCCCTGCCCCCGTATATAAAGGAGCAAGGGGCGAGGCCGGCCGGCCCTAGGGGGCGCGCCAAGGAGGGGGAAATCCTCCTCCTAGTGGGAGTAGGATTCCCCTTTCCTAGTCCCACTAGGAAGGAGGAAGGGGGAAGGAAAGAGAGGGAGAGGGAGAGGGAAAGAGGGGCCACGCCCCCCCTCCATAGTCCAATTCGGACTCCCCATGGGGGGGGCGCCACCTCGTGGGCTGCTGCCCTCTCTCTCCCCTAAGGCCCACTAAGGCCCAATACTTCCCCGGGGGGTTCCGGTAACCCCTCCGGCACTCCGGTTTTCTCCGAAATCACCCGGAACAATTCCGGTGTCCGAATATAGTCATCCAATATATCAATCTTTATGTCTCGACCATTTCAAGACTCCTCATCATGTCCGTGATCACATCCGGGACTCCGAACAACCTTCGGTACATCAAAACATATAAACTCATAATAAAACTGTCATCGTAACGTTAAGCGTCACGGACCCTACGGGTTCGAGAACTATGTAGACATGACCTAGAACCATTCTCGGTCAATAACCAATAGCGGAAGCTGGATGCTCATATTGGCTCCCACATATTCTACGAAGATCTTTATCGGTCAAACCGCATAACAACATACGTTGTTCCCTTTGTCATCGGTATGTTACTTGCCCGAGATTCGATCGTCGGTATCTAATACCTAGTTCAATCTCGTTACCAGCAAGTCTCTTTACTCGTTAAGTAATGCATCATTTCGTAACTAACTCATTAGCTACATTGCTTGCAAGGCTTATAGTGATGTGCATTACCGAGAGGGCCCAGAGATACCTCTCCGACAATCGGAGTGACAAAACCTAATCTCGAAATACGCCAACCCAACATGTACCTTTAGAGACACTTGTTGTACTCCTTTATAATCACCCAGTTACGTTGTGACGTTTGGTAGTACCCAAAGTGTTCCTTCGGTAAATGGGAGTTGCATAATCTCATAGTTACAGGAACATGTATAAGTCATGAAGAAAGCAATAGCAATATACTAAACGATCAAGTGCTAGGCTAACGGAATGGGTCATGTCAATTGCATCATTCTCCTAATGATGTGATCCCGTTAATCAAATGACAACTCATGTCTATGGTTAGGAAACATAACCATCTTTGATTAATGAGCTAGTCAACTAGAGGCATACTAGTGACGTTATGTTGGTCTATGTATTCACACATGTATTATGTTTCCGGTTAATACAATTCTAGCATGAATAATAAACATTTATCATGATATGAGGAAATAAATAATAACTTCATTATTGCCTCTAGGGCATATTTCCTTCAGTCTCCCACTTGCACTAGAGTCAATAATCTAGATTACACAGTAATGATTCTAACACCCATGGAGTCTTGGTGCTGATCATGTTTTGCTCGTGGAAGAGGCTTAGTCAGCGGATCCGCAACATTCAGATCTGTATGTATCTTGCAAATTTCTATGTCTCCCACTGGACTTGGTCCCGGATGGAATTGAAGCGTCTCTTGATGTGCTTGGTCCTCTTGTGAAATCTGGATTCCTTTGCCAAGGCAATTGCACGATATTGTCATAGAAGATCTTCATTGGTCCCGATGCACTAGGTATGACACCTAGATCGGAAATGAACTCTTTCATCCAGACTCCTTCATTTGCTGCTTCCGAAGCAGCTATGTACTCCGCTTCACATGTAGATCCCGCCACGACGCTTTGTTTAGAACTGCACCAACTTACAACTCCACCGTTAAATGAAAACACGTATCCGGTCTGCGATTTAGAATCGTCCGGATCAGTGTCAAAGCTTGCATCGACGTAACCATTTACGACTAGCTCTTTGTCACCTCCATATACGAGAAACATATCCTTAGTCCTTTTCAGGTATTTCGGGATATTCTTGACCGCTGTCCGATGATCCACTCTGGATTACTTTGGTACCTCCTGCTAAACTAATAGCAAGGCACACATCAGGTCCGGTACACAACATTGCATACATGATAGAGCCTATGGCTGAAGCATAGGGAACTCCTTTCATTTTCTCTCTATCTTACAGAGTGGTCGGGCATTGAGTCCGACTCAACTTCACACCTTGTTATACGTGCAAGAAACCTTTCTTTGCACGATCCATTTTGAACTTTTTCAAAACTTTATCAAGGTATGTGCTTTGTGAAAGTCCAATCAAGCGCCTTGATCTATCTCTATAGATCTTGATGCCCAATATGTAAGCAACTTCACCGAGGTCTTTCATTGAAAAACTTCTATTCAAGTATCCTTTTATGCTATCCAGAAATTCTATATCATTTCCAATCAACAATATGTCGTCCACATATAATATTAGAAATGCTACAGAGGTCCCACTCACTTTCTTGTAAATACAGGCTTCTCCAAAAGTGCAGATGAAACCATATGCTTTGATCACACTATCAAAGCGTTTATTCCAACTCCGAGAGGCTTGCACCAGACCATAAATGGATCGCTGGAGCCTGCACACTTTGTTAGCTCCCTTAGGTTCGACAAAACCTTCCGGTTGCATCATATACAAATCTTCTTCCAGAAATCCATTCAGGAACGCAGTTTTGACATCCATCTGCCATATTTCATAATCATAAAATGCGGCAATTGCTAACATGATTCGGACAGACTTAAGCATCGCTACGGGTGAGAAGGTCTCATCGTAGTCAACCCCTTGAACTTGTCGAAAACCTTTTGCAACAAGTCGAGCTTTGTAAAATGAACATTACCGTCGCCGGTCTTCTTCTTGAAGATCCATTTACTTTCTATTGCTTGCCGATCATCGGGCAAGTCAACCAAAGTCCACACTTTGTTCTCATACATGGATCCCATCTCAGATTTCATGGCTTCAAGCCATTTTGCGGAATCTGGGCTCATCATCGCTTCCTCATAGTTCGTAGGTTCACCATGATCTAGTAGCATGACTTCTAGAATAGGATTACCGTACCACTCTGGTGCGAATCTTACTCTAGTTGATCTACGAAGTTCAGTAACAACTTGATCTGAAGTTTCATGATCATCATCATTAACTTCCTCACTAATTGGTGTAGGTGTCACAGGAACTGATTTCTGTGATGAACTACTTTCCAATAAGGGAGCTGGTACTATTACCTCATCAAGTTCTACTTTCCTCCCAGTCACTTCTTTCGAAAGAAACTCCTTCTCTAGAAAGGATCCATTCTTAGCAACGAATGTCTTGCCTTCGGATCTGTGATAGAAGGTGTACCCAACTGTCTCCTTTGGGTATCCTATGAAGACACATTTTTCCAATTTGGGTTCGAGCTTATCAGGTTGAAGTTTTTTCACATAAGCATCGCAGCCCCAAACTTTTAGAAACGACAACTTTGGTTTCTTGCCAAACCATAGTTCATAAGGGGTCGTCTCAACGGATTTTGATGGTGCCCTATTTAACGTGAATGCGGTCGTCTCTAAAGCATAACCCCAAAACGATAGCGGTAAATCAGTAAGAGACATCATAGATCGCACCATATCTAGTAAAGTACGATTACGACGTTCGGACACACCATTTCGTTGTGGTGTTCCAGGTGGCGTGAGTTGCGAAACTATTCCGCATTGTTTTAAATATAAACCAAACTCGTAACTCAAATATTCTCCTCCACGATCAGGTCATAGGAATTTTATTTTCTTGTTACGATGATTTTCCACTTCACTCTGAAATTCTTTGAACTTTTCAAATGTTTCAGACTTGTGTTTCATTAAGTAGATATACCCATATCTGCTCAAATCATCTGTGAAGGTGAGAAAATAACGATACCTGCCGCGAGCCTCAATATTCATTGGACCACAAACATCAGTATGTATGATTTCCAATAAATTAGTTGCTCGCTCCATAGTTCCGGAGAACGGCGTTTTAGTCATCTTGCCCATGAGGCATGGTTCGAAGTACCAAGTGATTCATAATCAAGTGATTCCAAAAGTCCATCAGTATGGAGTTTCTTCATGCGCTTTATACCGATATGACCTAAACGGCAGTGCCACAAATAAGTTGCACTATCATTATCAACTCTGCATCTTTTGGTTTCAACAATATGAATATGTGTATCACTACTATCGAGATTCATCAAAAATAGACCACTCTTTAAGTGTGCATGACCATAAAAGATATTACTCATATAAATAGAACAACCATTATTCTCTGATTTAAATGAATAACCGTCTCGCATCAAACAAGATCCAGATATAATGTTCATGCTCAACGCTGGCACCAAATAACAATTATTCAGGTCTAAAACTAATCCCGAAGGTAGATGTAGAGGTAGCGTGCCGACCGCGATCACATCGACTTTGGAACCATTTCCCACGCCGCATCGTCACCCCGCCCTGGCGGTGTTCGCTTATTCCGTAGTCCCTATTTCGAGTTGCAAATATTAGCAATGTAACCATATCAAATACCCGAGGTGCTCTGCGAGCTCTAGTAAGGTACACATCAATAACATGTATATCACATATACCTTTGTTCACCTTGCCATCCTTCTTATCCGCCAAATACTTGGGGCAGTTCCGCTTCGGTGTCGGTCTGCTTGCGGTAGAAGCACTCGATCTCGTGCTTAGGTCCAGACTTGGGTTTTTGAGCAGCAACTTGTTTGCTGTTCTTCTTGAAGTTCCCCTTCTTCTTCCCTTTGCCCTTTTTCTTGAAACTGGTGGTTTTGTTAACCATCAACACTTGATGCTCCTTCTTGATTTCTACCTCCGCGGCTTTTAGCGTTGCGAAGAGCTCGGGAATAGTCTTGTTCATCCCTTGCATATTATTGTTCATCACGAAGCTCTTGTAGCTTGGTGGCAGTGATTGAAGAATTCTGTCAATGACACTATCATCAGGAAGATTAACTCCCAGTTGAATCAAGTGATTATTATACCTAGACATTTTGAGTATGTGTTCACCGATGTAACTATTCTCCTCCATCTTGCAGTTGTAGAACTTATTGGAGACTTCATATCTCTCAATCCGGGCATTTGCTTGAAATATTAACTTCAACTCCTGGAACATCTCATATCCTCCATGACGTTCAAAACGTCGTTGAAGACCCGGTTCTAAGCCGTAAAGCATGGCACACTGAACTATTGAGTAGTCATCAGCTTTGCTCTGCCATATGTTCACAACATCTGGCGTTGCTCCTGTAGCAGGCCTGGCACCCAGCGGTGCTCCCAGGACATAATTCTTCTATGCAGCAATGAGGATAATCCTCAAGTTATGGACCTAGTCCGTGTAATTTCTACCATCATCTTTCAACTTTGCTTTCTCAAGGAACGCATTAAAATTCAACGGAACAACAACACGAGCCATCTATCTACAACAAACATAGATAAGCAAAATACTATCAGGTACTAAGTTCATGATAAATTTAAGTTCAATTAATCATATTACTTAAGAACTCCCACTTAGACAGACATCTCTCTAGTCATCTAAGTGATCACGTGATCCAAATCAACTAAACCATGACCGATCATCACGTGAGATGGAGTAGTTTTCAATGGTGAACATCACTATGTTGATCATATCTACCATATGATTCACGCCGACCTTTCGGTCTCCGTGTTCCGAGGCCATATCTGCATATGCTAGGCTCGTCAAGTTTAACTCGAGTATTCTGCGTGGTGCAAAACTGGCTTGCACCCGTTGTAGATGGACGTTGAGCTTATCACACCCGATCATCACGTGGTGTCTGGGCACGACGAACTTTGGCAACAGTGCATACTCAGGGAGAACACTTCTTGATAATTTAGTGAGAGATCATCTTAAAATGCTACCGTCAATCAAAGCAAGATAAGATGCATGAAAGATAAATATCACATGCAATCAATATAAGTGATATGATATGGCCATCATCATCTTGTGCTTGTGATCTCCATCTCCGAAGCACCGTCGTGATCACCATCGTCACCGGCGCGACACCTTGATCTCCATCGTAGCATCGTTGTCGTTACGCCATCTATTTCTTCTACGACTATCGCTACCGCTTAGTGATAAAGTAAGCAATTACAGTATGCGTTTGCATTTCATACAATAAAGCGACAACCATATGGCTCCTGCCGATTGCCGATAACTTCGGTTACAAAACATGATCATCTCATACAATAAAATATAGCATCACGTCTTGACCATATCACATCACAACATGCCCTGCAAAAACAAGTTAGACGTCCTCTACTTTGTTGTTGCAAATTTTACGTGGCTGCTACGGGCTGAGCAAGAACCGTTCTTACCTATGCATCAAAACCACAACGATAGTTCATCAAGTTAGTGTTGTTTTAACCTTCGCAAGGACCGGGCATAGCCACACTCGGTTCAACTAAAGTTGGAGAAACAGACACCCGCCAGCCACCTGTGTGCAAAGCACGTCGGTAGAACCAGTCTCGCGTAAGCGTCTGGCGTAATGTCGGTCCGGGCCGCTTCATCCAACAATACCGCCGAACCAAAGTATGACATGCTTTGGTAAGCAAGATGACTTGTATCGCCCACAACTCACTTGTGTTCTACTCGCGGCGTATAACATCAACGCATAAAACCTGGCTCGGATGCCACTGTTGGGGAACGTAGTAATTTCAAAAAAATTCCTACGCACACGCAAGATCATGGTGATGCATACCAACGAGAGGGGAGAGTGTGTCCACGTACCCTCGTAGACCGAAAGCGGAAGCGTTATGACAACACGGTTGATGTAGTCGTACGTCTTCACGATCCGACCGATCCAAGTACCGAACGACGGCACCTCCGAGTTCAGCACACGCTCAACTCGATGGCGATCCCGGACTCGATCCAGCAGGGTGTCGGGATGAGTTCCACAAGACGACGGCGTGGTGACGATGATGATGTTCTACCGACGCAGGGCTTCGCCTAAACTCCGTGACGATATGACCGAGGTGGAATATGGTGGAGGGGGGCACCGCACACGGCTAAGGAACGATCATGATGATCAACTTGTGTGTCCTGGGGTGCCCCCCTGCCCCCGTATATAAAGGAGCAAGGGGGGAGGCCGGCCGGCCCTAGGGGGCGCGCCAAGGAGGGGGAAATCCTCCTCCTGGTGGGAGTAGGATTCCCCTTTCCTAGTCCCACTAGGAAGGAGGAAGGGGGAAGGAAAGAGAGGGAGAGGGAGAGGGAAGAGGGCCGCGCCTCCCTAGTCCAATTCGGACTCCCCATGGGGCGCCACCTCCCGGCTGCTGCCCTCTCTCCCTAAGGCCCACAAAGGCCCAATACTTCCCCGGGGGTTCAGGTAACCCCTCCAAAGACTCAGTTTTCCCGAAATCACCCGGAACAATTCCAAAGGTCCGAATATAGTCATCCAATATATCAATCTTTATGTCTCGACCATTTCGAGACTCCTCGTCATGTCCGTGATCACATCCGGGACTGCGAACAACCTTCGGTACATCAAAACATATAAACTCATAATAAAACTATCATCGTAACGTTAAGCGTGCGGACCCTACGGGTTCTAGAACTATGTAGACATGACCTAGAACCATTCTCGGTCAATAACCAATAGCGGAACCTGGATGCTCATATTGGCTCCCACATATTCTACGAAGATCTTTATCGGTCAAACCGCATAACAACATACGTTGTTCCCTTTGTCATCGGTATGTTACTTGCCCGAGATTCGATCGTCGGTATCCAATACCTGGTTCAATCTCGTTACCGGCAAGTCTCTTTACTCGTTACGTAATGCATCATTCCGTAACTAACTCATTAGCTACATTGCTTGCAAGGCTTATAGTGATGTGCATTACCGAGAGGGCCCAGAGATACCTCTATGACAATCGGAGTGACAAAACCTAATCTCGAAATACGCCAACCCAACATGTACCTTTGGAGACACTTGTAGTACTCCTTTATAATCACCCGATTACGCTATGATGTTTGGTAGTACCCAAAGTGTTCCTCCGTAAACGGAGTTGCATAATCTCATAGTTACAAGAACATGTATAAGTCATGAAGAAAGCAATAGCAATATACTAAACGATCAAGTGCTAGGCTAACGGAATGGGTCATGTCAATCACATCATTCTCCTAATGATGTGATCCCGTTAATCAAGTGACAACTCATGTCTATGGTTAGGAAACATAACCATCTTTGATTAATGAGCTAGTCAAGTAGAGGCATACTAGTGACGTTATGTTGGTCTATGTATTCACACATGTATTATGTTTCTGGTTAATACAATTCTAGCATGAATAATAAACATTTATCATGATATGAGGAAATAAATAATAACTTTATTATTGCCTCTAGGGCATATTTCCTTCACGGTAACCACATACAAACTTCCTTTATAACCCTAGCGTCATCGAACCTTAAGTGTGTAGACCCTACGGGTTCGGGAACCATGCAGACATGACCGAGACGTTCTCCGGTCAATAACCAAAAGCAGGATCTGGATACCCATGTTGGCTCCCACATGTTCCACGATGATCTCATCGGATGAACCACGATGTCAAGGACTCAATCAATCCCGTATACAATTCCCTTTGTCTAGAGGTATTGTACTTGCCCGAGATTCGATGGTCGGTATCCCGATACCTTGTTCAATCTCGTTACCGGCAAGTCTCTTTACTCGTTCCGTAACACATCATCCCGTGATCAACCCCTTGATCACATTGTGCACATTATGATGATGTCCTACCGAGTGGGCCCAGAGATAACTCTCCGTCAATCGGAATGACAAATCCCAGTCTTGATTCGTGCCAACCCAACAGACACTTTCGGAGATACCCGTAATGCACCTTTATAGCCACCCGAATTGCCAGGACGCTTTGGTACACCCAAAGCATTCCTTCGGTATCCGTGAGTTGCACAATCTCATGGTCTAAGGAAATGATACTTGACATTAGAAAAGCTTTAGCATACGAACTACGATTTTGTGCTAGGCTTAGGATTGGGTCTTGTCCATCACATCATTCTCCTAATGATGTGATCCCGTTATCAACGACATCCAATGTCCATGGTCGAAACCGTAACCATCTATTGATCAACGAGCTAGTCAACTAGAGGCTTACTAGGGACATGGTGTTGTCTATGTACCCACACATGTATCTGAGTTTCCTTTCAATACAATTGTAGCATGGATAATAAACGATTATCATGAACAAGGAAATATAATAATAACTAATTTATTATTGCCTCTAGGGCATATTTCCAACATCTCGATGGTAGAGGGAGCGCGCGATGCTTGATCATATCAACCTTGGAAACACTTCCAACACATATCGTCAGCTCACCTTTAACTAGTCTCCGTTTATTCCATAGCTTTTGTTTCGAGTTACTAACACTTAGCAACCGAACCGGTATCTAATACCCTGGTGCTACTAGGAGGACTAGTAAAGTACACATTAACATAATGTATATACAATATACTTCCGTCGACCTTGCCTGCCTTCTTATCTACCAAGTATGTAGGGTGGTTCTGCTTTAGTGTCCGTTCCTCTCATTACAGAAGCACTTAGTCTCGGGTTTGGGTTCAACCTTGGGTTTTCACTAGAGCAGCAACGGTTTTGCCGTTTCATGAAGTATCCCTTCTTGCCCTTGCCCTTCTTGAAACTAGTAGTTTTACTAACCATCAACAATTGATGCTCCTACTTGACTTCTACTTTCGCGGTGTCAAACATCGCGAATACTTCAAGGATCATCATATCTATCCCTGATATGTTATAGTTCATCACGAAGCTCTAGTAGCTTGGTGGCAATGACTTTGGAGAAACATCACTATCTCATCTGGAAGATCAACTCCCACTCGATTCAAGTGATTGTTGTACCCAGACAATCTGAGTACAAGCTCAACGATTGAGCTTTTCTCCCTTAGTTTGCAGGCTAAGAGACTCGTCGGAGGTCTTATACCTCTTGACGTGGGCACGAGCCTGAAATCCCAATTTCAGCCCTCGAAACATCTCATATGTTCCGCGACGTTTTGAAATCGTTTTCGGTGCCTCAACTCTAAACCGTTTAACATCACTGAACTATCACGTAGTTATCAAAACGTGTATGTCAAATGTTCGCAACATCCACAGACGACGTTCGAGGTTCAGCACACCGAGCGGTGCATTAGGGACATAAGCCTTCTTCAAAGCAACGAGGACAATCCTCAGTTTACGAACCTAGTCCGCATAATCGCTACTATCAACTTTCAACTGAATTTTCTCTAGGAACATATCTAAAACAGTAGAACTAAAGCGTGAGCTATGACATAATTTGCAAAAACCTTTTGGCTATGTTCAGGATAATGAAGTTCATCTTATGAACTCCCACTCAGATAGACATCCCTCTAGTCATCTAAGTGATTACATGATCCGAGTCAACTAGGCCGTGTCCGGTCATCACGTGAGATGGACTAGTCATCAACGGTGAACATCTTCATGTTGATCGTATCTACCATACGACTCATGTTCGACCTTTCGGTCTCTTGTGTTCCAAGGCCATGTATGTACATGCTAGGCTCGTCAAGTCAACCTAAGTGTATTGCGTGTGTAAATCTGGCTTACACCCGTTGTATGTGAACGTTAGAATCTATCACACCCGATCATCACGTGGTGCTTCGAAACGATTTAACTTTCGCAACGGTGCACAGTTAGGGGGAACACTTTCTTGAAATTTTAATGAGGGATCATCTAATTTACTACCGTCGTTCTAAGCAAACAAGATGCATAAACATGATAAACATCACATGCAATCAAATAGTGACATGATATGGCCAATATCATTTTGCTCCTTTTGTTCTCCATCTTCGGGGCTCCATGATCATCATCGTCACCGGCATGACACCATGATCTCCATCACCATGATCTCCATCATCGTGTCTCCATGAAGTTGTCTCGCCAACTTATTACTTCTACTACTATAGCTAACGGTTTAGTAATAAAGTAAAGTAATTACATGGCGTTGTTCAATGACACGCAGGTCATACAATAAATTAAGACAAGTCCTATGGCTCCTGCCGGTTGTCATATTCATCGACATGCAAGTCGTGATTCCTATTACAAGAACATGATCAATCTCATACATCACATATCATTCATCACATTCTTTTGGCCATATCACATCACATAGCATACCCTGCAAAAACAAGTTAGACGTCCTCTAATTGTTGTTTGCATGTTTTACGTGGCTGCCTAGCAACGAGGGGAAGGGGAGTGCATCTACATACCCTTGTAGATCGCTAAGCGGAAGCGTTCAAGTGAACGGGGTTGTTGGAGTCGTACTCGCCGTGATCCAAATCACCGAAGATCCTAGTGCCGAACGGACGGCACCTCCGTGTTCAACACACGTGCAGCCCGGTGACGTCTCCCACGCCTTGATCCAGCAAGGGGAGAGGGAGAGGTTGGGGAAGACTCCGTCCAGCAAAGAAAGACGGCGTGGTGGTGGTGGAGGAGCGCGGTACTCCAGCAGGGCTTCGCCAAGCACTACGAGAGACGAGGAGGGAGAGGGGTAGGGCTGCGCCAACAGGAGAAGTACTTCGTGTGTTGGGCTGCCCCTTTGCCTCCACTATATATAGGGGGAGAGGGAGGGCTGCGTCCCCACCTAGGGTTCCCTCCCTAGGGGTGGCGGTGTTGGAAATATGCCCTAGAGGCAATAATAAATTAGTTATTATTATATTTCCTTGTTCATGATAATCGTTTATTATCCATGCTATAATTGTATTGATAGGAAACTCAGATACATGTGTGGGTACATAGACAACACCATGTCCCTAGTAAGCCTCTAGTTAACTAGCTCGTTGATCAATAGATGGTTACGGTTTCACGACCATGGACATTGGATGTCGTTGATAACGGGATCACATCATTGGCGAGAATCGATGTGATGGACAAGACCCAATCCTAAGCCTAGCACAAAGATCGTATAGTTCAGATGCTAAAGCTTTTCTAATGTCAAGTATCTTTTCCTTAGACCATGAGATTGTGCAACTCCCGGATACCGTAGGAATGCTTTGGGTGTGCCAAACGTCACAACATAACTGGGTGGCTATAAAGGTGCATTACAGGTATCTCCGAAAGTGTCTGTTGGGTTGGCACGAATCGAGACTGGGATTTGTTACTCCGTGTAAACGGAGAGGTATCTCTGGGCCCACTCGGTAGGACATCATCATAATGTGCACAATGTGACCAAGGGGTTGATCACGGGATGATGTGTTACGGAACGAGTAAAGAGACTTGCCGGTAACGAGATTGAACAAGGTATCGGGATACCGACGATCGAATCTCAGGCAAGTACAATGCCGCTAGACAAAGGGAATTGTATACGGGATCGATTGAGTCCTTGACATCGTGGTTCATCCGATGAGATCATCGTGGAACATGTGGGAGCCAACATGGGTATCCAGATCCTCATTGTTGGTTATTGACCGGAGAACGCCTCGGTCATGTCTCAAGATGGTTCCCGAACCCGTAGGGTCTACACACTTAAGGTCTGGCGACGCTAGGGTTATAAAGGAAGTTTTATGTGGTTACCGAATGTTGTTCGAGTCGCGGATGAGATCCCTGACGTCCCGAGGAGTTCCGGAATGGTCCGGAGGTAAAGAATTATATATGGGAAGTCCTGCTTTTGGTCACCAAAAAGTTTCGGTTTTATCGGTAATGTCTGGGACCACCGGGAGGGTCCCGGGGTCCACCAAGTGGGGCCACCATCCTCGGAGGGCTGCATGGGCCAAGTGTGGAGGGGACCAGCCCGGGTGGGCTGGTGCGCCCCAAGAGGCCCATGCGCCAAGAGATAAGGGAAAGGGAGAGTCCTAGGGGAAGGCACCTCCTAGGTGCCTTAGGGAGGATGGACTCCTCCTGGCCGCACTCCTTCCTTGGAGGAAGGGCCAAGGCTGCGCCCCCCTCTCCCTTGCCCCTATATATAGTGGAGGGGAGGAGGAAGCCACACCGAGTCCCCGGCGCCTCCTCCCTCCCGTGACACCTCCTCCTCTCCCGCAGTGCTTGGCGAAGCCCTCGCAGGATTGCCACGCTCCTCCACCACCACCACGCCGTTGTGCTGCTGCTGGATGGAGTCTTCCTCAACCTCTCCCTCTCTCCTTGCTGGATCAAGGCGTGGGAGACATCACCGGCTGTACGTGTGTTGAACGCGGAGGTGTCGTCTGCTTGGCACTAGGATCTCCGGTGATTTGGATCACGACGAGTACGACTCCTTCAACCCCGTTCTCTTGAACGCTTCCGCTTAGCGATCTACAAGGGTATGTAGATGCACTCTCCTTCCCTCGTTGCTGGTTTCTCCATAGATAGATCTTGGTGACACGAGGAAAATTTTGAATTTCTCGCCACGCTCCCCAACAATGGCATCATGAGCTAGGTCTATTGCGTAGATTCTTTGCACGAGTAGAACACAAAGTAGTTGTGGGCGTTGATTTTGTTCAATATGCTTACCGTTACTAGTCCAATCTTGTTTCGACGGTATTGTGGGATGAAGCGGGCGGACCGACCTTACACGCATTTCCACGTGAGATGTGTTCCACCGAATCGACATGCACTTGGTGCATAAGGTGGCTAGCGGGTGCCGCCTCTCCCACTTTAGTCGGAACGGATTCGATGAAAAGGGTCCTTATGAAGGGTAAATAGCAATTGGCATATCACGTTGTGGTTTTGCATAGGTAAGAAACGTTCTTGCTAGAAACCCATAGCAGGCACGTAAAACATGCAAACAACAATTAGAGGACGTCTAACTTGTTTTTGCAGGGTATGCTATGTGATGTGATATGGCCAAGAAGAATGTGAGAAATATATGTGATGTATGAGATTGATCATGTTCTTGTAATAGGAATCACGACTTGCATGTCGATGAGTATGACAACCGGCAGGAGCCATAGGAGTTGTCTTTATTTATTGCATGACCTGCGTGTCATTATACAACGCCATGTAATTACTTTACTTTATTGCTAACCGGTAGCCATAGTAGTAGAAGTAATAGTTGGCGAGACAACTTCATGAAGACACGATGATGGAGATCATGATGATGGAGATCATGGTGTCATGCCGGTGACGATGATGATCATGGAGCCCTGAAGATGGAGATCAAAAGGAGCAAAATGATATTGGCCATATCATGTCACTATTTGATTGCATGTGATGTTTATCATGTTTATGCATCTTATTTGCTTAGAACGACGGTAGTAAATAAGATGACCCTCATTAAAATTTCAAGAAAGTGTTCCCCTAACTCGTGCACCGCTATAAAAGTTCGCTGCTTCAAGCACCACGTGATGATCGGGTGTGATAGATTCAGACGCGTTCACATACAACGGGTGTAAGCCAGATTTACACACGCAGAACACTTAGGTTAACTTGATGAGCCTAGCATGTATGCACATGGCCTCGAACACAAGAGACCGAAAGGTCGAGCATGAGTCGTATAGTAGATACGATCAACATGAAGATGTTCACCGATGATGACTAGTCCGTCTCGGTGATGATCGGACACGGCCTAGTTGACTCGGATCATGTAATCACTTAGATGACTAGAGGGATGTCTATTCGAGTGGGAGTTCATGAGATGAACTTAATTATCCTGAACATAGTCAAAAGATCTTTGCAAATTATGTCGTAAGCTCGCGCTTTAGTTCCACTGTTTAGATATGTTCCTAGAAAATATAGTTGAAAGTTGACAAGAGCGATTATGCGACAGAGAAAGCTAATGTCCTTAATGCACCGCTTCAGTGTCTTTGAACCCCAAACGTCGTTTGTGGATGTTACGAACATCGGACATACACGCTTTTGATAACTACGTGATAGTTCGGTTAAACGGTTTAGAGTTGAGGCACCAAAGACGTTTTTCAAACGTCATGGAACATATGAGATGTTTCGAGGGTTGAAATTGGGATTTCAGGCTCGTGCCAACTACAAGAGGTATAATACCACCGACGATATTCTTAGCAAGCAAACTAAGGGAGAAAAGCTCAATAGATGAGCTTGTGCTCAGATTGTTTGAGTGCAACAATCACTTGAATCGAGGGAGTTGATCTTCCAGATGAGATAGTGATGTTTCTCCAAAGTCATTGCCACCAAGCTGCTAGAGCTTCGTGATGAACTATAACATGTCGTGGATAGATATGATGATCCTTGAGGTATTCACGATGTTTGACACCGCCGAAAGTAGAAATCAAGAAGGAGCATCAATTGTTGATGGTTGGTGAAACCACTAGTTTCAAGAAGGGCAAGGGCAAGAAGGGACACTTCATGAAACGGCAAATCAGTTCTTGTCGCCCAAAGAAGAAACCCAAGGTTGAACCCAAACCCGAGACTAAGTGCTTCGTAATAAGGGGAACAGCCATCGGAGCAGAATTACCCTAGATACTTGGTAGATAAGAAGGCTGGCAAGGTCGATAGAAGTATATTGGATATACATTATGTTAATGTGTACTTTACTAGTACTCCTAGTAGCACTGTGGTATTAGATACCGTTCGGTTGCTAAGTGTTAGTAACTCAAACAAAAGCTACGGAATAAATGGAGACTAGCTAAAGGTGAGTCGACGATACGTGTTGGAAGTGTTTCCAAGGTTGATATGATCAAGCATCGCACGCTCCCTCTACCATCGAGATTGGTGTTAAACCTAAATAATTGTTATTTGGTGTTTGCGTTGAGCATAGACATGATTGGGTTATGTCTGTCGCAATAACGGTTATTCATTTAAGGAGAATAATGGTTACTCTGTTAATTTGAATAATACCTTCAATGGTCTAGCACCTAAAAGGAATGGTTTATTGAATCTCGATCGTAGTGATACACATTTTCATGCCAAAAGATATAAGATAGTAATGATAGTACCATGTACTTGTGGCAATCGCCATGTAAGTCATATTGGTATAAACACATGAAGAAGCTCCATGTTGATGGATCTTTGGACTCACTCGTTTTTTGAAAAGTTTGAGACATGCAAACCATGTCTATTGGTGTATACGCATGAAGAAACTCCATGCAGATGGATCATTTGGACTCACTTGATTTTGAATCACTTGAGATATGCAAATCATACCACATGGGCAAGATGACTGAAAAGCCTCAGTTTCGAAGATGGAACAAGGTAGCAACCTGTTGGAAGTAACACATTTTGATGTGTGCAGTCCAATGAGTGTCGAGGCATGCAGTGAATATCGTTATGTTCCGACTTCACGAGATGATTCGAGTAGATGTTGAGTATATTTACTTGATGAAACACAAGTCTGAATTATTGAATGGTTCAAGTAATTTCAGAGTGAAGTTAAAGATCATTGTGACAAGAGGATAAAATGTCTATGATATGATCATATAGATGAGTATCTGAGTTACGAGCTTTGGCACGCAATTAAGACACTGTGGAAATTGTTTCACAATTAATACCGCCTGGAACACCATAGTGTGATGGTGTGTCCGAATATCATAGTTGCACCCTATTGGATATGGTGCGTACCATGATGTCTCTTATCGAATTACCACCATCGTTCATGGGTTAGGCATTAGAGACAACCGCACTCACTGTAATAGGGCACCACGTAATTCCGTTGAGACGACACCGTTTGAACTATGGTTTGGAGAAACCTAAGTTGTCGCTTTCTTAAAGGTTTGGGGCTGCGACGCTTATGTGAAAAAGTTTCAGGTTGATAAGCTCGAACCCAAAGCAGATAAAATGCATCTTCATAGGACACCCAAAACGGTTGGGTATACGTCCTAATTCAGATCCGAAAGCAATAGGGATTGTTTCTAGAAACGGGTCCTTTCTCGAGGAAAAGTTTCTCTCGAAAGAATTGAGTGGGAGGATGGTGGAGACTTGATGAGGTTATTGAACCATCACTTCAACCAAGCAGGTAGCAGGGCACGTGAAGTTCTGTGGCACCTACATCAATTGAAGTAGAAGCTTATGATAGTGATCATGAAGCTTCAGATCAAGTCACAACCGAACCTCGAGGGACGACAATGACGCTGCATCGCTTGAGTGGTACAGTTGATCCTGTCTTGAATGTCATGTTGCTAGACAACAATGAACCTACGAGCTATGGAGAAGCAATGGTGGGCCCATATTCCAACAAATGGTTAGAAGCCATGAAATCCGAGATAGGATCCATGTATCGTAACAAAGCATGGACTTTGGTGGACTTGCCCGTTGTGCGGCAAGCCATTGTGATTAATGGATCTTTTAGAAGAAGACGGACGTAGACGGTAATGTCACCATCTATGAAGCTCGACTTGTGGCAAAGAGTTTTTCACAAGTTCAAGGAGTTGACTACGATGAGATTTTCTCATCCGTAGCGATGCTTAAGTCCGTCGGAATCATGTTAGCATTAGCTGCATTTATGAAATCTGGCAGATGGATGTCAAAACGAGTTTCCTTACCAGTTTACGGAAGGAAAGGTTGTATGTTATCCAATCAGAAAGTTTTTGTCGATCCTAAGGATGCTAAAAGGTATGCTTTGGCTCCAAATGATCCTTCTAAGGACCGGAGTAAGCATCTCGGAGTTGGAATATACGCTTTGATGAAATGATCAAAGATTTTGGGTTTATACAAAGTTTGTGAGAAACTTGTATTTCCAAAGAAGTGAGTGGGAGCACTATAGAATTTCGATGAGTATATGTCGTTGACATATTGATGATCGTAAATGATGTAGAATTTTCTGTAAAGCATATAGGGTTATTTGAAAAGTGTTTTTCAAGTGAAAACCTGGATTGAGCTACTTAAACATTGAGCATCCAGATCTATGAGGATAGATCAAAACCGCTTAATGGTACTTTCAAATGAGCATATACCTTGACATGATCTTGAAGGTGTTCAAGATGGATCGCCAAAGAAGGAGTTCTTGCACGAGATGTAAGGTATGAAGTTAAGACTTAAAGCTCGACCACGGCAGAAAAGAGAGAAAGGACGAAGGTCGCCCCTATGCTTTAGACGTAGGCTCTATAGTATGCTATGCTGTGTACCGCATCGGAAGTGTGCCTTGCCATGAGTCGGTCAAGGGGTACAAGAATGATCCAGAGTGGGGATCATTGGACAGCGGTCAAAATTGTCCTTGGAGTAAATAAGGACATGTTTCTCGATTATGGAGGTGATAAAGAGTTCAGCGTAAAGGGTTACGTCGATGCAAGCATTAACACCTAAACGAGTTACTCAGAGTAGCAAACCCGATACGTATATTGGAGCAACCATTTGGAATAGCTTCAAGTGGAGCGTGGAAGCAGCATTTACAATATGACATAGAGAATTGCAAAGTACATACGGATCTGAATACCGCAGATCCGCTGACTAAAACTTCTATCACAAGGAAAACATGATCAAACCCCGTAACTCATTGAGTCTTAATCACATGGTGATGTGAACTAGTTTAGCGACACTAGTAAACTCTTTGGATGTTGGTCACATGGCGATGTGACCTATCGATGTTAATCACATGGCGATGTGAACTAGATTATTGACTCTAGTGCAAGTGGGAGACTGTTGGAAATATGCCCTAGAGGCAATAATAAATTAGTTATTACTATATTTCCTTGTTCATGATAATCGTTTATTATCCATGCTATAATTGTATTGATAGGAAACTTCAGATACATGTGTGGGTACATAGACAACACCATGTCCCTAGTAAGCCTCTAGTTAACTAGCTCGTTGATCAATAGATGGTTACGGTTTCACGACCATGGACATTGGATGTCGTTGATAACGGGATCACATCATTGGCGTAATGATGTGATGGACAAGACCCAATCCTAAGCCTAGCACAAAGATCGTATAGTTCGTATGCTAAAGCTTTTCTAATGTCAAGTATCTTTTCCTTAGACCATGAGATTGTGCAACTCCCGGATACCGTCGGAATGCTTTGGGTGTACCAAACGTCACAACGTAACTGGGTGGCTATAAAGGTGCATTACGGTATCTCCGAAAGTGTACATTGGGTTGGCACGAATCGAGATCGGTATTTGTCACTCCGTGTAAACGGAGAGGTATCTCTGGGCCCACTCGGTAGGACATCATCATAATGTGCACAATGTGACCAAGGGGTTGATCACGGGATGATGTGTTACGGAACGAGTAAAGAGACTTGCCGGTAACGAGATTGAACAAGGTATCGGGATACCGACGATCGAATCTCGGCAAGTACAATGCCGCTAGACAAAGGGAATTGTATACGGATCGATTGAGTCCTTGACATCGTGGGTTCATCCGATGAGATCATCGTGGAACATGTGGGAGCCAACATGGGTATCCAGATCCCGCTGTTGGTTATTGACCGGAGAACGTCTCGGTCATGACTGCATGGTTCCCGAACCCGTAGGGTCTACACACTTAAGGTTCGATGACGCTAGGGTTATAAAGGAAGTTTGTATGTGGTTACCGAATGTTGTACGGAGTCCCGGATAAGATCCCAGACGTCACGAGGAGTTCCGGAATGGTCCGGAGGTAAAGAATTATATATGGGAACTCCTGTTTTGGTCACCGAAAAAGTTTCGGTTTTATTCCAGATTGCACGGGACCACCGGAGGGTCCCGGGTCCACCAAGTGGGGCCACCATCCTCGGAGGGCTGCATGGGCCAAGTGTGGAGGGGACCAGCCCTAGGTGGGCTGGTGCGCCCCCAAGAGGCCCATGCGCCAAGAGATAAGGGAAAGGGAGAGTCCTAAAGGGGAAGGCACCTCCTAGGTGCCTTAGGGAGGATGGACTCCTCCCGGCCGCACCCTTCCTTGGAGGAAGGGCCAAGGCTGCGCCTCCCTTGCCCCTATATATAGTGGAGGGAGGGAGGAAGCCACACCGAGTACCGGCGCCTCCCTCCCGTGACACCTCCTCCTCTCCGCAGTGCTTGGCGAAGCCTGCAGGATTGCCACGCCTTCCACCACCAAAGACGCCACAGTTGTCTGCCGGATGGAGTCTTCCTCAACCTCTCCCTCTCTCCTTGCTGGATCAAGGCGTGGGAGACATCACGGGCTGTACGTGTGTTGAACGCGGAGGTGCCGCCTGCTCGCACTAGGATCTCCGGTGATTTGGATCACGACGAGCACGACTCCTTCAACCCCGTTCTCTTGAACGCTCGCTTAGCGATCTACAAGGGTATGTAGATGCACTCTCCTTCCCCTCGTTGCTGGTTTCTCCATAGATAGATCTTGGTGACACGTAGGAAAATTTTGAATTTCTGCTACGTTCCCCAACAGGCGGCAGCCCCAATCCCCATCTGGGGTGGCGGCCAAGTGGGGAGGAGAGGGAGGCGCACCAGGCATGGGCCTTTAGGGCCCATCTGCCCTAGCGTTTGCCCCCTCTTCTCTCTAGGCGCATGGGCCTTGGTGGGGAGGCGCCCTAGCCCACCTAGGGGCTGGTCCCTTCCCACTATTGGCCCACGTAGGCCTCCGGGGCCCGTGGCCCCTCCCGGTGGACCCCGACCCCTCCGTGGTCCCAGACACTATCGGTGATGCCCTAACACTTCCGTGGCCAAAACCATACTTCCTATATATCAATCTTTACCTCCGGACCATTCCGGAACTCCTCGTGACGTCCGGGATATCATCCGGACTCAACAACATTCGGTAACCGCGTACATACTTTCCCTATAACCCTAGCGCCATCGAACCTTATGTGTAGACCCTACGGGTTCGGGAACCATGCGCATACATGACCGAGACATTCTCCGTCAATAACCAACAGCGGATCTGGATACCCATGTTGGCTCCTACATGTTCCACGATGATCTCATCGGATGAACCACGATGTCAAGGACTCAATCAATCCCGTATACAATTCCCTTTGTCTAGCGGTATTGTACTTGCCCGAGATTCGATCGTCGGTATCCCGATACCTTGTTCAATCTCGCACGGCAAGTCTCTTTACTGCTCCGTAACACGTCATCCCGTGATCAACTCCTTGATCACATTGTGCACATTATGATGATGTCCTACAGAGTGGGCCCAGAGATACCTCTCCGTCACACGGAGTGACAAATCCCAGTCTCGATTCGTGCCAACCCAACAGACACTTTCGGAGATACCCGTAGTGTACCTTTATAGCCACCCAGTTACGTTGTGACATTTGGCACACCCAAAGCACTCCTACGGTGTCCGTGAGTTGCACAATCTCATGGTCTAAGGAAAAGATACTTGACATTTAGAAAAGCTTTAGCTACGAACTACACGATCTTGTGCTAGGCTTAGGATTGGGTCTTGTCCATCACATCATTCTCCTAATGATGTGATCCCATTATCAATGACATCCAATGTCCATGGTCAAGAAACCATGACCATCTATTGATCAACGAGCTAGTCAACTAGAGGCTCACTAGGGACATGTTGTGGTCTATGTATTCACACATGTATTGCGGTTTCCGGTCAATACAATTATAGCATGAATAATAGACAATTATCATGAACAAGGAAATACAATAATAACCATTTTATTATTGCCTCTAGGCCATATTTCCAACAGAAAAATTCAAACAATTCCAAAAAAAATTGGGTGGTAGACAATTTGATGCGTGAGGTCCGCTCCAGTTTGTAGATAAAGCTTCATGATGTGCAACAAAGTAAACCCTCCTATTTCGAGTATAAATTCATTGATTTCGACTACCAACCCCTTCGTTTTTTCAAGAAATGATGGATCTAACAACATGGGGACAAGGTTCCGCCTAAGAATCCTTTGTTTTCAACTAGACTCTGGTTTTCTGGACAAGATTTCGACTAATAATCCTTGGTTTCCATCAAGAAATTCGGTTTCGAACTGAGAAAACTTCCTATTACTTGGATCCAAGCCAGCGGACAAAGATTTGTTTCGAATCGCGTTGGATTAATCGGGCATGGGGCGAGGAAAATGCGTGTGTGTCTTGAGATTAGAAGGGAGGGGCACCTGGGCAGGCCTGGGTAGTGTCGGAGAAGGCGTGCGCGTCGCCCGCCGTCGGGCAGGTCTCGGTCAGCCATCTCCTGTGGGGATCGCGGCAACACGAGGCGAAGACGTGGGATGAGAGCGGCGACCTGACGCGTTCTAGGGTTCTGAGAGGCCCGTGGACGCAGGGTCGGGTCTGGTACGCTGGCGGTGGTGGGCTGGCTACGAAAGTGTCAGGCTGGCTTTGTTCCTGTTGTTTCTACTGTTCAGGAATTGTATGTACTATCGATTATACTTATTTTTTGTACCAAAATTTTATACTTGTTTTCATTTTGTTATCATATTACAATATTAAGGAGTATACCTTTTATTATTTAGTTGGTATAGTTAACCATACAATTTAGTTTGTATAGTTAACAAATGTTCTTTGTTATTGTTTGTAATGTATATAATTTATCATTTTGTTCATGCTAAATTTAAGTTAATTAAGTGATGTAACATAAATTATCTTTGAATTATTTTGTTGATAATCACAAATTATATAGTGCACACATACATATTTGTATGTATGTGCATATGAGGTTTCTAAATAATAATATCCAACGAATATCTTAATAGTGGTTCTAGTGTATTATTAGTTGTGCATATTTATAGAACCTTATAGAGTATAAATTGTATCATTTGCAAATGGGTCTCAAATTAATTATATTCTATAATAAGTTCAACATATGCATGTTGATGAAATATCACCGATGAACATATACATATCGCCAATTTAGTTATGCTTACATACAATTTGTTTATTTGGTGTGCTCATCCGTGTGTATCCTTTCATCCGGTTTATACAAGAGCTCTTGCTAGAATCTAAAATAAAAAATTGTGTACAAATTAAGCAAAGAAAACTAGTTCACATAGATCTCCATATAGCCTATAGAATGTCTATATGAGACAGAGACTAGCAAGCTAACCAAGTTCATAGCGGCCTATCAAATTCACTACCATCCCATCAATGTACTCATATATGGGTTGTAATAGCATCTTATAATGTGGGATGGAGGGAGTAGAATATCTTATAATAATGAACAAAGGGAGTACCAATCTACCATGTAGCCACTCGCAACACTGCTCAGAATTTTGTTTGTTAGCTACCAAGGGCCAACGCTGCCATATGACCATCCTAATTTCGATGTTGGTCTCCACTTGCTTGGTCGGTCCAAGGCGAAAAAACAAAACTGATTTTTCTTAACGGGTGTTGCCTCTGACGCCTAGACCCATCCCATCCCAACAACATATCCATATGGTGCTATGTTTCTACTCAAAACACTTGCATTTCTCAGCTAAGCTAATGTGAGGAGGGGAGAGTTGATCTTTACCCAAATGCACTGATTAGTTGTCACAAGACTAAGTACTCTTGGTAAGATCATCGAGGGACGAGCCGGCTGCAAGCAACACCAACGCCTTTTTAACCCTGAGTGCCTCCTGCGGCTGGGACAACTTACATCATCATGGCAGAGCTTGCATTGCCAGATGTTATGTTGTTGGCACAAGTGCTAGTGGTTGGATCTTGACGACAGTGATATAGCTCTGGGTCTCGCCATACACTGCGAGGTCCTCTTGACAGCTTGGACACATCATCAAGAAAGCGCGCTCCAACACGCCCGCCATCTTAGCAGGGGGATGTCGATACTCGCTTAGGTTTTGCACGCATATAATTGGAATGGAGAGAGTAGTGGATAGACGGGTCGGATCTGTGGGCATATTCTTTTACCTTGATTGCGAAAACCATAGCGACACATATATGTATCAGGGTGGATGAAAGCTGCTGGGCATCACATTGAAGGCGTTGCTTCTTCCACAGATTCATTGTTATTTCCAGATATTAACTAAGCAACACAAACGACATATTGAGTTGAAAATACAATGGAGTACCTACATTAGACAAAAATTGGGAGTTGCCAGCTGGACTTGAACATACCTGCTGCGTGACTTTGAATCAGTTGGAAGTTAACTCTGAATCTTTCAGAATTGATGCATGGACAGACTCTGTCCTTATTACACCCAACCCAAGTGTAGTCATAGAGTAGTAAGTGCATTAAAATATTTACAGGAGCTGAAAGTTAACAACAATCTTCAACAAAGTTTTTCAACGATTGGCACATGGAAGCTGGTTTTTTGCCTTCTTTTTTTAGGCAATCTGGTACGACTTTTGGGAGTGCACAGAGTGATGACATAAGGCTTCAAGGCCCGCTACTGCGCTCACACGTTGGGCCCAAGGAACTCTTTATGGGGCTTCTTCGCGTGGTTCAACCAAGCTACAAGTGGCTCCTTTGGCGCTGCCAGTTAGCCACTTATTCTTTGCAGATGATAGCCTGCTATTTTTCAGGGCAAATGGAGTGGGAGCATCAGGGGTGCACCAGATGTTGGACATTTATTGTTAGGCCACAGGGCAAAGAATCAACTATGACAAATGTTCAATATTTTGTAAGAGAGTTTCTGACAATGTAAGGGTGGAAATAAAAGGGTTGCTTAATGTCCCAAATGAAACCTTGAGCCGAAAAATATCTTGGGATGCCATCGGATGTGGGCTCGTCAAAAAACGGTGCTTTCAAATATCTCAAAGACCGTTTATGAAGCAAGGTGCAAGGTTGGGTAGAAAAAAACCATGGCAATGGCAGGGAAAGAGGTACTTGTCAAAGCGGTTGCTCAGGCATTTCCGATCTATTCCATGTCAATTTTCAAACTCCCTAGAGGTTTGTGCGAACACCTAAATATGTTGATCCGAAAGTTCTGGTGGGGCCGTAGAGATGGCAGGAGAGAAACCTGCATGGGTGGCATGGAAGGATATGACACAAACAAAGGATATGGGAGGCCTGGGTTTTAAGGATTTTGAGTTCTTTAACTTAGCCTTGCTGGCTAGGCAGGCGTGACGGATACTTCAGTCCCAGAATCTCTCAGTGCTCGTGTCCTAAAGGGTGTCCACTTCGCTGCTACATTAATACCTGAGGCAGCACTTGGCAGTCATCCAAGCCAAATATGGAGGGAGATCGTCGAAGGAAGGGATATACTTGGGCAAGGCTTGATACGTAGAATTGGTGACGGCTCAACCACCAACATATGGAATGACAACTGGTTCCATAGGGACGAGATGATGAGACCGTATGGTTCTTTGGTGAATAACCCTTCTCAAAATGTTTTACAATTAATTGACTACACCACTGCCAGTTGGGACATGCATCGCATTCAACAGGTAATGCTTGCCATTATTCCAACCATCACAAGCATACCACTCTGTACCAGAGTTATCTCAGATTTTTGGTCATGGAACTATGAGAAAAATGGTCTCTTTCTAGTCCGGTCAGCTTACAAGATGCTGGTTTATACTAAACAGCGTCGCGAGGCTTGGCTCGAAGGTAGAGCCGGTATAGCATGGGAGAGGAGCTCATGGAGTGTCCAAGTACCAGGGAAAACAATAACTTGTTTCTCTGGAGACTTGCTAGGCATTCGGTGCCAACTGAGGATGTCAGGGAACACCAGAACATGTCCACGACAAGCTAATGCAGACTGTGTGGCGCTCCTGACTCATGGAGGCACTCACTCCTGGACTGTACCATGTCTCATTGCATTTGGGCTCTAGTGGACCGCGAACCTGCAGAACAGCTAAGGGCATCAACAGAAGCAACAGCAAAATCATGGCTATTCTCGATGATCCAAGCATTATCACATGACGCTTTCCTCAAGCTGGTGGTTACCCTGTGGGCAGTCAGGACATCTCAAAGGAATGCTATACATGAAGGTGACTTTCAGAGCCCTCATGCTACCCATGTGTTCATTAACAGGTACTTGATGGATTTGGAGATTATCAAGAATTCACAAGCAGCAAGGCAAGCCGTTGTCTCAAATCAGCAACTTTTGAGTGGAAGTGTACGGCCTAGGGCCCCGCCGACGGGTTTTGCGAAAATCCATGTGGATGCAGGAGTATCAAAATACCACACAAGAGGCTTGTCTGATTTCTGGAGTTCATGATCAAGGCCGGCCCTGAGGGGGGGGGGGGCAGGGGGGCGGCCGCCCCGGGCCCCCAAGATCCAGGGGCCCCCTCTCAGGTATGCAAGGGATTCTCCCCCAAAAAAGAAGCGAAGGGTCGTAGCATGGCTTCAGGCCTTCTGCATACTAGATGATTTCCGCGCGTTGCTGCGGGAATATATGGCTAAAAATAAACATTAACAATTACGTAAATTGATAATTTTGATGATCAGGGTACTCTTTTGGTCATATGGAACAATGTTATGAGTTAGATGGAGAGGGGAATTTACTTTTCACTCTCTTATGGCTCTGATGCTAAGTTTGATAGTACTGTATAAAAGATTTTGGCGCTATTTCAAAATTCACCATGTCAATTTCCAGCAAATAATTTACTTTGCAAGGCACATATCTAATCTAGGAGGAAGAAACTTTTACAATGGAGCAGATTTTGAGTGTTAACTTTTCCTTGGAAGGAGGTGCCAAAAAAAACTATCTTGCAACCGAGCACTTCCCAGCAGAAGATTTCCGACTAAAATTGAAATGGGAGAGGAGCTTGAGAGGTGCCCATTGGTTGCTTTTAGTATTTTAGTGTAGAAAAAAGCACATACTTATTCCACTTGTTTGACCAGGAGAGCCCTCAAATTTTAGTTTGCCCACCAAAGACCAAGGCACACCATGGAACCAGGATCCCTACCGGATTAGTTACGCTAGATGTTAGGGGACAAAATTCATGATTAAGAATAAGAAAGCTTGTAGTTATATCATGGAACAATAGATGAGAGTACTATTCTCTACAAAAAGATTTAACACATCACGTCATGAGATGGGAGAAAAAAAAGAAAACATCATGTAGCAAAGCGGGGCAAGAACTCAGCCAACTTTAGTTTTTTACATTTATTCTCAGCATAGATTGATTATACAATAACGAAAAGAATACTGTGACAATACATAAACTATCCCTTTCCAAACCACAAGTGAAGGATCAAAAGATTACAATAGTGAGTAATAAACAGAAACAAACTTCGTCACAAAGTTTATGGCACCTGGATTGGCAACGGCCGCCCTCGGTGACGCGGTTCTCTACATTATGTCATTATAAGATGTCATATCATTCTAAAGCAAATGAAAGATGAAGGCTAAAGCACTCACTTCACTACTTCTTTTGCAAATATTGGGTTGTTACCACCAATAAATTAAAAAGAAGGGAAAATAAATAATCGAACGAATCTAGACCAAAAAAATCATGCACATTTGATTCAAATGTACTTATGAATATCAGCAAAGTTCAATGAATTGATATACTGAACCCTTTACAAACTGGTGATGCACAAATAATGCACCATACGGAACTGGTGGTTATTTGCTAGATTTAGGTGGCAATGATTACCATGGAGCTGACAACAATGGTGAATGAGCAAAGCATTGTAAATGTCAAATTAGAAAATGATTTGGAATGTAATAGCTTAAAAGGAGAACTCTGCAATGCAGAAGGTAGCTGAACACTGAAGTAGTACTTATGGGGTAGCACCTTAAATCTCCTTAGCCTGCTGTAGATTTAAAAGTCATGAATTATGAAATAATATATGTGTGATAACTTGCAAAGTTAAGTGGTCAATTACACGGAGACAAAAGTGTAACAAACATATCAGATGTTGAAATGGAATATGAGTGGCTTACACCAACCACACTAAGAAATAACACTGATATAGGCATTCCTAACTTTGTTTTGAAAGATGATCTAAAGCAGAAGTATGCTGAATAATAAAGCATATAAGAAACAGGAGATCCTAACATAGTGTTCACAAGGGCAAATAAAAAATAGTGTGGGGACTGCACAATTTCCTTATAGGAAAACGAAATGTATTGTGTTAATAAGGGGATACCTTATCCTTTTCATATCTTTGTCATGATCAGCATGTAGAGGCCAATAGATTGACTAACATCCATGGAGGAGTCAACATATTTATTTAACTTGTCGGTGTAGACAAATGAAGTCAAATAGCCAAAATGAGCTAAAATTGTGTCAATAGATGGAAGATATTGTTACCTGACAAATAAATTCCAGAATCAACTATGAAATATACCGGGCAAATTAGAAACCTTTCATAACTCGTGACTATTATATATATATATATATATATATATATATATATATATATATATATATATATATATATAGCTAAACTCTTGATTATGCCATCAACTGTAGCGCGAAGATGAAGTGATTTTCAGCAGAAAGCAACCATTTGGTCTCAGTGACATGGTGTTAAATGACAAAACAACATGCACTTCAATATATAATCCATGTCTTCATCTGTTGAGATAGCAATAGGCCTAAAAGTCTGTCAGTATAATTCTGAAACATGACTGGTACGACACCAAATCCACTCATTTATATCTTTGATATTTCAAATGAATGTTGCCGTGTTGTCAAAGTCCCCAGCCAACTCCAGAACAAAGGGAAGGATCTGCAGGATCAGTGAAATAATAATTGTATGCATCAGTAATTATATCTATGATACTACACATGTGTTTTTTTAGGTCAATAATGCAAGAAGGAAGCCGGATTAACTGTAAGTAATCTGGCTAGCATGACACTATTCTGGAGCAGAGGCATGGCCAGCATGACACTATTTTGGACCAAAGGCACATATACACCAACCCGATGTAGGAGCAAAGGCGTAATTTGGGGAAGTCGTCGGAGAGCCGGCATCGTCGTCGCTTCTGATAGCAAGACGTTAGTGGAGGTCTTTCTTGAGGAGATCGTCGAGGTGGTGGTGGTCGGGCGCGCCGTGGCTGCAGGGTAGCGCCACGGTCCTGATGCGTGTGCGGCACCTCTTGGCGGATAATATGGCCGACACACATGGATCCGTGGAAGGCGACGTGCTGCCCACCCGACGGCAACCAGCGAGAGGGAAGATCAATCCTTTGCCGGAGGCAGCGACGGTTGTACACCGGATCTGGCTGGGGGCTACATCGAACCTGGTGAATGTCGAAACGTTGGTTTGCAGCGAACCGTCATGTGTTCCTTTTTTAGGGAGTCATGTAGTGCGTCGGTGGTGGGCTGGTGGCTGACAGCGTCGCCTGTTCTGCTGCCTGGGGAAAATAGGAGGGATGGACCGATGGGCTTCTCTTAGACTGACGCTTCTAATCTAATGAAAAAGTGAAGAGGCCCGCTTCCAATCAGGATTGCATCACACGATTGGTGGCAAGATTGATGAGGTGGCTAGGCTGCATGTCAATAGAAATAGCATAGTGGGGATGAACTATTTAGTTATTATAGATACAGCTTCATACGGCCCAAGTGGATTGCTGGGCTAGGTAATCATGCATGTACGCACGATTTCTCGGAAACAAAAATGCATGCACTATGGTTGATCGATTAGATTAGATCCGATCGACCCCTTAAAAGAAAAATATCAGGTCAGATCGAGGAGGGGCGATGTATCACGCACGACGTTGGCGATCGAGGGAATGAATTCTGCTTCAGGCCGAGCGCCCTTGCTATCACCTGATCGCCGTCTTGCCTTATCACCTTCATGCGCAGCAGTAGCCAAGAGCAAGGGACGAGAGCAGACAGGGCCTGCTTAGATTGGATCAGAATCTATCAGTTGATCTTTAAATCCATGTTCTACAGCTCTAAGGTAGCCTCTCTGGTAGTCCCTAGTTCCTAAATTTGTTTTTTGTTAAATGAAGTTGATGCTGAGAATTGTTTTTCATAATCCAATCATTGGATAGGGTTAGTGTGTTGAAAACTGCACTATCTGTGCTTAATTTCAAGATGACACAAAAATCAACTTTCTAATTGTTGTGGATTGCATTCCAATTGAACCCAATTTGGTCAGTTTGGATTAATGGTTGCTGAGGTATCACCACGGTGTTGTTGTACAAGTATTTTCAAAGTTGAGCAGGTATTGTTTTTGCGACTTTTAGCAAATTTCTATTTCGCAAGAACTAGTCTATGTTCAGATATGACCAGTTTCTTATTACAACATGAAAGACATAGATATCTTCATGTTGAATATTCTGATTTGCTTGTTTTCTTCATTTTGTAAAATGGATCATGATTTGTAGCCTAGAAGTTCGTATATTTACCTCATAATAAGTAATGGGCTAGCTTTAGGAGATATTTACACATATACTATTAGGTAATTAGGATGTTCAAGAGCCAAGTACAATACATAATTTTTTATGTTTATATTAAAGGGGCCCCGGGTTTTACTTTCGCCCCGGGCCCCCGAATTGCCAGGACCGGCCCTGTTCATGATGCAGCTATTCTCGAGTCAATTGTTTGTCGAGAAGCATATGCTCTGGCAGAAGATCTAGCTGTCCATAATTTTATCATTGCTTCGGATGCTAAGCAAGTAGTTGACGACATAAACCGGAATGCCAGAGGTATGTATAGCTCAATCATCACTGAAGTTAGGGCAAAAGATGAGAGTTTTAACAGTAAGATCATGTATGAATGTCGTTTGTCTCATAGCTTAGCAAAAATTTCCCTTAAATTAGTTCAGGGACATCATCTGGGGCTTACTTACCCCACAATGCTTCATGTATCCCAAACTGTGGTATTTGATGAATAAAGTTATGAGGGCTGCTACAAATCATCCGGGTGATTAAAGGAGAACTTAAGCCGCCCCCACGTCCGTTAGATGCCCCCATCACAACCGTCGCTTGGTCGTTGCAGATCCCGCATCGCTGAACCGCACTCCGCAGCACACGCCTCGCCCTCTCAAACATCGTTCCGTTCTCATCAAGGCAGTTGGTCACCGCTTGCCTCCGACTGCGTCCTCCGTTGGCCATCGATCGCCGGTGATGCTACAAAGCAACACACATGGCATCTCACTGTGTGCTGCAATAGCCGCCGCCGGCAATGTGCTTAATCGCAGCGCGACCGCTCCATTGCAACGTCAGGAGCTCCGTCGCGGCGCCGGCAGCCGTCGCCGCGCGTTCCATTGCAGCGCTAGGAGTCGCCGGTGACTGCTCCATTGCAGTGCCGGGAGCTCCGTCGCAACGCCGGGAGTCGACGGTGAGCGCTTCATTGCAGCGCCCGGAGCCACTATCGCAGCCCCACGAGCCGCCGACGAGCGCTGCATCCTCGATGGTTGCCCCATTGCAGCATCCACGTTTCCTATAGCGACCGTCGTTGCCCCGTGCAGCAACTGCGGCGAGCGGTGGTCGTCCTTTTGAGTTGCAGCAGCGGACAGGAGCAGCGGATGCAGAAAAAAAACGGTGGTGTTCCTCCTTAAGGTGCACACTAATGGAGATCAGAAAGCTTCCTGCAGCGGCGGCCGTGGACTTGCTTGCGTTTGCCCTGATCTAGAGGAAAAAATTGAAGGAGGAAGACGAAGGATAGGGGAGACGATAAGAAATGAGTGGTTGTGCGGTTCGCTGCGCGGGGATGACGAAAAGGGATAGCTGCGCGTGGGCCCAGGCTATGGGACGCGTTTCGATCGCTCGAGCCGGCTTATGCGTCGTGTGGATCAGCTGGATGAAACAAAACGTTTCCCTAAAGTTACTAGTTGAAGGCACGTGCTTTGCACGTGTGCATTTTTATTTACAATTTTCAAACAGGCAAGAAAAAAAATTCAATACAAACATAGCATACATGAATTGCTTTAGCTTTGCTACGTCGTGCCAAGTTAATAAGAAAAAAACTCATGCCAAATTACAAAGTCTTGATAAATTTTCGCTCTTAAATTGCAAAAATATGTCAAGAAATTGTAGTTAGTACTTTACAAACTTGCAGTCAATATCCACAAAGTGGCAGTTCACGTCATGGGATCATATTTTGTTTAGAAAATGATCATCTCCATGCATTATACGTCACTTGGACGTAGATGGAATGCACCCAGGGGCTGGGCTAGAATTATTAAAGGGTTAAACATCCAAAAAAATTTACCAGAAAATGGTATATATGTTCATACTGTACATGCATGGTGCATCTTCTTTTATATGTGCATAATGGAACTCGTGAAAAATCATGGCAAACAGCCGTCTCGCTCGCCCATCCCACCTTGTCGAATGCGATTTGTTTTTTGAGGTGAGTCTGAATGCGTTTTTTGCCTGACACTCGGCCATATGGGCGAGGAAGCTTGCCATCGGGCCAGTTAAACATTCTAATATCATGTTAAAAGAAGTCGTTAACGCCAGGCCCAGGCCACAAGCCCACAATTCGCTCGCTAGCTCTGCCTCTGCCTGACTGACTGTCGAGCAGAGCGCCAGCGCGCCGCCGCTCCCCTTCGTCAGATCCCGTCCCTGCCCTCAACCCACGAACGCCTACGTGAGGACCGCCGTGGAGCCGGTGAAGCGCACGACCTCGCCATTCGAACTTGTGCTCGCCTCGTCTAGTCTTCCTCGGCAGGCACGACGGCGCTCGCATCCGGCAGCCACGGCCCCACGCAGCAGACGCTAGCATGTACCACACTCCATTCCTCCACGGCTTCACCGCGATGGGGCTCAGGAGTCGGTTTCTCGTCGCATACATCCATTCGGGCAAAGGGAGGTTGGCTGGCAATCTTTTTGCCCAAGGCGGCCGTGGTATGTGGAGTTTTCTAGAAGAGCGACTGGATTTTAGGTTGGCGGGAGCACTGTGATTGGCGAATCCAGGTGACCTCAGCCGTTTGATCCAATAGAATCAATGGCTAAAAATAAATTTATTTTGTAAGCGGCCGGGAAGACAGGTGAGATGGAGGTAGGTTCAAATATTCAAACAAATATGTTGTACTATAGTAGTAGAGGTTTTCATCCCTAAAAAAACGCAAAGCTTCATCTCCCCTAAAAAAAGCTTTACCTTCGCCAGTCTCTCTCGTGCCAACCGGCGGCCGCATCTCTCTCCCCCCGCCATAGGCACGGAGGCGAAGCCGGCCAACCAGTCGGCGAGATGCTGCTAGAGGAGCTGCTCCGCTGCCAGATCCACGAGTGGTACCCGGCGTTCCGCCACCACACCGTCCCCACCGCCATCATCCCCCTCCCCGCCGCCTTCCTCAGCTACCTCGCCCGGCCCGCCTACCCGTCCCAGCCTCACTTTGAGATGCGGAAGGGCCTCCCCCATTCCTCCTCCCGGCGCTCACCTCCGGCCGCACCCCCTTCCCGCCGCTCCACCTCCCGGACCCCGTCGACCACGACGACAGCTCCGACCTCTTCTCCGTCTGCTCCGACGACGGGGACGACGAGAGCCCGCCCCTCCCCGCCTTCCCGAGTGGAGGTCGTGGTCGACGACCATCGCTGAAGCTTGGCGGGCCAAGGCCCCTAAGCTCAACTGGAGCGCGCCCAAGGACGCCGCCTTCATGTCCGCCGACGGCACCATCCCGCAACAACTTCTTCAAAGAAATCCTCGATCTTCGGCTGCACCTCACCACTCCACCCAGGCAGCGAAGGGTAGTAAGCAGATGGGCCCCTCTGCGACACGCCGACCAGCTTCCGTCCCCGCACGAAGCATCGGAACTCTGACTCAGGGCGCAGGCCCGGGTACCACTTGCGGAGGGCGAGGCAGTACTGGAACCCGTCGTCCACCCAAGTATCATCACCATTGTCTTGTCCAACATTGTCTTCCGGCGGATCATCACTGACGGCAGCAGCTTGCCTGCCTCCGTCGTTGTAATCATCATTGGGAGGATCACTCAGAGAACCACCACCACTGGTGCTCTCTCTGCCAACATATTCTTATCTTCCTTAAGGGTGTCCACTTCGCTGCTACATTAATACCTAAGGCAGCACTTGGCAGTCATCCAAGCCAAATATGGAGGGAGATCGTCGAAGGAAGGGATATACTTGGGCAAAGCTTGATACGTGACGGCTCAACCACCAACATATGGAATGACAACTGGTTTCATAGGGACGAGATGATGAGACCGTATGGTTCTTTGGTGAATAACCCTTCTCAAAATGTTTTACAATTAATTGACTCCACCACTGCCAGTTGGGACATGCATCGCATTCAACAGGTAATGCTTGCCATTATTCCAACCATCACAAGCATACCACTCTGTACCAGAGTTATCTCAGATTTTTGGTCATTGAACAATGAGAAAAATGGTCTCTTTCTAGTCCGTCAGCTTACAAGATGTTGGTTTATACTAAACAACCTCACGAGGCTTGGCTCGAAGGTAGAGCCGGTATAGCACGGGAGAGGAGCTCATGGTGTGTCCAAGTACCAGGGAAAATAAGAATATGTTTTTCTGGAGACTTACTAGGCATTCGGTGCCAACTGAGGATGTCAGAGAACACCAGAACATGTCCACGACAAGCTCATGCGGACTGCGTGGCGCTCCTGACTCATGGAAGCACCCACTCCTGGACTGTACCATGTCTCGTTGCATTTGGGCTCTAGTGGACCGCGAACCTGCAGAACAGCTAAGGGCATCAACAGAACCAACATCATAGTGATGGCTATTCTCGATGATCCAAGCATTATCACAAGACGCTTTCCTTAAGCTGGTGGTTACCCTGTGGGCAGTCAGGACATCTCGAAGGAATGCTATACATGAAGGTGACTTTCAGAGCCCTCAGGCTCCATGCGTTCATCAACAGGTACTTGATAAATTTGGAGATCATTAAGAATTCGCAAGCAGCAAGGCAAGCCGCCGTCTCAAATCAGCAACTTTTGAGCGGAAGTGTACGACTTAGGGCCCTGTTGACGGGTTTTGCGAAAATCCATGTGGATGCAGGAGTATCAAAATACCACACAAGAGGCTCGGCTGCGGACGTTTGCCGGGATGAGAATGGCACATATTTGGGAAGCTCTTCTCTGCTGATTTCTGGAGTTCATGATGCAGCTATTCTCGAGTCAATTGTTTGTCGAGAAGCATATGCTCTGGCAGAAGATCTAGCTCTCCATAATTTTATAATTGCTTCGGATGCTAAGTAGGTAGTTGATGACATAAACCAAAATGCTAGAGGTATATATGGCTCAATCATTACTGAAGTTAGGGCCAGAGATGAGAGTTTTAACAGTAAGATCATTTGTGGCTTACTCACCCCACGATCCTTGTTGTATCCCACACACTGTGGTATTTGATGAATAAAGTTATTTTCATCCTAAAAAAACGCAAAGCTTCACCGCCCCTCGAAAAAAAAAAACTTTACCTTCACCGGTCTCTCTCGCGCCAACCGGCGGCGCTCGCTTCCTCGCCGCCGCGTCTCCCCCCGCCATAGGCACGGAGGCGAAGCCGGCCAACAGGTCGGCGAGATGCTGCTAGAGGAGCTGCTCCGCTGCCAGATCCAGCAGTGGTACCCGGCGTTCCGCCGCCACACCGTCCCCACCGTCACCATCCCCCTCCCCGCCGCCTTCCTCCGCTACCTCACCGGCCAGCCAGCCTACCCCGGCCCCTCCTCCCCTCACCAGGACGCGGAAGGGCCTCCCCCATTCCTCCTCCCGGCGCTCACCTCCGGCCGCAACCCCTTCCCGCTGCTCCACCTCCCGGACCCCGTCGACCGCGACGGCTCCGACCTCTTCTCCGGCTGCTCCGACGACGACGACGATGACGAGAACGCGCCCCGCCCCGCCTTCCCCGAGCTGGAGGCCGCGGTCGACGCGGCCATCGCCGAGCTCGGCGGCGCCGCGCTCCCCAAGCTCAACTGGAGCGCGCCCAAGGACGCCGCCTTCATGTCCGCCGACGGCACCGTCCGCTGCACCTGCTTCGCCGAGGTCGCCTTGCTGCTCCGCTCCTCCGACTGCGTCGCGCACGACCTCGCCTCCGCGCGCCCGTCCTGCCAGGACTTCGTGCGTGCCCAGGAAGGTGTTCGACGGAATGCCGGACAGGGTAGTGGTGCCAACCAGGTGGGTGCTCAACCAAATAGTGGAGAGAGCACCAGTGGTGCTGTTTCTCCGAGTGATCCTCCCACTGATGTTTGCAACGAGGGAGGCATGCAAGCTGCCGCCGACAGTGATGGGAGCGATGATGCTCCAGAAGACGAAATTGGAGACGAAAGCAGCGATGATACTTGGATGGACGATGGTTTCCAGTACTACCTCGCCCTCCGCAAGTGGTACCCAGGCCACCGCCCCGAGTCAGAGTTCCGATGCTTCGTGCGGGGAAGGAAGCTGGTCGGCGTGTCGCAGAGGGACCCATCTGCTTACTACCCTTCGCTGCCTGGGTGGAGTGCTGAGGTGCAGCCGAAGATCGAGGATTTCTTCGAAGAAGTTGTTGAGTCGTGGTTTGCTTCGCAGAATTACACATTTGATGTGTATGTCAGAGCAGATGGCCGGGTGAAGCTGATTGATTTCAATCCTTGGGGTGGCTATACCTTGCCCCTTATGTTTACATGGGAGGAGCTTGAGGATGAACAGCGAGGAGAGGACGAGCTGGAGTTTAGAGTGGTAATGGAGCAAGGTGCAGTGAGGCCAGGATTAATGACAGCAGTGCCGTACGATATGCTTGATTGGGGAGAAGGGAATGGCTGGGATGTTTTTCTGAAGAAGGCTGACAATGAACTGAACAGACAGATGGCCTCATTGGCTGTGGATTCGTAATTGAGATCTAGAACAAAGCAGCTTTTGAGGACTCAAGGAACAACTGAACGGACGCCTGTTGGTAATGTTCCATCTGCCAAACGCTAGAACAGCCTTCTTTAGATTGTGATGCAACCTCACGACACCCGGCCGTTTCCCCCCATGACTTTTGTAATGCTAGATTGCTAGTATGGGAATACCGCATGCTGCTTCATCTCAGTTTTATGATATTTACAGAAACATATTTGTAGTGGAAGTTTATGACCCATGGCTGAAATTGCAATCTCTGAAACATGAATACACACTCCATATACCTTTCCTGTTTCATACGTGCCAGCTTGCATCCACTTAATTATTATGGCATTTCAATTCAGAGTTGTGGCAATGATCTGTAGCATATTTCTTGGTCCAAAAAGTCTTAGCATAAATTCTTCCCCAGATAAAGTTCAACCTGCAATGGTCCAGTTTGGGACCTTGTATTCTCTTTTACTTTTTGAGAGGAGGGACCCTGTATTCTTAATACAGATTCATTTTCAGCCCCGGCTAGGTTTTGGCCCATTTGACTGGATTTCACGCTGCTATTCGCCACGCGGCTGCCATGTCACCCAGTTAGGGGCCCATGGGTCATTCATTCTCTCTCCAAACATCACGCAAGTCCAGTTGCTGACGGCACTCATGTCGGATGAGTATGGTGCCAAAGAGCATTTATGCTAGTTTGCTTGATACCCCAGCCAAAAATGTTATGTCGAATAATATATGGGTTATAGTCCAGGGTCCTGACACGTATAGTCGAATACATTATTCCTATCAACTTTGAAATCTTCTAGCTGTTAAGTAGTTCAGTTTGTCCCAATGGAAGTGTCTGCTTCTTTGGAAGGTTTGTACCTAGCAAAGAGAATATTTTTCTTTTTTCTAATGTTAAACTAAACTCCATTCATTCCTGAAAATAAGTTGGTGTACTAGTCAGTTAAAGATCTACTCCCTCCGTCTCATAATATAAGAACGTTTTTGACACTACACTAGTATAAAAAGCGCTCTTATATTATGGGACAGAGGGAGTAGTAACTAATTTTAGGCTTGCCTTGTGTTATTCAGTCCTTGTGCTCCACTAAGCTTATCCTGTAAGGTGCTCTACTTGCTGTTAGCTTATAGATAAGCCTGATGCTATTTGAGGAACCGAACTAACAAGTCATGAGCTCCTGCCTAATTGAAGCCCTTTACTTGCTTTGACTATTATGGCAGCGGTGTTCTGTTTAATGTTAAGCTCGAATAAGCTAGATGTTTGGTTCAGAGTCCTAGCATAACTGCTTAAGGTTACTTAACTGACAGGCCAAAGCTTAAAATGGGGCAAACAGGCCCCATTATAATCTAGTGGCAGTAGGCATACCATGTAGGCCTACTGCCACTAGATTTTTTAAGCCGCATGGAGGCGGCTTATTTTTTAAGCCACCAAAAGAACTGGCCCGAGCTTAAAATGGGCCAAACAGGCCCCATTATATAATCTAGTGGCAGTAGGCATGTCGTGCAGGCAACCTGAAGCTTACTAGTTGTATTGTCTAGTCTTTGTTTTCCAATTTTGTGGCGATATCATGTTTTCTATGTCTCTTTTGAAATGAACTATGATGGTTATTTTGGTACAGTTATTGCTGAGGGTGCAATGTACTTTTGTGCGCCAATTTAACTAGAAATGCTATCTTGGAGCTGGGAGCCTCGCTTGCTCAGCTTCTCAACAACACCTGAATCCTGATTCACTCACTTATCACCAACTTTCATAATGTATTGATTTTTCTCTCCCATAACTGAAGAGTTTCAGAGTTCGTTCATTGGATATGATGAGCTGTAACGTGCAGTCAATAGCAGGTGAATGCATGCAGCAGCAGGCTTATATGAGCACCTGGGTTGCATGGCAAGGTAGAGTGAATACTGCCTAGCATAGCAATTATTCAGCATGAGCATATTACTACTGAAGTCTTGAGCAAGTTCTGTTTAGCAGTGCAGGCTTGAAGCTGAACCAGAGGGTACATAGCAACAGATTCAGAGACGTGGTTTGATGGTTTCACGAGGTAAGACTCTTGTCTATAAAGTTAACCTCACCTGCATGTCCTAACGTCCGTAGAGTAGTATAGTCTTGGCATCAGTTAGTTAACCCTTGACCGACCGATTACACTTGGGTCATCTCTTTCCATCTGAACCGTTGCTCGACTGAATCGACATCTTCAGTGTCACTCTTCAGGTATTCAGAGGACTGGGAACCTGACGTGTACCTCGACAACAAGGAGCTCGCCTCCCGTGGTGACCTTGTCTCCGCTCCTTCCTTTCCCCGGCCGGCGCACCCACTACCCAGTGGTCATGTCAACGTAACTGCAGCTTACATGATCTTATCTTCTAAACATATCAGTTTCATAACTCCTGTCAGTTTAAGGGCCATCCATGCACATGAGATGAAGTACCCTTATATGTCAGACCAATTGTTTCTGTTGAGCAATACCTCCCGTATGTTTAGGATTTTTTGTTTATTTAATTGTTGTTGTACCTCATGCTTTGCAGCTGCTTAACTGGCTTCTCCAAGATATCACCTGCGGAATACCACTTAAAAAAGTGGTTCTAAGTAGCCCAGAGCTGCAAGTCTGCAGGTAAATTTCTATGCCAGGGCAACAATAGTAGCAGGGCCGTTTTCATTGTGCAAAACTGTTTATTAGCAATGCCATGAAGGTTTTCCGTGAACAAAAATAATAATAACTGAATGACGATCGATGTAAATGCTCTCGTTGTAGCTCAGTACAGCGAATTCGATCTGCAAACCCTCACGAAACAGATCATTTGGCAAGCATTTTAGCACCTAGACCAGAGTCCGCGGTAGGAACTTGTGTGACTAGTGTAAAAATATCATGCCCAAGCAGTATTGTGTGTTCTCTAACCATGCTTTTTCATGCGCTGAGATGGAGAAAATTACTTGAATTGGAATAGCTGCTCCATGCTGGCTTTTAATACGAATCGGAAATCAAATAGCAGGTCTTTGTGACGTCTTTCTCAAAGAAGAAAGTTTGGTCTTCACTGGACTGTGTCAGCCAGTGAGGCTACAAAGCACTTGCCCTTATTCTTTAGGTTCCTGACAACGAGTAATAGCTTATGTTTGTGCGCTTTTATTGCCTATGGTGTGTCATGGAGGAACCAATGACCAGTCAGCGTTGCCTGCGGTGGCGACTCAGGCGACGCAGGGAATCTATATTTGGAATTTCTTTTGTACCAATTCAATCATATATTTGCATCAGGATTGCAAAAACATTAGCTGCGGAACCAACATGATATAAGACCTGATTCAGAAGAATTTATCAAGAATTTGGGAACCGAGCGTGCACCTTCATGTATAATGTAATTACACCCATGACAACGATACGCATGACGACCAGTGCTTGGAATTCATTTGTGTTTATTGGCACATATGTCCTCATGCACCACCATGTAAAATCTACTGTGGTTTTGTAGCCTAAAAGAAGGAGCGGATGCAGCGGCAGCCTCCTCGAGCTGCTGCTTCACCTTGGTGATGTACTTCGTCATTGCCTCCTTAGGTTTCGCTGCATCAAAAGTTTTGCCGGAATTTGCACAAGCTGTAAGTTTGGTGTCGGCGCAAGATAGGAAGAGCAGCAAAGGTGGTTTCATGGATTTGTAAAACTGGAAGGGATCAAGGAACTGTGGAGTTTGCTAGTACAGTGTCATGTACTTCTGGAGTATTTAGTAACAATATGTAGTATTATTATCACTTAATAGTAGGACAGGCAGGCCTCACATGCTGTTTGTTCCCTTTGTAGATCCACAGGTGTCATGCACATCAGCACATCTGGATCTGGGCACATGGCCTGGTGACCACAATTTTATTTTATTTTAGAAGGAGTGACCACATTGATAATTCAAAACGGTGCCCAGACTCATGTTGTACCCCCTCCGTCCGAAAATAAGTCTGCAGTAGTATTAAAGTTGAGATACTTATTTTGGGACCGAGGAGTACTGAAGGCTGAGATACTTATTTCATCAGGTGGTCGGTCACTCTTGAGTCAGCCCGCTGCTTATTACGGTGGTTATTTTGGTATGGTTATTATCGCTGAGGGCATCTACAATGCTGGCCGCCTAACCAGGCGCTTATGGAGAAAAGAAATTGATTATTTTAATTAGAAAATATATTAGAGGCTAGCCTTCCAACTAATTGTTCTGCTAATTATGTGCCGCATGCGGGCAAAAAAGGAAGGAAGCGCCCGGCGCATCTCTTTGCGTCCGGTGGCGTCCGATGCCAGGATTCGAAAGACTTAACTGCCAATCAATCGGGATATCGGTGGGAATTACTCCCTCCGTTCGGAATTATTTATCGTAGAAATGGATGTATCTAGATGTATTTTAGTTTTAGATATATCCATTTTTTGAGACAAGTAATTCCGAACGGAGGAAGTAGATCCTGGCATCGATCACAAGCGCCCGCATTGGACATGCCCTGACGGTGCAGTGCACCAAAAATGCTACCCTGAATTCTGGTTCACTCACCATCACTGACTTGGATAATGTGCCGAATTTCCGTCCCATAATTGAAGAACTTCAGAGTTCGTTCGTAGGTTATGATGAGCTGTGACCTGCGGTCGATGGCAGGTGAAAATGCATGCAGTAGCACACGCTTATAGCATACGCCGTTTCTTTTCTCTTGCGAATGAACCTGTTAAGTTGCGCCTACGCTAATCATCAGACTACTAGCACAAGTGATTACTCAAAGGGATAAACATTCTTTGCGTTGTTATTTATTTCATTCTGGTGTATCTTGTGTTTCCTTTATATTGCCTTTGCATGTTACATTGTTCAGAAATCCTTGAAATGGTCCAAATTTCGTAAATTCTTTCTGACAAATCAATAATTTTTTGTTTGAATTCGAATAATTTTAAATTTTAAAATATAGATAAAGGAAAATATAGTGCATAATAAATGTACGTAAATTATTTTGGTCAAATTAACAAAAAAATTGTTTGATTTTCAAATAAGTTAAATTTAATATCTAGATAAAAGGCAGAACGAATGCACCCACAAATTTCATAGAAATCAACTAATTTTTTGTCTGAATTCGAATAATGTGAAATTAAAAAATCTAGATAAAATAAAATATAGCGCAGAATGAATGTATGTAAATTACGTGGGACAAATAAATGAAATTTATTTTTTAATTTAATAATTTTAAATTTTATAATCTTGATAAAAGGAAATATAGTGCAGTATGAATGTACCTAATTTTTCTGGACAAATCAACACTTTTTTTGCTTGAACTCGAATAATGTTAATTTTAAATATCTAGATAAAAAATAGTGCATAGTTAATGCACGTAAATTCTTTGGGAGAAACCAATGATTTTTTTGATTCGAATAATTTTAAATTAAAAAATTTAGATAAATAAAATATTGTGGATTATGAATGTACCTAAGTTTACGGACAAACCAACTAAACTTTTGTTTCAATGCAAACAATTATAAATTTTAAATTATACTAGATAAAATAAAATTAGTGCAGAATGGATGTACGGTGTATTTACCTCTATGGGAAATGATTACAGCAAAACAGTGGTGGATCTAGGATTTGACAATGTGAGGCAACAATGAACAACATTACAATGACTAGAAAAAATAATATACTATACCACACCAAAATTAGTATGATGAACAAAAATTGCACTAGTAAAAAAGATTTTGTAATTTGTGTATGGGGGCCATGGTCCCCATATGACCCCACCCCTAGGTCAGCCAATGACCGCAGGTACGACGCCGCAATCAAGAAGTTTCGGGTCAAACGCTCGCTGTAGGCAAAGTACTCCAGACACAAGTAGACGGCGGCTCAGAGTCTCAGCAGTTGACGACTATGGCCATGCTTGGATCCAAGGGACTATTTTTAGTCTGACTAAAACTAGTCTTTTTTAGAGGCTAAAGTTCCAATCACCCCTGACTAAAGAGAGGCTAGAACTAGTCTTGAGACTAAAACTTTTTAGTCAGGGGAACCCTACTAAAATATGGATTAGTCCTCTCTCTCCTCATTTAACTCCTCTCCTTTAACACATGCGAGTTCGGGATTGGAGGGTTTGGAGGATAATAAATGCTCATTGACTCATTTTAGTCTATTTAGTATTTGTATCCAAGCATGGGTGAGGCTAGCAAGTTTTAGTCCCACTACTTTTAGTCATGGGACTAAAACGTATCAAGCACCCAGTATGTATATGGTGTTTGCGTTGTTGCCTTGAGGTTGCTGCTGTGGCGGGACCTGCTGTGGTGCGCAGCCGGCCGCGATATGAACCAGGCATTAAGACTGGCGGAGATCAGTGCAAACACGGCCAGCGCGTAGTCCGCCATACGAAACACCTACAAAGAAGGAAAAAAAGTTAGATTTTGCTTAAGTGATGCGGGCCGAGCTGCATAGACTTCATAGCTGGTACGTGTACCTGCTCCTCCTTCTTCACCTTCTGCAGCGTTGCTCCGTCGCAAGTGGCGTTCCGCAGCAGTAAGTGACCTCTATCAGTAATATATATTTTATCGAAGGTCAGACCATCGTAATGTATCTCCAGCTGGTTCACTCGCCCCGGTGCAAGCGTGATAGAATGAATAACCTACAGAATCAATTAAGTGATCGAGGAAAATCATCAAGCCTCTTGGTTGCTCCACCGAGGAAAATTATCAATTAAATGACGAAAAAGCCGGAGCGCCGGAGACCAGTTAGAAACAGGAGGAATCTACGTACAGGCCTGTGAGGGCGAATGCCCCTCACTCATTTTTTCGGCCCTTTTATACCAGGCCTAGACTATATAACTTCTTCATCCAGACTCCTTCATTTGCTGCTTCTGAATCAGCTATGTATTTCGCTTCACACGTAGATCCCGTCACGATGCTTTGCTTAGAACTGCACCAACTTACAGCTCCACCGTTCAATATAAATACGTATCCGATTTGTGACTTAGAGTCATCGAATCAGTGTCAAAGCTTGCATTGACGTAAACATTTACGACGAGCTCTTTGTCACCTCCATAAACGAGAAACATATCATTAGTCCTTTTCAGGTATTTCAGGATGTTCTTGACCGCTGTCCAAAGGATCCACTCTGGATTACTTTGGTACCTCTCTCGCTAAACTAATAGCAAGGCACACATCGTCCGGTACACAGCATTGCATACATGATAGAGCCTATGGTCAAGCATAGGAACATCTTTCATTTTCTCTCTATCTTCTGTAGTGGTCGGACATTGAGTCTGACTCAACTTCACACCTTGTAACACAAGCAAGAACCCTTTCTTTGCTTAATCCATTTTAAACTTCTTCAAAACTTTATCAAGGTATGTACTTTGTAAAAGTCCAATTAGGCGTCTTGATCTATCTCTATAGATCTTAATGCCCAATATATAAGCAGCTTCACTGAGGTCTTTCATTAAAAAACTCTTGTTCAAGTATCCTTTTATGCTATCCAGAAATTCTATATCATTTCTAATCAATAATATGTCATCCACATATAATATTAGAAATGCTACAGAGCTCCCACTCACTTTCTTGTAAATACAGGCTTCTCAAAAAGTCCGTATAAAACCATATGCTTTGATCACACTATCAAAACGTTTATTCCAACTCCGAGAGGCTTGCACCAGTTCATAAATGGATCGCTGGAGCTTGCACACTTTGTTAGCATCCTTTGGATCAATAAAACCTTCGGATTGCATCATATACAACTTTTCTTCCAGAAATCCATTCAGGAATGCAGTCTTTACATCTATTTGCCAAATTTCATAATCATAAAATGCAGCAATTGAGAAGAACCACCTACACTTGTGTTGAGGTCAAGATATTCCATTCCTACCACATAAATCTTGATCTCTAGCCTTCCCAAGTTGCTTTCCACTCAAATCTTCTTTCCACCAAATCCAACTCCTGTGAGAGAGAGTTGAGTGTTGGGGAGACTATCATTTGAAGCACAAGAGCAAGGAGTTCATCATCAACACACCATTTGTTACTTCTTGGAGAGTGGTGTCTCCTAGATTGGCTAGTTAGGGGTTATTACAAACCAGATAAACAAAACTACAAATAGACTAATACGAACTACAGGGGAGTCCACTACAGAGACTCCACCAGGCTGTTTATAAAGGGAACTCCCTGTAGATGAGATGAAAGTGTTCCGTGATTGCCGAAGAAGAAGAAGAAGAAGAAGAAGAAGAAGAAGAAGAAGAAGAAGAAGAAGAAGAAGAAGAAGAAGAAGAAGAAGAAGAAGAAGAAGAAGAAGAAGAAGAAGAAGAAGAAGAAGAAGAAGAAGAAGAAGAAGAAGAAGAAGAAGAAGAAGAAGAAGAAGAAGAAGAAGAAGAAGAAGAAGAAGAAGAAGAAGAAGAAGAAGAAGAAGAAGAAGAAGAAGAAGAAGAAGAAGAAGAAGAAGAAGAAGAAGAAGAAGAAGAAGAAGAAGAAGAAGAAGAAGAAGAAGAAGAAGAAGAAGAAGAAGAAGAAGAAGAAGAAGAAGAAGAAGAAGAAGAAGAAGAAGAAGAAGAAGAAGAAGAAGAAGAAGAAGAAGAAGAAGAAGAAGAAGAAGAAGAAGAAGAAGAAGAAGAAGAAGAAGAAGAAGAAGAAGAAGAAGAAGAAGAAGAAGAAGAAGAAGAAGAAGAAGAAGAAGAAGAAGAAGAAGAAGAAGAAGAAGAAGAAGAAGAAGAAGAAGAAGAAGAAGAAGAAGAAGAAGAAGAAGAAGAAGAAGAAGAAGAAGAAGAAGAAGAAGAAGAAGAAGAAGAAGAAGAAGAAGAAGAAGAAGAAGAAGAAGAAGAAGAAGAAGAAGAAGAAGAAGAAGAAGAAGAAGAAGAAGAAGAAGAAGAAGAAGAAGAAGAAGAAGAAGAAGAAGAAGAAGAAGAAGAAGAAGAAGAAGAAGAAGAAGAAGAAGAAGAAGAAGAAGAAGAAGAAGAAGAAGAAGAAGAAGAAGAAGAAGAAGAAGAAGAAGAAGAAGAAGAAGAAGAAGAAGAAGAAGAAGAAGAAGAAGAAGAAGAAGAAGAAGAAGAAGAAGAAGAAGAAGAAGAAGAAGAAGAAGAAGAAGAAGAAGAAGAAGAAGAAGAAGAAGAAGAAGAAGAAGAAGAAGAAGAAGAAGAAGAAGAAGAAGAAGAAGAAGAAGAAGAAGAAGAAGAAGAAGAAGAAGAAGAAGAAGAAGAAGAAGAAGAAGAAGAAGAAGAAGAAGAAGAAGAAGAAGAAGAAGAAGAAGAAGAAGAAGAAGAAGAAGAAGAAGAAGAAGAAGAAGAAGAAGAAGAAGAAGAAGAAGAAGAAGAAGAAGAAGAAGAAGAAGAAGAAGAAGAAGAAGAAGAAGAAGAAGAAGAAGAAGAAGAAGAAGAAGAAGAAGAAGAAGAAGAAGAAGAAGAAGAAGAAGAAGAAGAAGAAGAAGAAGAAGAAGAAGAAGAAGAAGAAGAAGAAGAAGAAGAAGAAGAAGAA